>OY829913.1:159482958-160082958 GCA_963691935.1 Nephrotoma guestfalica
GTGAACGTTCAGAATCTACATATATTTAAGTAGATTTTGGCACGTTAATTAAAAAAAGTAAACACAAATGCAACGAAGACGAAAATATAACATTTTGTAACACAAAAGCAATTCATTTAATATAAATAACACACATTGTGTTAAATGCAAATGATTATAAACATTTACGTTCATGCAGATGACTGCATTCATCTTACTTCAAGTTGTTCAGTTTTCGAAGCTGGTCGGTTCCAGTTTCTCTAAAATATAGATCTTTGAATGTTCGTCAGTTGTTCTTCCTGTCTGGTTCAAGCTTATACAGTTTGCCAGATCAGCAGAATGGAATTGCGAATTGGGATATCTCCTCGATTTGTACCATGGAACTATAGTACCACTGAGTGTAGGCCCTCCTTGAGTTCCTGATGATTTCTAAAAGAATTTTAATAGATTGCAGGTCAGTGCTATGTACGAAAATACTTATCATAAGCCGTTTCCAACATTACCCAGTAGGTAGGCTTCAATGCGTTTTTTTAACGAGGTTCCCCAACTAAATTTAGGCCTATTCCTCGGTTTTAAAGTTAGAGTTAAAATTCAAATATTTATTTACAGATATCTAACTTTAAAACAATAAAACATTTAACAATCAAAGAAAAATAAAACTATAATTAATATAATATTTCACAAAATAGTAACTACTAAATAATAATTAATAAATAAAATTATTAAAATAAAACTAATATCACAATAATAAAAGTACTAAAATAAGAATATTGCTATCCCTTAGCAGAAGTAAAAATAAATAATACCATAATAATAATAAAGTATATATATATTGCAATTAGCGATCTTTGAAACTTATGCCCGTGAAATATTGATTTTAATTTTAAAATTTTAAAGTTTTATTTGAATTTTGAAAAGTTTTCTATCGGATTCCAAGTTATTGTTTTCTTGTTTCGTAAAATTATTAAGTATGACGTTAGAAAAAATATTTAAAAGAGTATAATAAATTAATTTGTGATATTCTCCACAAGAGCAAGTATCATCAAGAGCGACAGTGGCCGAGTCCATCAAAAGCGATTGGACAGTTAAAAACGATAAACATTTATTTTGATTTGAATGATTTATAAACAATAACATTAAGGTTTTATTTTGGCAAATGTAATCAAAAACCGCACCCATATGCATGAACAAAACTAGAACGACTTCCGTGGGGACACTTAATCCGGCTCTATTCAACAAATCAAAGTAATCATCGTCAGAAGCGACACCCTTTCCAATTCTAATTAATTTCTGACATTCAAGACAAGAAACCTTTTTAGAAATAGATTGGGCCGCGTAACCACCGACATAAATTGCCGCGGAAAGATCAAATTTTTTTTCATAATCATCCAAATAATTGGAGTCAAATAATTCTGCGAACTCAGCAGTACTATCCGTAAAAAAACTGTATTCCTCTGATGTTGACAAGATTTATTGTACCAGACTTAACAGTATTTTTCAGTCGGATCTTGCTTTCTGGTTCTATAATTTGTTGGTAAGATACATGAAAATTGCACCCACTTAGACGTCTGTACCAAGATAATCTCATTTCAAGATTGTCGGTCTGGAACTTAACGAACATTATGTAATCAACAGCATCTATATAAGTATTCGCTATTTCTAACAGAACACTTACAGTTTGATGATGGATTGCCTTAAATGTGCTCATTGTTAAGCCTCCATTCAAGTGTTCGATTGCTATCCAACGACCTATCCAGACTAAAATTTTTCGTAGAAACAGGATCCCACAATCGTTCAGTGCATAAATTGGTAATCTAAAAGGCTCGCGTTTTCTGGTACCTTCAATCACTGACTTGCAGTTGAAAACATTCCAACATGGTTTAGGATTTTGAAAAACTCCATAGTACCCTCGGCTTCTTTCAGATCGCAGCAAGATTCCAGTGCAGCACTTGTAGACTCATGGAACACATTGGCAACGCACTGCACATTTTGTCGCTCAAATGCGCTAGGAAACAAAGTTGTTTTATTTAATTTATACGCCTTTTTAACCAATTGATGTTGTTCGATAACATAGAGATCGCGGAGGTCTTTAAAACAAGCATAGAATTATATATTTTTTTAAAAATATGTACGGGATCGTACATTAAAAATATAAAATTATTTGGAAAATCGGGATTGCTAAATTTAAAAGAATTTGGCACACATATTGAAAATAACTTTTGATTAATTTTGTGATTATCTGTGACTATTGCAATTACTTCTAAATCTATTGACTGTAAAAATTTTATAATGTTCGATGTTAAATTATGCATGTCAGAACCTGAAGGGTTACTTACGGGATGTAAAGCGACTTTTTCTTTAAAACTACCAAACGCAGAACTAACTAAAAACCCGAGAACGGTTTTCGCGACGTTAAAGTTGTTCTCAGCATACCCGGTTATTTTTTGTGCTTTATAATTTATTTGCGCCTTTAGATACATTTCATCAATTTGAATAATTACTTTGCGTTGCATATGTTTCAGATGTTGAGTCTGTCTTAAAAGATAATTTTTATTATCTTCAAAGTTTGTAGGGCTTACATTTTGAAGGTAAGATAGCCGCTTTAGAGTACTGTTACTAGGAAGGATCAACATATTCTGATCTCTCATCAACTGGTAGGTTACGGGTGATTGAAGGTAAATTAAAAATGATTTTACTAATGCTTGTGCAGAATATTTTATTTTTTTCGCAAGCATAAGCTTAAGCTGATCACTAATTGTTTCAAGAACACCCACATATTTAAAATCCATACATTCAGCCACACTCAAAAGCTCATTCATTTTCTCACACATATCACTTAAAAGTTCATCTATTCTACCAGCTGGATCCTTTTCGTATTTATCAAAAAAAAAGTCTAACCGTGCCCAAAAATTGCGACCAACAATAATATTGTTGATCTGATTTCAAAATATAAACAGAATTACGATAAAACTGACAATTAAGATTACAGGTTACTCTAATAAAATGTGAAATGCTAAAATTTTCTACGTTAATTTAAACCACTAACTTACTTAACTTAAATTATTGGTCAAAAGCAATTTAAAATTTTCGAAAGACCCGAGGAGATCGGATGTCATTACAGAAATATCTTCCTGCAGCGAAATTGTATGAGATTTGGCCAAACTCTCATTACTTCTTTCTGAGGGGGCTTTTCGAGACATCGACTGTGGTTTTGAGAAATAAGAAGGTAAATCAGGGAAAATGGACGGTATGGCAGTAGATAATAATTTAGGATACTTCAATGGTAAAATTAAAGTACCACGTCGTTTTTCTAAAGAAATTTCATTTACGTTAAAATGCTTAAACATACAAAAGAATTTTTATTGGGAACATAATTTTTACGAGGTATCGCGTTTAACCAAGCCTGCCTTTGGGGTTCAGAAACAGGAAATTTAAAAGTAGAACCAAATCCCTCTTCTTTAAGGCTGGTAGAATAATTGGACTTGCATTCGGGTACACAACAATGATTGGGCATTTTGACAATTACAAAATAGCACAAAATTATCAAACCCTTAAAATATATTTAGAGAAATATAATTTTAAATATATGTATAGGGTTTTCCAATAAGAGTGATATGATTTCTTTAAAAAAAAACACACTAATTGTTAAGGGAATTGAAATGTTTTTTATTTAATGTGAAGTACAATCGATACAATTAAGTTCTGAATAAAACGTCATTCAAATGGCCTCCACCACTTCTTATGCAGTCATGAATAGCACGTTTAATATTGACTTGTAAAGCTTAAAGAGAGTTTGGTTTATTGCTAAAGACCAATGACTTCCAATAACTTCAAAAGAAATAGTCTAATGGTGTTAAATCACAACTTCTTGGAGGCCATTCAATATCACAATTTCTTGAAATAATCGAATCACCAAACTTTTCTCGCAATAATTCAATTGTTGCACTTGCTGTGTGGCACGTAGCCCCGTCATGTTGGAACCAAATGTTGTCAAGATCAATTTCTTCCAATTTCGGCCATAAAAAGTTGGTTACCATCGATCTATACCGATCTCCATTGACAGTAACGGTGTTACCAGCTTCATTTCGAAAAAAATACGGACCGATGATTCCACCAGACCAAAAACCCCACCAAATTGTCAATTTAGGTGAATGCAATGGTTCTTCATGAATAATTTGTGATTTGCACCACTCAGATGAAAGTGAGCCTCATCGGAGAAGATGATTTTCTTAAAAAAAATTGATAATAAAACTGAATAATTTGTAAACGTTGTTCTTGCGTATATCTCACCATGACGAAATTGTAAACATTACTGAATACAATGAAACAAAAAATGACAGATCATGACATATTACAAATGGCCGAAACGTCACTTAAAAATCATATCATTCCTATTGGAAAACCCTATACTTATATAAGTAAAAAAAAAAACCGGATTGCAATTACAATGAAATTATATAGAAATAATTTATCAATTTTGGATTCGAATAATTTATTTTATTAACAATTATGTTTAATTTTATATTTCTGTAAATATATTTAATTATATCACACTTATCACATAAATTAAAAATAATATTGTAGACTTACCAACAACGTTATCCCGCCAAGAGCTGTCACTTAATACCCAAATCAATACCAATACAATACGTAACATTTTTTCTATAGAAATATTTTTTTTTGTATGGTTTTCTCAGTTCTTGTTAAATAATACACATAGTATCGACGATTTTCTATAAATTGGCCTGTATTGTATTGGTATTGCCCAAGTATAACAAAACTGAAAAGTTGAACCTGTTATGGGGCATTTACATGCGACCAACATTTTTCTTCTACAAAATGAAAGAGATATAACATTGACTTTTTGCACATGAGAGACAAGAAAAGAAATATATCCCAACAAAATTTTGTAGAAAATTTTTTAAGCCACTACACTGCAAAACCCACTATAAAAATGAAAATGTTGCCATAAAATATATTCGGTCCGAGTATTTTTATGACAACATTTTTAAAATTAACAAAAACAAATTATTTTCTATTTACAAAAGATTAAGGAATCATAATAAAACCAGACGCTATAGATAAAAATGTAAATTTCTCATTTGAACTAATTAAAAATAAATTAATAATTTTCCTATAAAAAAAATTATAGCATTACTATATATGTTTATTTCTTTCTCGCATATTGAATATTTTTATAAAGTGGATGCTTCTTATTTACCTACAAAAATTTGCAGACGAAACAATTTTCTACATGTAAATGGGGCTTTAGCACTGTTTTGCGGTTTTTGGTATAAAAACTCCGAAATTATGATTTGTTGTTGTTGTTGTTTATTAACACTAATTTCGTTCGAACTGTCAGATCAAAAAGATTTGATCGGATTCAGCTGTCAGATCAACATTTTTGACATTACAAATTTTTTTCACACAAAAATCTTGATCTAGGCAAATCAATTTTATATCAAATTCGTTTGGTTTTACAACAACAATTTGACCGGATTTTATGTAAACGAATATGAAAGAAATTTGATCGACTTTTGTAGTAATATTTGTGAAAAGAAAGACAAAAAATTGTTTATTATAAATGGCGGGTTTATCGTTTCACCTTGTTAGCATCGGTATAATAAAAAATTATATAGCACAGAATTAAAATGTTCAATATAGTGTCTCCCATTTCTCAATTTAATTAATTTATTTATCAATAATTTTCAATTAAAAGCATAAGGAATTATATAATTTCGCACATTTAACACAACATTTTAGTACACAAGATATTTTGAAAATACGTCGCACAAACAAAATTACAAATTATCCTTAAAATTTTAATAAATCTATTAAAAGCAAAAACACACAAGATATTTTGAAAATACGTCGCACAAAATTACAAATTATCCATACAATTTTAATAAATTTATTAAAATTAATTTAAAATTTATTAATTTAAAACTGAATTGTACAAATGGCGCGGGGTCTTTGTTTTGATGTTATGTTGTGACGTTTACTTTTGTATATATGTATGCGTAAAAATCTAACAAAAAATCAAGATTTTTTAAAATTGATCTAGCCGATTTGTTAGATCAAGATTTTTGTGTGAAAAAAATTTGTAATGTCAAAAATGTTGATCTGACAGCTGAATCCGATCAAATCTTTTTGATCTGACAGTTCGAACGAATTTAGTATTAAAAAATCTCGATATTTTGTGAGATTTTTACGCATACATATATACAAAAGTAAACGTCAAAACATAAACATCAAAACAAAGACCCCGCGCCATTTGTACAATTCAGTTTTAAATTTATTTTTGTTTTCAATAAATTTATTAAAATTGTAAGGATAATTTGTAATTTTGTGCGACGTATTTTCAAAATATCTTGTGTGTTTTTGCTTTTAATAGATTTATTAAAATTTTAAGGATAATTTGTATATTTGTTTGTGCGACGTATTTTCGAAATATCTTGTGTACTAAAATGTTGTGTTTATGTGCGAAATTATATAATTCCTTATGCTTTTAATTGAAAATTATTGATATTGAGTTGTAAATAAATTAATAAAATTGAGAACTTATTGAATATTGAACATTTTAATTCTTTGCTTTATAATTTTTTATTATACCGATGCTAACAAGCTGAAATGATAAACCCGCCATTTATAATAAACAATTTTTTGTCTTTCTTTTCACAAATATTACCACAAAAGTCGATCAAATTTCTTTCATATTCGTTTACATGAAATCCATAAAATTGTTGTTGTAAAAGTAAACGAATTTGGTATAATAAACACATCGATTTTTCTTGTTGAGTTGAGGTGAGACGCCATTACGGTTGTTTGTGTGTACATTCTATATAAAATGTTTGTATTATTAATTTTCATTAAAGTTTATATTTTTAACGTTTATGATCTAAATCTGTGAGGTAAATATTAAAGATTTATATTTTAAATTATTAAAAGTTTTAATTTTTTTTTTGTTAAATGTGAGGTTATGCGTTCCCATTATTTGTTTACATAGCGTCGTTAAGAATTATATGGTTCTATTTGACATACGAGTAGTTTTATAGCGCTATTCCATTCAAAATCGCAAGATTTTGTACAAAATTAAAAAGAGACGAAAATAAACCATTTCTATTTGTGAGAATAGTGTTTCCGATTTTTTTTGTTTTTGTTGAGTTGCTATAATTTTTTCTTGAAAAATATCAAGCTGAGTATTTTTTATAGCAGCAAATATAAAAATCAAAAATAAAAATCCCCCACTCTCTCTTTAATTTATTTGTCGTAAATTTTTATGGTGTACAGACATACTAGACGTGACTTTAGAAGATCAATTTTTTATGATGCCGTGATTTTAGAGAAAAACTTAATAAATAGATTCGTGTGGTGGTAATCTGTACTGTATAGTACATATATGCAGTATGCACAGCAACACAACAACAAATAAAAAAAATTTAATTTCGATTAAAAGATGTATTAAATAATAATAATAAATGATGGCTTCGACCGGTGCAGCAGAAGCGATTTAAAGAAATATAGGATGCTAATAGGATGCTAACACGCCATAAAATGTATATAACAATGTATCCAATTCAGGATATTTATCCGAAATATTATAAAGGAGATCACGAACTATTTTATAGCATACATCTTTGGTCGGCTGATTAATGAATCCTATCTAAGAACAAAATAAAAGAAAATTTAATTAGTAGGAATAGGAAGGAACTAGGAAGTAATTTAATTTTCTAACTCAAATATCTTTAATGTTACAGCCCTTATGAATTCCCAGTCCGACTGTTCTCTCGATAAAATCATATTACAAAATGTTTTCAACAAATAATATAAGTGATCGGCTGCAATTTCAGTTGTAACATCATTGAACTTGTCTAACAAAAATTCATTATTGGTTTGGATCGGTAACTGTTCATAGTTTAAACAGTGAAAATTGTCAGGAAACCCAACCGTCAAGAAATATCATAAAATCCATAAAGTGCGCTTATCTAAAGTTGAAAATGGAAAATCGAATAAATATTGTCATGTACTGAGACGTCGCGAATTGTACATATAGTGCCAGATCGTAATATAAAGGAGTTATATTCAATTTGAATTCGATATAGAGTTCCACATCATTCGTCTTATTCGGTGTCTGAAAATAATCAAAATAAATATTTTATTTGTATGTCAAATCAGAATAAATTCGTGACACTTACGTGAATAATTCGTGGGTACCGGTTGCGTACAAAACAACATGACGAACTAATCGCCCCAAACGTTTTGAAAATTGATGGTATCTATCTGAGTTGTAGGTCAACAGACCATCGCCCAAAATTTTAACTAAACTCGTTGAAAATGCAAATATCTTTAATAAATAATTTGCGATGAAAGTTTTTCTTCGATATAGTACATATTCAGAATCAATAATGGTCCAAACATCATCTTTCACAGGGTCAATAACATTTTCCAGCTTTAGCTGTTTCAAAACTTCATTACGCTGTTTAATTGGTAAGAGAATTACTTTTAATATTGTTATGCAATGATCTACATGATTGCTCGGAAAAGGTGTTCTAAGGTCTGTAATTAAATCTGGAATTTGAATCATAGATGCCATCCAGATAGGTGTTTCGCTCGGAGATCTAAAGTGAATATATGAAACAGCAAAAACATATGATATTGCCATGTTGCCACTCTTTTTATGTAAACTAATTAATTTCTTAAGCCAATTCTTTAAATTTTTCTAAACTGTATTATTCATTTATTTTATTTATTTACGCAATTGAACGGCGGCCCGTGAAATTGTTTCACCATTCGACGTGTTAATCGCTATTTGCGTTGAAGAATATTTCGAAGTTATTGACATTGTGTTAGGAGCTCCGCTAGTTTGTGTTCAATTATGAAGGTGCATATACTTCAGAATCATAAATATATCGAACAAAATCGTAGCGTGTTTTCTCAATTAAGCATTTAAAATTCGAAGAGAGTCACGAATGCTTCTTCATCCAAATATAATAATCTAGAATAATTAAAATAAATAAACTTTGTATTTAAATCGAATATAGAAAGAACAAAAAAATACATTGAAATAAACATTTAATCAAGATTATAACTTTGGGAACTTACTCAGTATTTATGACTTGCATTAAACCTTGAACCACAACTGCAGGAGGTCGATCCAGTGGCGATATGATCTTTTACTTTTTACAATGTGTTTTCATTCAATATTATTGTGCAAAGTTCCCATTTCAGCTAATAAATTCCTAATCACTCAACTTTTTGAATATTTCTTAAGAAATTCAAATAAAACAAGATTTGACGTTGTATATGGCATGTTTAGTTCTGTATCAATAAATTGTTTTTTGAAGGCTGTGGCCAGAATTTCAGGATTGTTATAAATTTGTTTTAATTCTAGTTCGTTGAAAGGATTTATGTTTAATTTAACATGATCGGCTAATTTATTGTGCGTCTGTGCGGTTGCATGATATTCAATTGCTTACTTTGATTTTAAATCGGTTGATTAAATAACAAAACCTTCGGGTATCAAAACAGCATGCGACGATGTTGTGCCTTCGAATATGGGAGCATTAGGCTTAAAATGTATTTCATTTACTTTTGGCATATTACTGGGAGTGAAAGTTGCATCTGGAACATGTACATTTGTCACAGAATTAATGCAAAGCGACTTTCAATCTCCCCACTTTTAGTAACCGGTTCAACTACTTCATCAGTATCCATTTGGATGGAACATGGGATGCAACAGCACATTCTACGCTTTCTATTGAAACTGCAAACGACGAACTCGAGTGATAATTGACGCTGCTTAAAGATTCGGCAATCGAATCGATTTCTTGCTGGGGCTTAATTTTTTCTTTTTCTGTAAATAAATCGTTGTTGATTATACTTCATTGAAAACACACAAATAACATTCTTAACGTAAAATTGGGTTAGTAATTTTTAAGGTTTAGAAGTTTTGGCTTAAAAAACTAATAAAAGGTCAAAAACGTAACCGAATTAATAAAATTCAATATTAAAAATAATATTCAATAAAATTTGTGATTCCCAGTATAATGCGGAACAGCTGATTATGATTCAAGCGCAAATTGTTAAGATCAATAGATTTAAAATTAATTTTAATTTAATATTTACTGTTAAAACGGAAATAAATCAACTATATTATAAGTTACACAAATATTTAGTTTATAATTATTAAAAAATACATTTTATTTTAAGAAAATTACCTTCAGTTTAGGTTTCTCCATTGTAGCCATTTGATTTATTATTTATGTAACATAAATTTTTTGATTGTTTTAGGTTATAGAGGAACTTGTCAAAATTTTCCCCTCATATGTTTTATAGTAGAGTACTTTTTACGTATTTGTCCAAATTAAAGAAACTAAATAAAACAAAACTATTTTCACCATTTTAAAAATAATATTTATTTTTTTTAATAATTTAAAGAATGTAAAATACATCATCAATTATTAAAAATTACGACTTTTCACTTTATTTAAATAATTTTTAGGTTACGTTTGGATCTCAGTAAAAAAAATTCCCCTACATGTTCTACTATAAAAAAAAGTTGTGTCTCAGTCACTCTCATGTAGATATTTTATTCTTGTCTCTTTTTAATTTTGTACAAAATCTTGTGATTTTGAATGGAATAGCGCTATTAAGATATCAAAGATTTAAAGAATTACAGCAATCAATTTTTTAATTAAAATTTTTTTAGGCAATGTATTTACTATATATGACAGTTCAATTAATATTATTAATAAATGTCCACTAATTTGTTCACCTAAATTAATTTTACATTTAAAAATAGACATTTTAATTTTACGATAGAACTTCATTCCTAAATATTATGTTTTTGTTGTGGAAATAGTTCTATGCGGTTCCTTAGAACTTTATAAAACTAAGGTGTCTGTGAACAAAATTATTGTATTTTCTGAAAACTAAAGTTAATATTATAAAACGTTTTTAAATAAAACAAACAATAAAAATTAAATTATGTATTTATATCGTACTTCATATTTATTTCAAAATATTGTTAAAAATTAAAACTAAATAACTCATTAAAATAATAGCTAATAATAATATTAAGTATTATTAATTTTGTTTCGATTTCGAAGCAAACTCTGTCGACGAAAAACTCTGTCGACTGTTGGCATAAATCTGATCATACTTAAGAATGATTTTATTTTTTGAGCGGGAAGCTCTGAACTGTCTTTAGATATTTTTGGTTCAGGCAACTCGTGAAATATTTGATGTCCAATTTTTTTATTTCGCTTCGAAAGCTGCGTGTTTTTGAGATTTACGTTGGCAAATGTGTCATTTTCATTATGTGATGTCGGTTGATCGGTAGGCAATGATATTGAAAAAATGATTAAAAATTATTAAGAAACCGTTCTTAAGTTCGGCTGTGAAATAAATTTCATATAATAAATTGTGAACATATAATTATTATTTTTATTTTGTAATAAAACCAGAAAGGTGTATTTTTGTTGCTTTATCTGAATAAAAATATAAGAAATAAAGAAAAATATTTCCAAAAATTACTAATTATTTAGTGTTATGTTTTTTTATTTATCCTGTTACATAAATCCAAGGTATGTATTAGAGGAATAAATATAAATTGGTTCTGGTTGTATGAAATCATGACTAATTTACACTTTAAATCGCTTATGGAATACAATTTTGCTTCTTTTGTTTTCGCCAAGTTGGATTTATATATGATGAACGAATTGGCTCTTCAAATACATTATGCAATTTTTGCAGTGCAAATCCATAAATCAATACCAGTTCTGAAGGTTTCTTGATTAAATTTTGTATCTCAACAATTTCGTTGTTTTTCGTTAAAAACCATTTGTTGTGTACATCCTTACATAAATATAGTCCATCTCCGATTTCTACTTTAAAAAAAAATCTTTTCATTTATTCCTGATTTAGCAACGCTGTCTCCTTGATTCTCTCCTAAAAAATTGGGTATTTTTTAATTCCTTTGGGATCAATGACAATTTACTAATCTCCGTCAAACGTTTTACTGCCTGTGCTATTGGATATTTTCAATGGCGTAACATTCTTTTGATATGGTACAGTTTATTCTCAAATGGTTAAGCATTCATAGTTGATAATATCAAATCGTTTAACTTCCTCGACTACGTGAGATAAATTGTATATATTACTGGTTACAGATCCTGTGCCGTAAATGTTAATGTACATTTCAACAAAACTAATCATATCTTTAGCGGTATCGAATAGATGTGAATAAACGGTACTTGAGCAAATTGTAATGGAGCAAAATATCAATAAAAAATGTTCGTACAACTCGTATTCTAAATAATCTTGCAGTACACCAATGGAAATATATTGAAAAAATGTGCAAAATTCCAAACCTTTCCAATTTGATAGATACTCAAGACCTCTAACAGCCCGATGTAACTCCTTTGGCATTCTACATGACCATAAATAGTTTGATATTGATAAGATTTCCAAAGCAGTCCACTTCCGTTTATACTTTTTAAACGTACCATCCTCCACCCAAATAAACATCTTTTCATATAACCTAGATGGATTAAATGTAACTCTTCTGCAACAATGTTATCTTTGAACATATCAATAGGTAGATCTTAAAGTGGAGAAATTGATTTATGATGGCTACTAGAGGTTCTATTTCTAAATTCTGCATCTGTTCTATCTGGTAGTGCAATATGTGGAAACGACATGGTTTTGTTATCATGACTCCATTCTCCAACTACAACACATTTTAGGCATCCATGCCTACCGTCAAAATTAACAACACCCTTTAGAAACGCTCTCGCCGGTGAATCACAAACAAAACATCTGATTTTAATGTTAACCTGATATCCGTTTATTTGAACACCAGTCTTCAATAAAATATTTAACTCATTTACAAATGGCCTATATAAGTAGAAAATAATGGAATATTAATCTAAAACGAACCAAATAGAAAAGTCAAACAGAAAAGTTTTGACCGGAAAATTGGATTATATTACCTTAAGAAATCTTCTGCAGACTGAGGTTTCCCTACACCACTCCAGATTCAAACTACCATTGGTTTGGTTGGCGGCAACTCATAAATGTTAAATAATATCGGTCGAAATTCATCTTTTGAGCTTTTGTAAATAGGTAAGCCATCGATATTAAAATTTAACGAAATAGTTAAAGGTTTAGTAATATCATGAAGAGAATATTGCAGACGAACACCATTGGCACCTTGGTGCCAATAAACACTTTGACCAATAGAGGTTAGTGTTACGTTTTTTGGCATTTTCAGTAAACTCCTGGCATCGTGTGGCAAACAAATCCCTGCCCGTTTCTTTGAACGCATTGACTGCCGTATGCCTTATGTTGTAGGTTGTAGCCCAAATTCTTAACTCCTTTTGGAAATATGTATCATTATTAAGTTTTTCAATTTCCTTTTCAGTATCATCAGAAAGATTTTCAAAACCTTCATAATAACTTTCGACTTAAAAATTTTCATAATTTCCGTTGTTGTTGTCGTTCAAGCTGCTAGATTCAATTAAACTATCTTTATGGTTACTAGGAGAGGGCATGTCTTCACTAGGAACCATTTCCACATTGGACATTTTGAATTTCAACCTGTTCTTAATTAGCAGTCGTCTATAAGTACCACTTTTTTATATTTTTTCCATTTGGAAATATTAATTTTTGGCGAAAACATTGTGATTGTGAGTTACTGATTTATTTTTAATTGGCATTTACCCAAATATGACTTTGACACATAAATAAAATGGCTACTTATGTAGTTCGCAAATTCAATTTTCACATCTAATGTACAATGAACAAACAAAAGCACAACTGGTTGGTTCCCAAAACGAGTCTGAAGGTTGTTTCACAACTTTTATTGCGAACTATTATTAGCCGATATCAACGGGTGATTGTAATTTGTTGTGAGAACTATTTCGCAACTAATCCCATAAACTATTTGCTTTGGTTCTCCATTGGTGATCAAATTAATTGTCACATGCATGCCCGAACTAACTTTACCAACCAATTAATAACTGTTCTTAAACGATAACTAAATTAGTTGGCACATGTATTCCCGATCGAATTTTACAAGTCAATTGGTTGTGGCGACAAAACAGTTGTGGATATTACGTGGAATAACCACTGGACAACTATAATCTTCCATCAAAATTATTGCCAAATCTGACAACCATTTCAGAGACAATTACTGATTGTGACAACTCTGTAACTTCCAACAATTGGCTGTCAACAACTAATTAGATGTACGATGCTAGTTGGGTAGAGCACTTTTTAAGTATGCATTTTTTAACAGTTGACTCAAAATTTGCATTTTTTGAGATATGTTACTCTTCTAGCAAGCCGACGATATATACAGGGTGGCTGAGACCAAATGTTACTGACTGATTTTCGCGCGTCAATTTTTTGACAGATTGAATTTTGGTTAGTTGTTTACATGTGGTCAACAAATAATTGTTCTAAATTAATATCTTCATAAAAAAATCGTAATGGAATTCAAACGTAATAGTGTAATTGCACTGTATTTGGGTGGAAATTCACAAACAGCAATAGTTCGTCAGCTCCAGCATTTGAATGTGAATAAAATGTTTGTGTATCGAACCATAACTCGATACAACGAAACTGATAGCATTGCTAAATGCAACAGAAGCGGTCGTAAAAAGACAGCAACATCAAAAGAAATTATACGAAATGTGAAGAAACGAAATCCTCGTCAAAGTGCCAATCAATTAGCCGCACGTCTACATGTTTCCCGATACAGCATTCAAACCATATTGAAAAATGAACTACACTTGAAGCCCTACAAGATACAAAAAGTTCAAGATCTTACGGAGGCACAAAAACAGTTAGGCTTGAAAGAACACGAGCATTGAAGGCCTTGGCTGAACGTGATGAGATTCCAAAAATTGTCTTTTCTGGTGAGAAAATTTTCACCATTCAACAGTATGTGAATAAACGAAATGATCGTGTTTGGTTAGAGCACAAGTCCAACGATAATTTGAACACAAGAGTTGCCATGCGCAATCAATCACCAGCTTATGTTCTGGTTTGGGCTGCAGTGACTGCAGATGGACGCACTCCTCTGGTTTTCATCGAACATGGAGTCAAGGTAAACCAAGAGGTGTACCGCCAAAAGATCCTAAACGATGCTTTGCTACCTTGAGCATGTAAACACTTTGGTACGAACCGTTGGACATCCCAACAGGACTCGGCATCGTCACACAAAGCTCGAGCGATACAGCAATTTTTACAAAATTGCGTTCCGCGGCTGATTTCATCGAAAGAATGGCCACCATATTCACCAGACTTGAATCCCATGGATTTCTCCATATGGTCCATTTTGGAGAGTAAGGTGTTCACTAAAAAATACGAAAGTGTTGATGCATTGAAGTCAGCTCTTGTTCGAGAATGGAATAAAATTCCTCAAGCTCACGTTCGGTCTGCATGCAATGCTTTCTATGGAAGACTGAATCAAATAATCGGAGCCAAAGAGGTCATATCGAGAAGTAACATGTTTTTCATAAAATGTAATATGTTTTCAACATATTCCACGGAACTTCAATAAAAAATAATCAAAATTAAAAAAATTACAGCGTTTTCATTTGGTAACACTTGGTCTCAGCCACCCTGTATATATGTATAATATATGTAAAAAAAACCAAATCGAAAAATAATGAATATCTTTCGTCATGATTTTATATTTTCTGTGTCTCAAGCATGTGATACGTAAAGAACCAATCCAGTCACAGGATCAGGGCACAGATAGATGTGCTTTCAAGAAATTCATTTCTTCGTGCCCTTTCGAATTTCTCGTCTTGATGGGTTCATTTCATGCATGTGATCTGTAAATATTCAATCCATGGCAAGGAAGTTAGAGTAGTTATTTACATTTCATGCTTGGCAGGAGCTAATCCAACGACAAGAAATCAATTTATTGAAAGCACATATATTTGGGCCCAATGGGTCATTCAATAATGGTACTGAGCACATATCAGGTGCATTTTAATGCTTCGCCGTAATTGTATTTCTTTCTAGATCGCTTATAATTTATATAACATTGAACATAGCATGCGATTTGCAAATACACATTTACATTATGGCTCATTAAATTTGAGAAAAACAAGATCAATTTGGAAAAAACTTAACAATTGCGGACACTCGTTTAAAATATTCATTTTTTGTTGTCATGGTATGATGTGTTCAATACTAGTGTGGAAAGGCCCATTGTTATATTTTTCGTAGATGAATATTTAAAATATATATACATTTAAACAAAACTTTTAAAATTCTATTTTTATTAAGAAAATTTTTGTTCCTGTACCATTTAACTCTAAAAAATTAAAAGTTCACAATAAAAATTCTGTAGTTTCTTTATTAGACACAAGTTGTTCTTTACTAGCATTAAATAATATTATTTACAAAATACAAGGAAATTTAAATTTTTTATTGTGAACTTGTTTTAGATAACATTAATATAGCAAATATGATAAATAGTTAGCTTTTCTGCAAGCTAAGAGTCTGAACTATGGTTCCATCAAGAAATATTTACTGACGTAGAGTAATTGTTAAGATTAAATGGTACAGGAACAAAAAATTTCCTTAACAACAATAAAATTTTAAAAGTTTGGTATGAAATTAAAATATTTTTTATCTAAATCGCCTTAATTATTATAACTTATTTAAAAGAGAATGTTATCAGCTTTTTAATGAAATTAGTATTTGAAAATAAAAATAGTAATTTCTCAAGATATAGGACTTTCCGTAATGTAAGGTGCTATGTGGAAGGCTCCCCTTTAAACATCAATGACTTGATAGAAGTGCTTCAATGTGTGAAGTGACAGAAGTAACCTGACCTTCGTTTTGATCAAGGATTTCAACGGTACCATCCGTTTCAGCCACTTTAGGGACGCCCTGTATATATATATATTTATAAAACTTTAATATTTCCATATAACTAGAAGTCGCTGGTGGATCAGATTGCAACTAACTTAACTACAAAAAATGATATATGGGATTGATATGCCGACAAAATCAAAGAATCATATAGATTTATGACATGTTTTATATTATATACTTCTGCCGCAAAATCACTAATTATATAAAACTTATATTATTCTTTAATTTATATATTTAAGGCAAAATTAAACTAAGCCAAGCTAGTATGGTAAATCGAATAAATTATCGCGAATCATGTCGTCGCGAATGACGTTCTTTAGGAGTTGATGTTGTATATACAAATTAGGTATATACAATTATTTATGTATACTTTAATATCTCTATCCTCAGTACTCCCAAACTGAGGATAAAGTGGCAGCCAGTTTATTTCACCAACGTTTCACAATAAAATTATTTCATATAAAAAATTAACATTTATTTATAATAAATTATAATTTATAACATTTATTTTTAATAACATTTATTTATGTGCCTTTATTTCACCATTGCACAGACACCAACTATATTTTATAAAAACTAATGAAGACTGGTGAGAAAATTTAATAACAAAAACTTATATACATTTTTTCTGGTATACAACTTGGCTAAGGACTCTGTGATTCAGCAGGTCAACTAAAACCAAATTGTATACCAGTTATAACAAACTGTACCTAACTATATTTCTCACATAAAACGTACCCATTATTTATACCTTTGGACATTTCTCTACTGACAAGATGTCACAACAAAATATAACAACAAAAACAAACATTTAACAAGGTAAAGTATTTTAATTATAAAGAAAAATAAAACTTATAAAAATAATAATAAAATTTAATAAATTTATTTTTATAATAATATTTACAGAAAATACCGATGATAAAGAAATGGTACACCACATACACTCCCCTTCCAGTGGAATTTAAGAAAATTGGTAAGTATTAAATTACACGATACGAAGTCTGGTATTTCAATTCTGAAATCGTACTGGAGGTTTTATCACACGACCATGTCTTGACAACACCTCTTTTGGCTCATTACTAGATTGCACATGCTGATCAAAAACTAATTTCTTTTTAGATCTTGGAGTTTCTGAAATCATCTCATCAGCTTTCTCATCAAAATTCGATCACACATTAGTTTATTTTCGCTATAACAAGGTTTGAGTCTGTCTATTGAAATGTTAACTTTTTTACCTTTTATTTATAGCTCCAAAAATTTTGCATCCCTGTTTAAAATTTTAAAAGGACCAGTATACGGAGGTTGAAGTGCCCTTTTGACTGCATCGGTATGTATAAATACATGAGAGCAATCCTCCAATTTCCTGTTAATGAACAATCTCTCCTTTAAATGCCGAGATGCGTTAACAGGTTTTAATTCTTCAAAATGTCTTTTTAGATTATTCACGAATTCTGACTGTATTTGTAGTATTTGGTGGTTCCATAAATTACCCAGGAACTCTGACGGTACTTCCATATACCAACTCTACAGGAGTAGTTTTTAACTCCTCATTAAAAGAAGTACGTAAACCTAATAATACAAGTGGTAATATTTCTGTCCAATCCGTTCTATTATGACTCATAATCGCTGCTTTTAATGTCCTATGCCAACGTTCAATCATACCATTACATTTAGGATTATACGATGTAGTACGCCTTCTTTCGAAACCGATTAATTTTGATAATTCTACAAAAAGATTCGATTCAAATTGTGAACCTTGATCTGTTACTATGAAATTTGGAACACCAAAACGTGCTATCCAATTTGAATAAAAAGCGCTTGCTACTGTATTTGCATAGATATCTGGTATCGGAATTGCCTCCGCCCAGCGCGTATATCTATCAATCATGGTTAGACAGTACTTTTGATTTTTGGATACAGGTAATGGTCCAACTAGGTTCAATATGAACCTCTGAAAATCTGTCCTTAGTAACTTCAAAATTACCAATTGGTGCTTGCGTGTGTCTTGATACTTTGGATTTTTGACAAGCCAAACATGTTTGCGCCAATTCCTTAACATCCTTTTTCATTGAAGGCCACAATACATGATTTGGCAACAGTTTGACCGAAGCTTTTATTCCAGGATGCGAAAGATTGTGTAGCGACTCAAATACCTTCCTCCTCCATTCTCGTGGGATGAAAGGTCTTGCATGTCCCGTCGATATGTCACAGTAAATGAAATGTTCTGTATTGAAAGCCAACGGTCGTCGTACCAAATTTAGACTAGAGTTCTCGTCTTGTATTATATCATTCAGTTCCGAGTCTTGTAATTGATCCGTAGCCAGTTTGGTATAGTCAATAGGTTCTATCCTAGATATATATATATATATCCTAGATAACGAATCAGCTACTACGTTGTCTGTACCAGTTACATGTCGCAAGTTCGTTGTAAACTGTCCAATAAAGTCTAGCTGACGTCTTTGTCGTGGTGAAGCTTTGTCTAAATTTTGTTTAAAGGCGTAAATGAGTGGTTTATGGTCCGTAATGAGTATGAAATTTCTTCCCTCGAGATAGAATCGGAAGTATTTGACCGCTAAATAAGCCGCTAACAACTCCCGATCGTAGGTATTGTATTTCTTTTGCGTCTCAGTTAACCTAACGGAATAAAAACCCAGTGGTTGCCAAACTTCATTTACCCATTGTTGCATAACCGCCCCTACTGCTACGTCTGAAGCATCTACCATTATTGATAGTTTTGCCGACATATCTGGATGAGCTAACAATGTGGCATCACTTAATTTGCTTTTGCACTTTTTGAATGCTGATACCGACTCTTCTGACCAAACAATTGATTCTTTACTATTTTTTTTTGTAACCTTTTAAAAAATCATTTAAAATGGCCTGGTCATGCGCCGCAGATGGAATAAATCGTCTATAGAAATTGATCATTCCTAAAAAACGTTTTAATTGTTGAACATTAACAGGTTGCGGAAAATCACGAATTATCTCAGCTCTCGCTGGAGATGGTAAAATTCCTTTCATATTTACAAAATGTCCCAGGAAGGAGATTTCTTGCTGTGCAAATACGCATTTATTCAACTTAATTACTAACCCATTTTCGGCCAAGCGTTGGAAAACCTGTTCAACATGCGATAAATGTTCATCCAATGAAGTGGATGCAATAAGAATATCGTCTAAACAAAACAGAACTACAATCCCCTTAACACAGTATGCATTAATCGCTGAAACGACTGTGCCGCATTCCGAAGACCGAATGTCATTCTATTAAATTCGAACAATCCGAATGGTGTTGCTATGGCTGTTTTTGGTACATCTTGTGGTTCTACTGGAATTTGATGGTAAGCTCGAACCAAGTCTAATGTCGAAAATATTGTGCAACCAGCGAGTTGAAATGAAAAATCTTGTAAATGTAGTACAGGATAATTATCGGGAACTGTCACATTATTCAACGCCCTATAATCTTCACAGGGTCTCCACTCCCCGTTTTTCTTGGGTACCAAATGACTAGCCCACTCACTTTTACTAGGTCGACAGATACCGACAGATACCTTGCGCCATCATAGTTTCGAAATGATCTCTAGCTATCTTTAATTTATCGGGAGCTAAGCGCCTCGTTTTACACATAACCGGTTGACCTCTCGTTTCCAAACAGTGCGTAACGTTATGTTTCGGAGCGTTCATATTAACAGCTTCCCGAGTAATTATTTCGAATTTTTTTAATAACTTGTTGATTTTCGGATTAATTTTGTTTTTATCCAACAATGATAACGAAAGACTTGGATTTTGTGTAATAGATCCTATTGTAAATAAATCCTATAGATACGTCAGCAAGTATAAAAGACCATTTAAACATATTACGTAACCAATATTTAACAAAATTGTCTGCGTTCCGTAGGCTTTAATTTTGGTGCCATTTGCTGCGTATAAATGAAATTCCGGTTCGATAACTTTTTTATTAAAAATTTAAAATTTCTGAGTAAAACTGACACGTCTGCACCTGTGTCTACCAGAAATTTATTTTTAGAAATTTGGTCAAAAATAAGAAGACGATTTGTAGAAATTTCTGACCTGAATTTAGTTTTTTGAATTTTGAGATTTACTTACTAAGAACTTGCTATGATGCCGACAACCAGAAACGCACTTCGTAGCTTTGTCCTTGCATCGTCGATGATAAAAACACTCAGTTTCATCGTACGATCGTTCTCTAGATTTGGATGAATTTCTAGAAGCTTTATGTGGACTATGAGCCCTTTTTGATGTGCTATGTAAAGCAGACACTTCCATTAAAATGTCCTTACGGAACTTAGCCAACATCTCTTGAAACTCATTTATAGAAGACTCTCTACTTTTAACTACATGCGATTTATCACTAATTTCCATGATTTCCTGTTGCGACATGGTTTCGATTAAATCGTCTGCTCGTTCTGCTAACTTTCCCAATGTAACGTCGTTTTCAAATGGAACTAACATCAACTGCACTTGTTGCGGTAACCTTTGCAACTATAATCGTCTAACAGTGCTCTCTTCGAAATGCTCTCCTGCATTCATATACATCTGTTCAAGCAACTGCGACGGTTTTTGATCCTCAAGCCGTAACCCGTGTAACAAATTATTTAATTTCGCACGTTCTGATTCTCCTAAAACTTTGAGTACCTCCTGCTTAAAAAAGGTATAAGGTTGTTTGCCTTTGTTTTTCATGATTAGATTGGCAAACCTATTATGTAGCCTAGCGTCCAATGCACCAACCGCATGTGAATACCGTGTGGTCTCCGTAACAATATTTGCTACCTGGAATTGTTGTTCCAAAATAGCAAACCAGACCTCAGGATTCTGTGTGTACAACGGTTGGGGTGGTTTAAACGCTACATGTGCTACTTCGTTTTGAGTTAAACATTTAATAGATTTAACTTCATCGTCTACTTCATTGTAAGATTTTCCACTAGTAGACGCTTGAGAAGTATTAGAATCTTTCGATTGTGTATTTAATATAATATGAATTTGATCTTGTATTAACACACGTAATTGTTCGTGAGTCAACGTGATCATTTCTTCATTTGTAGTCGAAAGATTTTTCCTAACAGAAGAATGCGAATGGGACGAACTCGTTTCCTGATCGTCGGTATTTATACCGCACAGGCGCACACCACGAAACGAAACACGAAACATATAATTAAGAAAAAAGATGAACAAACGAAAAAAACACAAGAAATGCTGAACATTATAATTTGATATTTAATTTTTTATAATTTTTTTTTTTTTTTTTAAATAATTTTTTTAAAATTTTTATTTTTATGATTTTTTTACTGACGGAAAATGGAGTACGTTTTACTTAAGAGAAATATAGATAGTACTTACAATTTTCATCTAACATAAGTAATTATGTATACCACTACCGGCTGCTTACAGAATGTTCCCTCTTATATGCAGATTGGAATAATTTTAGTTGTTCTGCGGAATATTTCCTCTTGAAGGCTGATTGGAACTTCAGCCACTGCAACTGGATTTTTTAAAAAAAAATATGCTCCTCTACGAAGTTTATTGCTGATTTGCTGCCTTTAATGGAACATCACGTCGGGGTCACCAATTTAGGAGTTGATGCTGTATATACAAATTAGGTATATACAATTATTTATGTATACTTTAATATCTCTATCCTCAGTTTATTTCACCAACGTTTCACAATAAAATTTAAATTATTTCATATAAAAAATTAACATTTATTTATAATAAATTATAATTTATAACATTTATTTTTAAAAACATTTATTTATGTGCCTTTATTTCACCATTGCACAGACTCCAACTATATTTTATAAAAACTAATAAAAACTGGTGAGAAAATTTAAAAACAAAAGCGATATACATTTTTTCTGGTATACAACTTGGCTAAGGACTCTGTGATTCAGCAGGTCAACTAAAACCAAATTGTATACCAGTTATAACAAACTGTACCTAACTATATTTCTCACATAAAACGTACCCATTAGTTATACCTTTACGAAATGTCATTATTGGACATTTCTCTACTGACAAGATGTCACAACAAAATATAACAACAAAAACAAACATTCAACAAGGTAAAGTATTTTAATTATAAAGAAAAATAAAACTTATAAAAATAATAATAAAATTTAATAAATTTATTTTTATAATAATATTTACAGAAAATACCGATGATAAAGAAACGGTACACCACAGTTCTTCTTTCTTTCTTTTGAATAATCGTATGTCTGTGGATTACATATACAATATTCGATTTTATAAATAGCACAATATATAAATATCAAAGAATTTCTAGCCCAACAGTTGTGGCAAAATAAAATTTTTGGTCCTCACCACATAGAAACTTCAAAAATTCTGTGGTATAATAGTGAAAATTTCAATATTCCATATAATATATAAAATGTTCTTTTAATTTAATTTATTTTAGACAAATTATGCAACGGAAGTGGATACGCGGCAGGCTAAGCTTATTGCCAGTGGATTACCAAAACGAAAACCATTAGACGGCGTTGATAATATTGTAGTGGTGGCCTCTGGCAAAGGCGGTGTTGGTAAATCAACAACGGCTGTTAATTTAGCAGTAACACTAGCTGGTTTAGGTGAAAAGGTCGGTTTACCGGATGGTGACATATTTGGCGCCTACGTGCCATTAATGATGAATATCTATTAAGAACCTCAAGTAAACAATTCTAACAAGATATCGATAATAAATTATGGGGTTAAACGTATGTCAATGGAATTATTAATTTCTGAAAATCCGGAAGTTTGGAAAAATGTTATAAATAAACAACAACAAATATATGAGCACAATTATTGCTCATATTTCAATTTATTTTTTGTTACTATGTTGGTACGACCAAGTTTGTTTGCTCAAAAGATGGACTTTTTTTCAATAAGTGCACGTGTTTTTTTATCCCATATACACACAAAAATGCACATGCGCACAGATCACGATAAAGAAATAAAATCCATATACGAGTATACCGGGTGTTTCTTTTAAACTGAGACGATCAAATATCTCGAAAAATAGCCACTCTACGGAAAAAATGTCCATAATAAAAATTTAATCATACCGCGGGGGAAATACATTAGTTCAAAAAAATAGTCCCCCACCCCCCGCTTTGTAGGTGGGGCGGGGGTAACTTTTAAACTAAGATAGGAAGCCATATTTTTTATTGCAGATACGGATTCTACAACTAAAAGTACGTATGATTTGAATGAAATATTTTGTTCGGTTCATGGTAGATGGCGTTGTAATCGACAAAATTCAATTTTTTCAATTTCTCCTTCTTAGAACACACGCATTCGATTCTGCAATACGTTTGAAATAAAAAACATCACGTTTCCATTGGAAATACTCGAATTTCGTCATCAAAACAATTTATTAATGTAAATGGCAGGTGAATAAAATAATTTTAGCTTAAAATAAGTGTTCAAAATGATGGCCTGCGACTTCAATGCACTTATTAATACGCATTTCAAATGATTGTATACAACTGAGAAGTGTGTCTGCTTGAATTTCAGCACACGCATTTCTGATTCGCTCAATCATGTTCTCACGTGTTGTTGGTTCTTTTTTGTAAACTTTGTCTTTGAGATAGCCCCACAAAAATAAATCTGGCAAAGTAAGATCTGGTGATCTGGCAGGCCAATTTACCGGACCAGCTCTACCAATCCAGCGACCATTGAAATCACGATCAAGTATTTTACGTGCCACCACCGAATAGTGTGCAGGACAACCATAATGTTGAAACCACATGTTTCGTCTCACTTCTAAGCTCAAATTTTCAAGTAATATTGGCAGTTCATTTTCCAAAATGTTTCGGTGCATTTGACCATTCAAGTTGCATTTAATAATGTGGGGGCCTATGAGTTTGTTGCCAATTATTCCACACCACACCAGTGCGGATTTGTAACACTCCAATAATGCATGTTGTGTCGATTAACCGTTCCATGGTTTGTAAAAGACGATTCGTCAGAGAACATTACTCAACGAAAAAAATTGGGGTTTTGTGGTATTTGTTCACATGCCCATTGACAAAAGTTACCCTAGTTTTGGAAATCAGCGCCATGAAGATCTTGGTGTAAAGACACATGATATCGATGATACTTGTGCCGTTTTAAAATTCTCCAAACACTGGTGAGGGACAATCCGGAATCACGAACTATTTCTCGTGTACTAACATGAGGATTATGAGCCACTGCTGCCAATACAGCAATTTCATTATTTTCTCCAGTGACTGTTGCTATACGGGTCCTCTTTTTCGGTTGAATATTTCCATCAGTAATAAATTGTTTGATAGTACGGCCAAATGAAGCACGTGAACGAATCCTATCCGGAAAACGTTGAGCGTAAATAGCAACAGCATTTTCAAGATTGCTGACAGGAATTTCGAGTATTTCCAATGAAAACGATGTTGTGATGTTTTTTATTTCAAACGTATTGCAGAATCGAATGCGTGTGTTCGTCGAATACGAATGTGTGTGGAAGTCGAATGTGTGTGGAAGGAGAAATTGAAAAAATTGAATTTCGTCGATTACAACGCCATCTATCATGAACCGAACAAAATATTTCATTCAAATCATACGTACTTTTAGTCGTAGAATCCGTATCTGCAATAAAAAATATGGCTTCCTATCTTAGTTTAAAAGTTAACCCCGCCCCACCTACAAAGCGGGGGGGTGGGGGACTACTTTTTGCACTAATGTATTTCCCCCGCGGTATGATTAAATTTTTATTATGGACATTTTTTCCGTAGAGTGGCTATTTTTCGAGATATTTGATCGTCTCAGTTTAAAAGAAACACCCGGTATGTATGAATCGTATGATTTTTAAATAGATGATCGGCTAGTTTTTATTTTTTTTTATAAAATGTACGTACATATGTGTGTGTGTGCTATATAAAAAATGTTCTAAATAATGGAAAAGGATCAACTGTTGCATATGCCATTAATCAGATAGAAGAGACTATAGACAATGTGAAATAGATTTTTTTCAATCAGCTGATTCTGTGTGACCTAAATTTGAATATTATTAAATAAATAGGAAATTGACCTATACTCTACATGTTCGGAAATAGATTTGGTATTTTATTGTCAGCAATTTACTCAAAAGTTACCATGGGCTATTTCCTAAAACGTCTAATATAAGCAATAATTGTGCTCATGTATTTATGATGTTGTTTATTTATGACATTTTTCAAGTCGCCATTCCACACTTTGATTCTTTCGTCGTGATTCTTTCCTCGTTTCCTCCCCCTTCACCTACAAACTAAGAACAGTTTATGGGTGAAGGGAAAGCAGACGAGGAAAGAATCAAAGTGTGGAACGGCAGATTGAACTTGTCAGTTTATCGCCTTCAATAATTTAATCATATTGTTTGTCAAATAATAGTATATACATAAAATAAATGAAATAAATACGTGAAATTCAATAATAGAAGCAATGAGCAGCGCCATTGCTTGGGAAGATGTAAGTGATGGAGTACATGGGTCTTCATCAAACAGCTGTACTGCTTCAGCGAAATCTTTCCCAAATCAATTACCACAACAGGCAGTTGAGTTGGAATTGGGTGTAATTGGCGTACAAAATATTTCACCTGAAGACGAAAATTTTAATTTTATGTATATACATAAAATAAATGGAATAAATATATGAGATGCATTTTAAGTAAAACAATTTGGTTGAGAACTAAAAATTTGCCATTCCCCAACTGGGGCTACAAATTCTTTGAAAACTTATAAATTGTGTTATAAAACCGAATATTGTATATGTAATCCACAGACATACGTTTATTCGATTAAATTAAAATAAAGCCCCAACTAATCGCAAGCCAAGCAGAAATTGAAAGGCAAAAAATAATCTAACTTTAAAGCTCGGTATATACATCGGATGGTAATCCGGGATTTTCACATTTTGCCGTTTTATCTTATCAAATGAGAGAAATAATACAAAATACACGCCTCTTTTCATCCCAAAAAGTTGAAAAATTTCAACTTTTGGGCAAAAAATCCTGCAGGCAACCAACTTAAAAAACCAACCTGTAACTTTGAGCTATATTTTGTAGATCATTTTACTTTTTTGCTCAAGTTTTTGTGTGTTGTAAAAGTTCTTCCTAATAACATTAGAATTTTGTTTGTGTTGTAAAACGTGCCTGTCGTTTTAAATTTATTTATTATTAATTATAAAATATTAATTAAGTAAATTATTTGAAATTTTTTGGAACGGTATGTGCATATTATATTAAATAGCACAAATGTATTACATTAATTAATACAAACATTTTATTTTTTCAGAAATAGTGCACGAGAAACCCAAGCTCAAGTAAAATAAAACTAAAAAACTTGGACAGCTACGGCACAAAAAATAGACCAAATTTAGAGCAAAAAACCCATATGTTGCTAACTTCTCGCTTGAGATTTAAAAAATCCCGAATTTGTATCCGGTGTATGCACCGGGCTTTCAATTGACCAGATCAATTGCAATTCAACCAATCATTCAATTGCAATTCAGTTACTATTCGGATAATTGAGTTACTATTCACTTAATTGAGCTACTGAAGTGAATTGGGTGTTCGATTCGCACCTCTTCACTTCAGATACATGTCAAAATAAATCAATTTAAAATTGGCTTTTGTTGATTATAGTGCAACTAAAAATAATTGTTAATATATAAAACAGCGTTAAAAATAGTTTTTAAAATAGTATATAGAAGTTTATTCCTTCTACACGCTAAATTAATTTAAGATATCCTTATTAATATGTGTAGGAAGACGTAGAACATCTCACTATAATATGTGTAGTACTTCACACTCTTTATTGACGTTTTGTATGTAAAGATTACAGAAAAACATTTAAATTAAATCGAAATTTTTATTAGATTTTACAATAACTTTCATTATTTGTATGCACAACAATATTCAACTTTCTTTGTTAGATAATTTTTTACAATGAAAAAATAATAGAACATTATTATATATTTTGTTTCGCTACCGACGTAGGTAGACCGGTATAGGAACCATGCGCAGATTTTAGCGAAAAAAAAACTAGATATAATTTTTTTTCGATAAAATAAAAATAAATGATTGCAACCAAAACTCAATAAATTTAGTCAAAATTTTATCAGTACATATGGAGGGTACATAATATAAAAAAAATAAAAACTCGATATGTTAAGGAAAATAAATTTTATTTAAAAATACACAATTTTTTTATGTTTAATTATATTTATTTTTCAAAAAACAAAATGACCTTAGAAAATGGTGTGCATGATAATGTACATTTTCAGTTACATTTAATTGGATGGATACATCTCTTCAAACCTAATAAAAAATGGAAATCATATTCAGACAAATTTATTGAAATTAAAATTAAAATAATCTTACTTTTATGTTTTATTCATGTATAATACAATTTTCTTATAACTTTAATAGACTTTTTTAATTATTTAAGTGTGTTAACACAAACTAAATTTAAAACATAACAAAAAATTTAACCGCCAATGCGAAATGTCAAATTGAATTATGTAAACATAAACAAAATGAACAAAAGTTGTACGCTCGTTTGCTTCAATAAGTAAAATATTAAATATTGTACGTGCGTTTTTCTAGCAACTACAAGAAATTATATCGAATATTTTTTTCGCTAAAATTTGCGCATGGTTCCTATAAGGGGTTTCTTTCTCTTCCATAATTTTAGAGAGTTCATTGAAATTTGGATAATTTCAAGTTTGTAAACATCGCCATAAGTATACTACAATGTAAATGTAAATATCACATGAAACATCGCCATAATGGGGCATTTACATGCGACCAACATTTTTCTTCTACAAAATGAAAGAGATATAACATTGACTATTTGCACATGATAGACAAGAAAAGAAATATATCCCAACAAAATTTTGTAGATTTTTTGAGCCACTACACTGCAAAAACCACTATAAAAATGAAAATGTTGCCATAAAATATATTCGATCCGAGTATTTTTATGGCAACATTTTTAAAATTAACAAAAAAAAATTATTTTCTATTTACAAAAGATTAAGGAATCATAATAAAAACAGAAGCCATAGATAAAAATGTAAATTTCTCATTTGAACTAATTAAAAATAAATTAATAATTTTCCTATAAAAAAATTATGGCGTTAAATAAAAACAACGTATCTGATATAACTACACGAGCAAAATATCTTTTCAGTTAATTCAGTAGCTCAATTTTTTAACTGAAGTGAGGAGATGCGAATCGAACGCTCAATTCATTTCAGTTAATTCAGATAATTTTGTTTATTCAGGTCAATCGAAAGCCCTATTTATACTCTTCTTCCGAGAAGACTGCACAAAAGCACATCAAATTTTGACATTAGTTTAAGTACCTACGAACCATACATTGTATAATCCAATGAACCATTTTCATCGTAATTACTCAATTTTATTACTAGTGAATTAGTACGGTTTGTTAAGTAAATTGTACTAATATTTTAATTTACCGTACAAAATGATTTACTGGAGTATTGGTTCACTACCTTATTATTAATCATATCGAATTATTTTTTCTCTAAAATTTGCGCATGATCCCTATTTGACAATATACTAATATTTTAATTCTCATCAAAATACAGCTACCAATATGGACTCCTACACTAAAATGTTTTTTTGTGGAACTTTGATTGTGCGGCTAGTAATTCGAATATTGCGTTTAGGTGTTTCGGTTTGTAATTACATATTTTGGTTATGAGGGTTGATACAAATAAAGAATTATGGTTGCGTTCGCCGTTCATTATCAATACTTCCATAGAAGTTATCATCGCTGCAGGCAGAAATATTTGACTTTTATAAATTTATATTTTTTGTTTTAATGGAGTTTCTATTGTTTATTTTAATATAATATAAAATAAAAGATATATTGTATTGTGGCTTTTTTACACTTTTTCAAACGTGATTCAACCAAGGAACAAATTGTTGTTTTTGTGTCCCAAGCACTCCGAGGAAAGGCAAAACAATACTCAATATATAAAAAAAATATATTTAAATCACCAAAATATAATACATATAAAATGAGTTTTCTGTTGTAAGTATTTGTAGTTGATTTAATATTTTTTCATAAACACATTTCATAAAATAAAATACTGATTAAAATCCAACCTGAATTCTAAATTTTACATTATAATTATCAATACGTCAAATTTTAGCCAAACGCATTATGTTGTCTGTTTTAATTAAATTAACTTACTGATTAAATTATAACCAGTAACATTATTATTAATCATTTGAGTGAAGCTTATAATTGTTATGTAGTCTATTTGATTAAGGTGATTATCGATTTGCTCGTAGTAATGATTACCAGCAGTCCAGAAGTTCTTATGAAAAAACAAAATTAGTCACAACATGGTTGAAAAGACTACAGAATGCTTATCGTCGGTTTGCTAGAAGAGTGACACAACTAACAAAAGTTAGTTTTGCAGATAATCGATTTAAGTTTTTTTTAAGGATATTTATTATCATAGAAATAGATTATATAGAATAAATGTAATGAGATGTCACGTGAGTCAAATTCGGAGGGTAAAAGAGAAAGCATATTAATATAATATATATAAAATAATTATTTTTATTTAAAATTCCTTTAAAATGTAATAAAGAAACAACATTTTTTTTTATCTATCTGTTCCAGAACAGCCAAGGCTCTCCCAACTCTTTCGCGGTTTGCTTATTTACACGTAAGGACGCAAATCATTTTTACGCCTGTATCGGCCAATTCGAGGACGTACGGATAGGTACGATTTTATTACCATCTGCACCACATGCATAGCTCCATGCCAGCATACTGGCATGGAAGATGGGTCGTCCCATGAGTTTTCCACTCCAACAGGGGGTCGGTCATAGATGCGTTCCTTTTGTAAAATTCCCTTTGCATCCTGCCCCTCTATCGGGATTCGAACCCGGGTACCTCCCGATTCAAACGCCAAAGCTTTAACCACTATGGTCGGTAACAAACTTGTTTCTCTTTGTTAATTTATATGACCTTTGGTTACAAAAATAATTCAACCAGTGGCACTATTCTTGTAATTCCCCGGGAATAGGGAACCCCATTCCCGGGGTAATTCCCCGGGAATGGGGAATAATGTTTCCTTCCAATTTAGATATGGAAAAATTATTCCCAATTCTTAAATATTTGCATCAAACTTTTCTGCTCAGTAGGCCGGAAAAATAATATTTGAACAGAAATTGCATATAAATTCTTTCTCCAGTTCCCTATTCCCGGGGAATTACCAGAATAGTGCCACAGATGTCATAATATTTTTCTATGATAGAGTGAGCTCACAAATTAACGTGTTCTTGAGAATGACTATATTGATCTTCATCATTGAAAATATTTACACTTATTAGGTTGTGAAGAACGTTATAACACATTTTTTAAACAATTTTGAACTAGATTGTAGTTGCGTTATATTATTGTAGTCCACAATAGCCAATTCCCGTTTTAATACAGCTTCGGAATATTTCCAAATGTTTAATACTGATGGCGAAGGAGTTAAAAGACCATCCCTATTTTTTAAATTGATTAGCGATTTATAAGAATTTTCTAAATAAATATCGGACTATAAATCCCCCTATGTATTCAATAACATTAGTTGAAAATTCACTTAGTATAATTGGGTATCCAAAAAAACTTCGTCATACATGTTAGATTCGTCTACTTATAAATTTCTTGGCCAAAAATATCCAATTGAAATATCATATGATGAGGCTTCATCCATTGCTTTTTCAATTCTCCATATTTTGGTAAACTAAAAACAAATGTTTACATTATAATTTCTGGAAAAAATTGTATTTACAGTACATATTCCAAAGTAAAAATATATTATGTAAAACAAAGCACTTAGCACATGAAATAAAAGACGTTTCATTAAACTAATGTGAAATTCTATTTACCCAAATCCGGCAAAAAAATTTGATGTACATCAAAAAATTTGTTCTATTTGACAGAAAAAATGATTTTTTTTTGATGTACATCAATTTTAAAAAATGTAATTTTTTTTTTATGGACTAATACCAATACGAAAATAAACGTCAATTTTGTTAAAAACGTCAATTGGCGTGTTAAAATATAAATAAATTATAGCATGTGTTTAAAATTTAATTGAAATATATTTTAATCTTTCATTAATAAATATGTGATGATTCCGAACGAATAGGAAATATATACATAAAATTTCGTATAGTGGAGTGCACATTTGATGTCGTTTGTGCTTGACATATCTAAACTACAAAATCCTGTTTAATATTTCCAATACATACATAAAACACATCAATTTTGAGTTTTTGTTCTATTTGAACTATAAATTTCACATTGATTTGGAAAAGTAAATAGAATTTCACATAAAATAAGAAAAATGCGGCACTGGTAATAACATATGTTTACAAAACGATAAAAACCCACACCAACAATCGGCCAACAAATCCTTAACTTAAATTAAGGATAATTTTACCACAAATCACTTTCTGCTTAACATAATTTATATTTTATTTTATATAAACACTTACTGATGGTACGAAATTCCTTCCTGTAATTTTGTTTAATAGTTTTTCACAAGACACTTCATTTTATTAAATGTTTCTAATTTTTATTAGGAAATGATGCACTACACACAATCCACTACTATTTTAATTAATATTTTCAAGATTTTTTAAGAGCACAAAATTTAACGCGTGACTTTAAACAAAACCAAAAACTGGTTTAACGGGTTTTTATTTTGAGATATGAGACCGCCATATGCATTTTTTATATAATCATCCTGTTCTGACTTGCTACACATGAAATAGCAAATTTTATATTCGAAAAAAGTTTACATTCATTCTAAGTATATAATTCTATGGATATTATCAATTTGTAATCCACTAACTACTAAAATCAATTTCTAATGACATATTTATTTGGTAAATAGTTTTTGAGTTTTCAAAACTTAGCAAAAAATTTGAAATTTTTCTGCCTGTTTATAATTTAGATGTTTAAAACAGGCTCTTCTTGAGTTGTGACGGTGTTCTTGAAAATTAGTGGCGTTTATGTATAATTTAGAAACGACGGTTTTTCAGATAAAAGTAGAACACTTTTTAAGTTAACTCAAAATTTGCATATTTTGAGATATGTCACTCTTCTAGCAAGCCGACGATATATATATGTACAATATACGTAAAAAAACCAAATCGAAAAATAATGAATATCTTTCGTCATGATTTTATATTTTCTGTTTCAGTTGAAAGGCTTAAATACACAATGCTTTTAAAAAATTCTGTGCGTCCACGAGGAGTCATGATTGCGGAGTCAAACTTCGTTTCTTTCCCCTTTACCAATAAAACTGGTTTTATAGATAAAGGGGAAAGAAATGAAGTTTGATTCCGCAATCATGACTCCTCTTGTGGACGCACAGATTGATTTCTCGTAACTCGATTGTTTATTTTCAAGCATGTGATACGTAAAGAACCAATCCAGTCACAGGATCAGGGCACAGATAGATGTGCTTTCAAGAAATTCATTTCTCGTGCCCTTTCGAATTTCTCGTCTTGATGGGTTCATTTCATGCATGTGATCTGTAAATATTCAATCCATGGCAAGGAAGTTAGAGTAGTTATTTACATTTCATGCTGGGCAGGAGCTAATCCAACGACAAGAAATCAATTTATTGAAAGCACATATATTTGGGCCCAATGGGTCATTCAATAATGGTACTGAGCACATATCAGGTGCATTTTAATGCTTCGCCGTAATTGTATTTCTTTCTAGATCGCTTATAATTTATATAACATTGAACATAGCATGCGATTTGCAAATACACATTTACATTATGGCTCATTAAATTTGAGAAAAACAAGATCAATTTGGAAAAAACTTAACAATTGCGGACACTCGTTTAAAATATTCATTTTTTGTTGTCATGGTATGATGTGTTCAATACTAGTATGGAAAGGCCCATTGTTATATTTTTCGTAGATGAATATTTAAAATATATATACATTTAAACAAAACTTTTAAAATTCTATTTTTATTAAGAAAATTTTTGTTCCTGTACCATTTAACTCTAAAAAATTAAAAGTTCACAATAAAAATTCTGTATTTTCTTTATTAGACACAAGTTGTTCTTTACTAGCATTAAATAATATTATTTACAAAATACAAGGAAATTTAAATTTTTTATTGTGAACTTGTTTTAGATAACATAATATAGCAAATATGACAAATAGTTAGCTTTTCTGCAAGCTAAGAGTCTGGAACTATGGTTCCATCAAGAAATATTTACTGACGTAGAGTAATTGTTAAGATTAAATGGTACAGAAACAAAAAATTTCCTTAACAATAAAATTTTTAGAGTTTGGTATAAAATTAAAATATTTTTTATCTAAATCGCCTTAATTATTATACCTTATTTAAAAGAGAATGTTATCAGCTTTTTAATGAAATTAGTATTTGAAAATAAAAATAGTAATTTCTCAAGATATTGGAGTTTCCGTAATGTAAGGTGCTGTGTGGAAGGCTCCCCTTTGAACATCTATGACTTGATAGAAGTGCTTTAATGTGCGAAGTGACAGAAGTAACCTGACCTTCGTTTTGATCAAGGATTTCAACGGTACCATTCGTTTCAGCCACTTTAGGGACACCCTGTATATATATATATTTATAAAACTTTAATATTTCCATATAACTAGAAGTCGCTGGTGGATCAGATTGCAACTAACTTAACTACACAAAATGATATATGGGATCGATATGCCGACAAAATCAAAGATACACATAGATTCATGACATGTTTTATATTATATTCTTCTGCCGCAAAATCACAAATTATATAAAACTTATATCATTATTTTATTTATATATTTAATGCAAAATTAAACTTAGCCAAGCTAGTACGGTAAATCGAATAAATTATCGCGAATCATTCGCGAATGACGTTCTTCTTTCTTTTGTTTAAATTATTTGTTTGGTTTGACCATTGCTAGTCACATATCTTCAAGAATTTTTTTTAAAACATTTATCTTTTGATACAAAAGTATTCATACTTTTATACCGATTTTATATTAATATAAACTTTTAATTTTTAATCACTCTTTTTTGATACGATTACACTCCAGAAAACCACATGGTACCATAGGTCCTTAATGATGGAGTTCCGGTGGATGGTGGAATGCAATGGTGAAAGATGATTGTTTACTTTCGCATAAAGCCTTAGTATAAGTGTGTTCTTTACTAGGTTCAGTAAGAATAAGTTGTGCAGGTTCGATAAGCATCTGGTGGAACATTCTCTTCTGAGAGTTTTTTAATATTCAATAGCTATTACGGAAAACTCATGTTTTTCCCTATTTTCGAAATTTTCTTAGTTGAAATTTTGTTATTAGCTCTCAAACTTGGAGAAGTTGTGCAAGCTCGATCGGAATATACTACTACAATAGATTCAAAATTTTTTTCGCAATATGGTAGTTAAATCCATAATCTCGTTATTAATTTTATATTGTAGCATTTTTTTAAATAAAAATAGAAAAATTCTATGAAAACTAACTCGGCAAATTGCCGATAGAGAGCCAGGGATTGTTTGATATGCAAATACGAAATTTTTTTATGGAGACATATACCCTGTGCTCTAGCGGAAAAATGTATTACTACGAAAACGAGTTTAGTCAGGATATTGATTTGTCTATGAAAAGTGGCATTTGAAAGTTTAATATTTTTTGTATATTGCATTAAAATATAAAGACGATACATTTATTTACAATTAGTATTAAAATTTAATTTAAAAATGTAAAAAGTGTCTTGGGTGTATGAAGCATGTTTCATTTTATTCCACTGGTGGCGTTTTCAATACTTCCCCTAGTCCCAATTAGGTAGGTTCGAATGATAAAGAAAAAATGTATAAATAGACATATTGAAATTTAATTTTTAAGTTAGGTTCAACAACAATTTTAATTTAATAAAGAACGCTCATAAATGACAAATTTGTAGTTATCGAAGTTTATTTAAATTCCGCTAGATGGAATCCGTCACTCCAATCGATACCGATACTCCAATCGTCAATAAATGGCGTATTTTCTTGGCAATCATAAAGCAAATGATTTAAATAAAGCAAATGATTTAAATAAAGTAAATATTTTTACCAAGCGTTTATCCAATGGACACCGTTGTAACATTGTCAAGAAAATTTTTGCAGGTAAATAAGAAGCATCCGCTATATAAAAATATTCAATATGCAAGGAAGAACTAATCATATATATTAATGCCAATTTTCTTTTCTTTTTTTTATTTTAATTTATTTTTAATTGCGAAATTTACATTTTTACCTATGGCGTCTATTTTTATTATGAATCCTTAACATTTATAATTATAAAATAATTTTTTTTATTAATTTTAAAATTGTTTCCATAAAAATTCTCGGATCGAATATATTTTATGCTAACATTTTCATTTTTATAGTGGTCTGGCTCAAAAAATCTTGTCTCTCACGTGCAAAAAGTCAATGTTATATCTATTCCATTTTGCAGAAGAAAAATGTTGGTCGCATGTAAATGGGGTATAAAGCAAGGTGTACACAAAATCGCGAGAACATGAGGAAAATCTTAGTGGAGCAGTAGTAAGTTAAATGAAATTAGATAATTGCCCATGGTTTTTGTTTATTCGACGCGTATAATTAATAAAAACTTTATTTTTACATGAACAGAGAAATTTTTTATGCTACAATTGCTATACAAATTGTATAAGCGAAGAAAAGCAAAATACACAATAAATAGATGGAAAATTTGTAAGAATCCCAACAATCAGTTTCGAACGGATGAGATTATTGATTTGAAAAAATAAGTCTTCTAATCAGGTCGCGACGACTGTTGTTGTATTACTTACATTGAAATATTGTCTATAGGACAATATCATGATATTGTCCTATATATATAGACAACATTCCAATGTAAGTAACACAACATCAGTCGTCGCGACCTGATGAGAAGACTGATTTTTTCAAATCAATAATCTCATCCATTCGAAACTGATTGTTGGGATTCTTACAAATTTTCCATCTATGAGTCAAACAAATTTAAAATTTATCCGGTCCAGCGTTAATGGAGGAAAAAGTATGGGGTGGTTGGGAAGTTGATTGTGCATAAGTAGGTGTCGATTATCAACGACTATGATTTTTAGTCAGCTTTGACACTAAATGGATGGATTTCTTCCTATGATTGTGTATTTAATCGAGAGCACTGTAGATATACCAATGTACGGAACAATCACAATAAAACCCATTACAATAGAAAAACAATAAATCATTTTTCGATTTTCCATTGAAATTTTTTTATGAGTTTTGAAAATTTAAAACAGTGGTAAATACTGAATATTGTATTGTGACGTCAAACGAGTCGTCGACTAGCGAAATAAGGCTGTTAATTTGCTGCTTATGTCTGTTAGGTATATCTTGAGATTGCACAAACTTGAATTGCACACTCGATTTGCATTAGGCAACGATATTAATATATTCAGCAATAAAAATTTGGTTTTTAATTTGCTTAATTTATTTTTCCAAAAATAGTAGATAAGTTAGAGGAAACGATAGAATTACAGTTTAATCAAAATAAAAATCAGATATTCTTAAAATATTCCGACAGATTCGGTTTATTGTCGATGTCGATTTATTGTTGGTATTAAACCATTTGTACTGAAAATACAAACAACAACTAGGATCTTGTATACGTAAAATAGTTTGCAAGAGATACTTACTAAACAGATCATTTTTGTAATTGGCACGTATCATTCAATTGGCAAACATAACATTCCTCAACACCTTCGAATTTTCGAACCAAATTACGTTTCCATAACATGGAGAGTACGTCCCATATCGAACCATATATTGTGTTGTTTAACCACATCGCGACTTTGTAATAGTCCCCCATCTGTCGATTATACTGTATCGTCACTTGACCGAGAAGATCACATCCTATGTAGAAGATGATTGATGAGCAATTTAATCATTAGTTCCATTTTCGTTTCATCGACGTTACGTCAGCCTTAAATTTCATAAAAGCTTTTTACGAAAAATATATTAACTTTCACATCGTTGAAATGGCCAACTGACTGGGACGCCGATGACACCCATGAGCTAAGCGATATTCGTATAAAATCAAAATGTTTTACTTCCCCCTATAAACTTGTGTAGGTCTCTAAATACTTCGTTTTCTGTTAGAGGTATTTCTCTTTGTAATTCTATTCCATTAGATATTAAGAGATCGGCGTCGCTTAGATCTTTTAAAACGAGTTATTTCGCGTGGCGTGCTTGAATGACTACATGTTTAGTACTATTTTTATTATATACTTTTGATTGTAATATTTTTATATTTATTTATATTGTTTTTGTACGTAGTTTTTAAGTATTCACTTCTTGCAGTATCCTCCGTAACAAATGAGCTTGAGCTCAACATGGAGGGTGTTAGCATCGAGTGGATTTGTTTTTTGAAAAAAATCTGAGGTTTTTATGCCTAATGGAAGTATTTTTTTGTTGTTGATGTTCATTATTATGCTTCCATATGTGCTTTTCCTCTACTAAAATTGTTATGTCAATTTATCAATCAATCTATAAATCTATAATCTATAAATCTTAATGGTTTTACATTAAATTCAAAAGAGGCCTGCGAAAATGGGTTGTCTCGATTTTTCGCCTCTAAACTACAGAATTTCTACAGTGATGGGATCATGGTTCTACCAGAAAAATTGCAAAAGGTCATCGATCAAAATGGTACATATTTGGTTTAATTAAGTTCATTTGAAATAAGAAAATTCTTTGTTTCAATATCACCCAAGAAAAGCCCCGAACTGTTTCTCTAACCTATTTCAAAATATATATATTGTATATTTAGGGTTTTCTCAGAAAAGATAATTTTCATGTAAACAACACTCAAAAAACAATTTTTTTATTTGTATAAAATATTGTCATATTCGTGTCTATTTATTGAAAATTATAACAATTACGTTAAATAAAGATGCATAACCCATGTATTTTTTGATGAAAATTTATATGGATATTTTGCTACCGTTTTGTGTCGTAATGTTTACAATTTGATTTGACGTTTAAAATTAGTTTTCCAAAAACTGGAAAGTGAATGTCAAAGTTTGTGCACAAATAAATAATAATGAAGTATGATTTAGTTCAAATTATATTTTGCTATGTAAGTTTCCATTGGGCTATAATCTTAAAGAAATTTTTGACTGATAAACACAACAAGGCTTCTTGATAACACTTGGTGTCAACAAGCTTTGTTGTCAACACAAACCCAACTAACCGAAAATGATTGAAAATATTTTTTTTTTTTCAGTGGCAGGCAATCAAATAAAACATTTAAACCGAAGAAAAATATACCAGAGGGAACACATCAATATGATTTGATGAAACATGCAGCAGCAACACTTGGTTCCGGGAATTTGAGGCATGCAGTCGCATTACCAGATGGAGAAGATTTAAATGAATGGGTGGCCGTTAATAGTAAGTAAATTAATTTAAAATATTTTGTAGCGAATACGTTAATATTGAGCGTTAATCAAAGCCAAATAAAAGTAATTACAAATTTGTATTCCGAGATTTTTACAAATTATAAAAATCATAAAAATGTTGCTTCACTATAGTATTTTCCAACCATAAAATGAATATAGCGTGCGAAAAATATTTCTTTTCATTTATAATTGTTATGTAGTTACCAGTAGATTTTCGAATTTTTCGCTTAGCTCTTGATCGAGTTTTACTATATCGGTTTAGCTATTCCGCGACGGTCCAAGCTATTAGAATGATGCTATTAAAAATACTTTTATCAGAGATTTTTCAAAAACTAACCACTCTTATGCAACGATTGAGTCAGAAAAACTTCTGATTTTTTTATTTGTTTTGGTACGTGACTAATATAGTTTATACAATAATATTAGGTATTTATGAATCATGTATCGTTAAATTAAATTTTATTTTTTGGTAATCACGTACTACTCTTTTAGTAATTTTTTATTTATAATTCTTAAGTAACCCCAAATTTATCGTGATGCCACAAAGTAAGGTGTACAAGTAGAAACTCTGCCTTTTTTGGCCAAATTAAACTTTATTGAAAATATAATTGTTACAAAGATTAATTATCGAAATATTCGCTATTACTATCTATGGTCTTTTGCCATTTATCAATTAGATGATGAATGCCTTCGCGATATAAATTTGGTGGTGCCATTTTTGCACATCTGCAACTTCCGACCGCTGGTCTTTCAAATATAATGACATCGATCTGAATAAGTGGTAATCAGAGGGAGCCAAGTCTAGAGAATACGCCACATGCTGTAAAACTTTCCAGCCTAAGAAGAAGATGAGTTCCTAGGTTGATTTTGCTGTATGTGGACGGAGCGTTGTATGTATGTAGCAATATCACCTTCCGCCTTCCTTGGCCCGTAAATGGTCTTTTTTCCTTCAGAGTATCACTTAATTTGATCAATTGGGCCTGGTAACGTTCAGCTGTAACAGTTTAGCCAGATTCCTGAAGGTCGTAGTAAATGACTTGATGTCTAACCTGGATCAGCCTATGGTTTTCTGCGTTAAGGATTATCGTACAAAATCCACTTTTCATCACCCGTAATGATTTTGTACAAAAATTATTTCTCGGTCCAATGAGAAAGCAAATTCATGCAGATGTCAACTGTTTTTGTCTTTTTCGGTCAGTTTATGAGGAACCCATTTTCCTTCCTTCTGTGATTAACTCCTAACCGTTCTGTAAGCTCCTTTTGATTTTGAGACGGATTTTCATCAAGTTCTTCGTCTTCAAATCGTATTACTGCACTTGGACGTGGATCGTCCTCAAAACTAAAATTGCCATCACGAAATCTTGCAAACCACTTTTTTAATGTTGAATGACTCACAGAATGTTCACTCAAAGTCGAATTAATCAATTCCATAGCTTGAGCAGCATTTTTTTATTCTATTCTAATTTCGCACAGCTTTTTCAACACGAATAAATCAGGTTGTTCCATTTCAATACATGAAATTTGAATGTAAATCTATCTCACGACAACAAAAAATATATTATAAAACAGTACATGTGATCGTGTTGTTAGTACGTTTCGTTTAATTGTTTATTTGTTTTTTAAATCTTTAATTAATCTTATTATAATGATGATCTTAATAATCTTATAATAATAATAAGATTACATTTTATAAAGAAAAGTACATATTTAAAATAATTTAGCATAGCTATTCCCTATTTTATATATAATATATATTATATATATTAATATAAATCTTTTAAAGACGTTTATACATTTTATCAATGATTTAATTTTAATATGAGGAAAAGTAGAAACACGACGATCTTTGTTTTCGACGATTTCGAGTATGCACATGTTGAATAAAAACAACAAGAAAGCAAGAAATAAGAAGCAAGATCAACTTTGAATTTTATCAATGGTTTTTACTTTTCGTAAAATATTATTTCATGTTTTTGCCCTTATAAAAAAAATTATGTTTCGTTAAATATTTTATGAAAATATTTTATGATATAAGAGATTCCATTAACCTACTCTCTGTATATAGTAAAGTGAAGCATTATCAGTGCATGGGGTAAAAAATACCCCAATGTATTCTGTACTTAAAAATTATTTTCTATAACAAAAATTATTATTTTTACTTACTTATAATTTATTAAAAATTCTTCTAATTTATTAAAAATAGAAAATCTCAATGTACAAGTTAACAAAAGATACTTATAATTAATTCATTAAATTTTGATTATTAAAATTATTAAAAAGAAGAGTCATCAACTTCTTCATGTTGTTCAATTTCAACATCACCTATTTCTAAATTAATGCAATCTTCACACACGGTTTGATGATGCATTTTGCATGCTGGTTTATTGCAGAAGTGGCAAGTTACGTTTGGTTTCACATCAGCGCTCCGTGGACATAAATTGCATCTTTGTGTTTTTCGAGTTTTGGTTTATTGGTTTTGAGCGGTTGGTGCTAATCTCAATCACAGAAAATTCTGTGATAAATCAATTTCTCGATCTCGTTACAAATGGAAAAATATCTCTAGCGGGTGTTTATATAAATGCTTAGCTAAAACTCAAATCCCATTTTGGTGTATTTCCTCAACATACACATTTCTCGCTAAATATATTTTTTCAATACGCGCGCGTACAAACAAAAAACATTGTATTTGTTTGTACAGTATAGCACCCAAATTTTCTTCAAAATTTGTTTTTTATTTTTATTCCACTATGAAAGTAGTGTTATAGTAAAGCAGCAAAAAGTAACAAACGAAAAAAATAAACAATGCCTCATTACGTATGATTTATACATAATGAAATGAAAACTCACACGCTCGCATTATGCACATATATAGTCCTATAAACATATACTATTTAAACTAATATGTGTACACGATCGAGATTCGTTTTCATTAAGCTATATAAAAATTAAATACGTCGCAGTGTTAAACAAGTGCAATGTGCATAGTGTGCAAAGTATACATTATGTATGTCGATCTGTACTTAAAAAAAAATTTTTTTTCACTCCCTTTGGCTTTATTCTAGAATGTTTCCCATCTTAGGAAACTCACAAGATGTATCCAAATTTTTCTAGCTAATTAAACAGAATTTCTTAAGACTTAACCTGATGATTTCTCTGTGTCTCAATTCTATAACATTGTGTCCTATTTGACTCATTGCGATTTTTACCGGGTTTCTCAAGGCCCTGGGAGTGGCAAGTCGCTTCTTGATTTTATTGTCCGCTGCAATGTCAATTTCTTGAGAAATTTTTTTCATTCTAAAGAAACCGATGAGTCATAAAGATGCTGGTTTGCTAACTTATGCAAATAATACGCGGCAAAACCGCCGCATCTAACATGTTGAAGAAGAGTACCATTGGCCATCTTTTAATTTTTCGCTTGCAAGTAAAGGGTGTTTTTTTAAGTGCGATAGAACTTGAAATTGTAAAAAATAACACAAACAATTAAATTGTAATCAAATTTGTTGTTTTATTCGAAAGATCAATACATGGCATTAATATTTGAAAATAATTTCGGGCAAATGGGCACCGCGGCTCTTCTTGACGAAACGCATTCCGGACGTCCAATTTTAGGCCATTTTTTCGAGTACTACTGGCCGTATGTCACGAATACCACGAACAATGCTGTCCTCCAAGGCGTCAATTGTTGCTGGTTTATCAGCATAAACCAGTGACTTTACGTAGCCCCGCAGGAAATAATCGAGAGGTGTCAAATCGCACCTTGGAGGCCAATTGACAGGTCCATTTCTCGAAATCAACATCGCCAAATTTTGATATTAATATGTCGATGGTTGCGGTCGCCGTATGGCACTTAGCGCCATCCTGTTGAAACCACGTCTCGTCCGGATCAATGTCATCCATATTTTCTAAGAAAAAATCATTGATCATGGTGCGGTAACGATCTCCATTGACAGTGACGCGATCCCCGGCCTGATTTTCAAAGTAAATTTTAATAATTTCGTAGCGTTGTTCAAGCGTATATTTTTCATAAAAATTTAATTTTTTTTTACAATTTCAAGTTCTATCAGACTTAAAAAAACACCCGTTATATGTTTTAACCAGTTTATCAAAAGTATCCACACCTTTAGTTTGGTTATGATCGATTATGATGTTCGGTTTACCAGTGGTTTCATCGATTGTGGTGTTGTTGTGTAACATAGACAGTAATAATTCGTTTTTTCCCTCTTTGGGAATATAATTAACTAATGTCATGTTTCCATCAAAACAGAAAAGTGATGATCCAATATCTCTGTTTTTATTTAATCGATTTTTGTGAATTAGGCAGCCAGATCAGATTTATTTCATTTTATGGTTCCAATAATCGATGTTTTTTCTCCATCATTTGCTCTGCTAGCTGGCAACTTTGAAAAACGTTCATTGTGATATTTCTACTTTTGTTTAGATACGGTACAGCCAAACGGTGCGCCAAGCTAACAGCAAAGTTTGAAACTTTCATTTCATTCGATTGACGCCGAACATATATTTCTCCTTTCAGAGGATAAGCGTTTTCTGGGTCACATACTCAGAATATTTTTGTACCGGATTTCCCAGGTTTACTGGATATATATTTTCGGAAATTAAATCGACTTCGTGTTGCAACTAGCTGCTCGTCAATTGTGGGATTAGCTGATGGTTTATATGGTTGCCTTAAACTATCTAGAAACATGTTCCAAATATCTCTAAAAACTGTCAATTTGTCCTCTTTCAGTCGGTCTTTACTGGTGCGATGATGATCAAACCGAAGGAACTGTAAAAGTTGTTGCGTTCTCGCCAGAGACATAACCGCTCTATAGAAAGAGCGATTATCAGTTTGCCAGAGTTCATTTAATCTTTCGTCCCAGTTTGTACGAAAACCGGCGTACGTAAGTACTCCAATTAACGCATATATTTCATCGGAGTCCGTATCGTACCAAATCCGAGGGTGTTTTACTTCAGCTGTAGGTGTAATGTGGTAGTAATATTCTTTGGCTTTTCTGTTTGCCTCACATACAATAGTATTTATTAATGTTTTTGGAAATAGTCATTTGAAACACATTAGTTTATTTAGATTTTCGACCAATGAGGCCGATGTTAATCTTCCCTTTTCTTCTAAAATGTGAAAGTTTAGAACTTTCGAAAGAACACGTAAAATATATGGGGAAAACCATTATACAGTCCAAATACGCAGAACACTTGAATCATCAACAGTACACTTACACAGGATATGACAGCAATTTAGAAATCCTACACAGAATGAAAAAAGGCAAAAAAAAGAATAGAATGGAGGAAAATTTATCAACACAGGAATAACCCACAATTATTGAACGATGCATAAACCAAACAATGATTTATTTTGTTACTATCCACTAATATTCACTAAAATAATCAACACAATATAAAAATTCGATAGCCGTAAACCGATATCAGTAAAGTTTTAGTTTTTTGCGTTGTTTTGTACTGATTTTTATACAGAAATGTATGGGGTAATTTTTGACCCCAGTAGACAGAAATGTGATTAGTTTCATTCTAACGATAAATAAAACCAATCGATTAACACTCGGTTTTTTTATCTGGGGTATATATAATTGAATATATTGTGTATATTTTTATTTACATTTTTGTAGGTCTGGGCAAATATAATATTGCCGATCTCATATAAATATTTTCGACAAATTTTATTTTAATAAAGCGCACGTATGCTCAGTAACTTCATCATGCGGGGATTTATTTCATTAAATAAAATTAGCTAAGACAAATATTCAACGTGACATCTACTTTTCATGAACAAAAGTTTACGATTTCAATAATATCTGTATTTAGATGACGCTATAGTTGCCGATCGATGCCGATGATCACGTTATTGTTTTGTTTTGTATAGTAGAAATATGGAAATGGGAATTGAAGTAAGGCGAACAAATATATAAAAAATAATTTTTTATTTTTATTTTTTAGAGCAATAAATGCTATGAAAATAATTTTTTATTTTTTCTTATGAATGTATGGCGCTATAATAAACTTTTATTTAGTATGTACACACATTCAAATATTATTCTTTTGAAAATGACGTAAAAGTAAAAGTAGAATACATAATGTATTGTTGTTGTTTCTAAAAATTATTTTTCCTCGCCCTTTAAATATTATGAACAGGAAAACGAAATTTTAAGTTTCTATTGTTTCTTTATTATTTTGTGTACTTTCGACTGCAAACTATTTTAATGATAATATAGACGCTTGCCAGTCGTGATATGTGCTGTCCGGCATATAACACCGTCCTGTTAGAACCACATCTCGTCGGTATCCATGCCATTCAATTTAGACCACAAGAAGTTCCTTATCATCGATCTGTAGTGCTCGCCGTTGATAGTTATGACAATGCCAGCTTCGTTTTGGAACAAACATAGATCGATGATTCCACCTGACTAAAATTTGCATCAAACACTGGCTTTCTCGGGATGAATTTGGTGATCGTGTATCTCGTGTAAATTGGTGTAGCCTAAAATCCGACAACTCTGCTTGTTCACATATACATTCATACATCAACTGTCCAGAGCCCAGTCACCGAACACATGGCGTTGTTTATGGTCGTTAACCTTAATTTCCTGGATCAGTTGGATGTTGCTTTAAATCCGGTTCATAGCCGATTAATAACTATTAAAATACAATTAGTTTGGCCATTCCAATTTAGAATTCCCGGTTCACAATACCAATATGACCATAAATAATCGTTTTAAACTGTTTTGAGTTTCAATTAACCGTCGTATTCTGTTAAAATGATTATTTATGTTCATATTGGTACTGTGAACTGAGAATTCTAAATTGAAATGGCCAAACTAATGGAATTTTAATAGTTATTACCCGGTTATGAACAACAAATTAGGCTTTTATAGGGTAAATATCTTTAATAGAATTTAATAATAGTTCGAACTCTCGCTATTAAGATCAAATTGAATTCTTAATTGATCTGGAATTCTATTATAAATGTTGGGTAATATTCGTAAACAAGTCCGTGCCTCAAAGAACTTTGTCATTTTTTAATCCGTTATGAATTTGGTATGCAATTAAATGTTTTTGGCAGACATAATTATTTGCTGATAATTCTTTCTCCATTTACAAAAATTCAAGAAAATATTAATTTATCGGTTTCGGGCATTCAGGTTGGCTTCATCCTGGTTGGCAATGGACGTAAATAAGGCCACTAGACCCGACGGAATTCCAGTTCAAATATTGAACTAGTTATTATCTAATATATTACTAATAATAACTAATTTTTAATTACATTTTAATAAGCAAGGTAAATATCCGAACACCTGGAAGAATGCGATGTTACAACCAGTTCCGAAACGCGTTGTAACTAAATCCAAAATTTCACCAATATCAATTGTGGCAGCCTTATTAAAAGTTTTTGAGAAATGCGTTAATCAACATCTGTGAAGTATCTTCAAATAATTTAAACAATTTCAGATAAAGCCATACTGCTTTTCGTGAAAGCCACTCAATACATTATTACATTGGCCAATACAGCTTGACGAAAACATGTGTTTCTCAATAGATGCGGAAGGTTTTTAAATCGCATCAGGTTCTCCAATGTATCAAACTTCCATTCGACCATATAGTTCTGCCATCAAGTATGGGGTAGAGCAGATGGTATTGGTCTCCATTGGCCCGTGCCATCCGAATAATACGCAACCCAGACTTACAAAAGATCTAGACAGTCTACAGATTAATATAAGGTAAATGTTTTACAGAACTAAAGGAGAAATTACCACCATTCGTTATGCCTGGGGGTAACAAAAATAATGGTCAATGCTGATAGATTTACAGTCAGGCTGGAGCATCCAAGAAGTGGATTTCGTTAAAAAGTTTTGAATTTCCATTAGCATATAAAATCCAAAAAGTTAAGGCAGCTATCAACCTTTAGTTCAAGGATCGCGCTTTGGGTGCAGGAGCCCTGATAGTTACCGGGAGGTAGGTCATTCTAAAAGTTCGCCCAACACTCAATTAAATTGAAACATTAAAACAATGTGTCCGCTTTATTAGGTTGTAAAATACTCATCCCTCTGTCTCTAAACACGTTTTTACTACTATTGTATAATTAATCAAAATATTTATTGTTAAAATGGAATGCCTTCTATGAGCTATTATATAATTAGTATTGGTATGAAACTTCATATTTTAGATTTTAATTAAATTAGCAGAATCTAGTGCAATTTGCTCGAAGTAGCACCAGAGAAGTTTTTCAATTTCTACAATTATTTGTAAGAAGTTTATATAGAAAACTCAAAAAGCAATTTTAATTATTTATAAAAAGTATTTAATTCAGGAAATAACAACTTAATAAAAGGGGAAATTAGAAATGAACAATTTAAAAAAGCCGAATGAATTGTCTGAAACTAAGTTTAAATATATATTGTTTATGGCCACAGTAATACATACACCCATTTATGATTTTGTTTTTAATTATAAGAAATTATACTGAATATGAAAAATAAAAAACAAACTAAATGAAGTTGATTTCAAAGAAATATATAAATATAATTTTGCATCTTTTTATTTGTCTCATGAATTTTAACATAAAATATAATTGTGTTATAGCAGTTCAACTTGATAAACGTAAATAAAAACTTAAAAAATATAAATATTAAAAATACAGTAGAAAACATTTAGCTTGAGAGAATACCTAATTTGTACAAATATTTTTTCTTTTCGTCTAAAATCCACTGGCAGTTTTTTCTGATAAGATGATTATAACAATTATTGGTTTCAGCAAACCACGAGGAATCAATTTTGTTGGTTAACTCAATGCATTCTCGACTATACATTTCTTTCACATTTTTCAAATGAATGCGATTTATAAACGTGTTTTGGAAATGTTGAATATACATCCTGCATAAATTAAAAAATTGGTACTAGCTGCCTTGAAAGTTTGAGCTTTTGATTCAAATTTTATATTTAATAAATATTCTCTCGGAATAACTATGTTTTTTGCTTTTATAACGTGACAACGGCATTGTTCGCACTTTCTTCGTTGAATTATCTTGTTAGTTACGTATGAAACGAAATATGTAATAACATTGTTGATTTGACCACCGTCATTTTCCGTACTTAATAATTGAGCTTGAAATATATTGAAATTATTTTGTGTTTCGGTTTCCTCAATATTAGCGCATTCCACGATCGATTCCGGCAATTCAATATTTTCGATAATCAAATTTTCGTTGCTATAGTAATGCTCCAAATCCGCGTCGAATGAACAATTACCAGCTCTCCTCTTTATCCCTGGAACTATTATTTTCATATTCAGTAGGAATTTCAGCGCATTATTAAACTCCTGTGGTGATGGATTACGGTTGTTACCTCCTTTGCTGCATACCAAACTAAACATATTTCCCTAAATATCCTGAAAGCAGAGTATTTATTGTACCATATTCCGCAAATATATGTTTTGAGAGACCAACTATTGCGTTAATATTTTGCACAAAACCTTTAAATGCATAAACGTTTTTTTGCGTTTTCCCGGTTGTGCAATTATTTTAATATTTTCTATATATGCTTTCACATCGACTAAATAGTTTATACAATCGTTTCCATTGCGTTCAATGAAACGATTATTTTGGAGCAATTTATTCAACCAGAATTTTTTTCGACCGAATGCAATGGAGTTAGGAAGTTAAAATTAAAAAATCCAGTACAACAAATTAATTGATTAATTAACCACCGAACAAGTGGTGCAGTGGTTAAAGCTTCGGCACTTCTATTGGGAGGTACTGGGCTCGAATCCCACAAGAGGATGGATGCAAAGCGAATTTTCATCATCGATTACGATAGGTGATGTTATTAAAACACAACTAAGACTCTGTTGGAGTGCAGAATTCAGCGCTGACTCACCGCCCATGTCAGTGTACAGGTTGACATGGAGCTTGCAATGTGCAGGTGGTATACTGTAATTGTGTGAATGGAGAGGGGGTGGTATGTAAATGAATGAAAAGGGAGGGTATTGACCTTCATAGGACATTAATTCCACTGGACAATCAATACTTGCCTTATTAATTTAAACAAAAAATCCTTTTTTCCTTAAATATAATATATTGCAGATTTATACCTGTGTTATATCCAAATAGTTATTGGTCTGATTTAACTTAATATTATTTTTATTGTTCGTTCCTCGTTTACCAACAAGGGAATGACTCGTTTCTTAAAAAATATTTTCCGATTCTCTTTTGTCTGGGGCATAAAATAATTATTTTCAAAATGTAATGAGCAAATAATTTAATTCTGACTCATTTTACATCTTGTACATCGAAGCCCAAAGAGAAGCACGTAGTACATGAAACAATCAACACCATCTTTTCGAATCATAGTAATACGAAAAATGCGGCATTGGTAATAAAACATGTTTACAATAAGAAAAACCCAACTACCAAAATTCGATTCTTAGTTTTTTCTGATTTATAACTTAAAATAAGGATAATTTTACCACAAATTACTTTTTTCATAATATAATTTATATTTTATTTTATATAAACACTTGGTAAACTTACCGATCATAAGAAATTCCATTCTATAATTTTTTAGGCGTGTTGTGGCAGCTTTGCACAATACACTTCATTTTAATTAAAAAATTCCCAATTTTTATTACCAAATGATGCACTACTACACTGTGCACTAACTATTTTATAATATTTTAATCACTTTAATTAATAATTACACGATTTCTTAAGAGAGTAAAATTTTGCTGTCACTTTGTACAAAAACAAGAATTGCAAAATGCATTTTTTATATAACCATCCTACATATGAAATAGCAAATTTTATATGGGAAAAATCTTTACATTCATTCTATAGTATTATGGTATATTCTCGAAATCGTCGAAATAAAGATCGTCGTGTTTATACTTTTCCTAAAAAAATTAAAATTAATTAAAATTAATTCATTGATAAAATGTATAAAAGTTTTTAAATCATTGATATTAAATTGTATTATATTTATATATAGGGAATAGCTATGCTAAATTATTTTAAATATGTACATTTCTTTATAAAATGTAATCTAAACATTACTATTAAATAAGATTTATTAAAGATTTAAAAAACAAATAAATAATTAAACGAAACGTACTATCAACACGATAAAACGGTACATGTCGTTTTATAATATTTTTTGGTTTTCGTGAGATAGATTTGCATTAAAATTTCATGTATTGATATGAGACAAGCTGATTTATTCATGTTGAAAACAACTGTGCGAAATTATAATGAGAAACATTATATAACATATCGGACCTTTCGTCCATTTCTTCTGTGCTACTGTTCGAAAATTATTACCAAAATATTTTGTACACATACGTGGGTATCATTTAAAAGAAAAGCGGGTTTATCTCACTATTGGCTACTGCCTTAACTTCTGTTAAGAAAGCCGCCTCATAACAATAATAGCACAGAATAATTACAGAAACGTCATAACGCTGTTTTTGTTTGGAAAAATATCGAATCATTTTTTTGACCATGGCTCACTTAAGGTATGAAAAACCGTTATTTCTGAATTTTTTTATTTCAAATAAACAATTACGGACTGATGAAGTTTTGACAGTATATTTCAATAAAAAAAGTTAGTTTAGATAAAATCACGAATCGAATTATAAATATTCATACTTAAAAGTTATGTTTCCTATAAAAAATCTAGGTTCTAGGGCTTTCATTCATTCGTCGTAGTCAACATTTCCGGAAAAATTTACGTCAATTCTTATACCTAGGTATAACCTTAAACTAAGAATTATTCAAATTTGTATCGGTTTACTTAGCCAATTTTCATGTAAATCAATTAGCGCAGTCACCCATACCAGTGTTTGTACATTTCAGCCGTTATAATTCAAAAATTATAACGTTACCGTCCCTAGTCACGGGGAGACATGTACATTCCGTTTTACCGGTCTACTATTGTACACTGTTCCGTTCTTTTAAGACGTTGATCAGTTCAGCACAATATGGCTGAAACTTCGGGAGTAGGTCGTTGCATAGTAATATAGGCAGTGGTAATTCATGTATGTTAATGTTACCAAGCCACTTATGTTTTAGTGACAAAACCGTCACCTCGTTACATTCGAAAAGTAGGTGCTTAACGTCTTCTACTTCCGATCCGCATAAACATTGACACTGGTTCGTTATCTTAAATCTCTGCAGGTATGCTTTAAATTACCATGTCCAGAGATAACTTGGCACATCGAGCTCGTCAGTGGTAATTTCATTTTTAGTCTTTCTTTACTATCAGGAATGAAGCCAAAGGTATGCCTTCCATGGGCTGATTTATTCCATCTTCGTTGCCAAAGGTCAATCGCCATCGCTTCTATATCATTTATACTATTATATTGATCCTGCCTACTATCAGCAGCATGTACTCACCTATATTATTTTGGTCACGCCTCCTTAGGTGGTACAAGTTCGCTCTTTTTTTGATTAGAATATCAACCGGGAGTACGCTAGCCAGAACCATTACAGCATCTTTAGATATCGTTCGGTACGCTTTTGTTACTCCTAGCAGGATATTCCTATGAGCACTTTCTAGTGCTCTGATATGGTGACAGTTTAATCTATCATACCAACCAGCCGCCGCATACGCGAAAAGCGCCTCCGCCACACCTTTGTATATTAACTTCAGTGTTTTGTGATTAAGTCCCCATCCTTCCTTCTCTTGACACTCTCGCCAAAGAGTGGAATAGCTTCTTAGCGTATTCGCAGACTCTAAGAACGTGGGATGCTACGCCCATTCGTTCATCAAGGTCAACACCTAGATATCTAACGCACTTGACCATTTTCATGTTTTTACCGTTTAGTGATATCGTTGGTGGTCGACTAGAGTTAAATTTGCCCTTTAGTTGTAGCATCACAGTCTTTTCTGCTGATAGTGACATCTTATTTACTCCACACCATTGGATCGTTTTATTTATTGCGATTTGGCCTCGGCGCTGAAGTTCGAGTCTCGAGTTACCATGTATCAGAATGACTTTGTCATCCGCGAATGCAATTTCCTCAAAGTCGTCGATCATGCTTGTGTTAAACACGATATTCCAGACTAGAGGACCCAAAATAGAGCCCTGAGTGAGGATATCCTTTTGTAATTTGCTTTGAAACAGAACCATACATGTCTCTGATTATTGCGTATCGATTACTGAAGTAGCTCCTAAAAACATTCATCGTGTTTCTAGGAAGATTGTAGACCGATAAACTTGCAATGACACTAGGCCACGTAAGATTATCAAATGCTCCGGCAATGTCCAAGAATATACCCATAACATATTTCGAACTTACGGTTTTGACAATGTTGGTTAGGCGGACTATCGCATCCTCAGTAGACATGCTACGTCGAAAACCGAATTGCTTGTCCGAAACAGTCCGCTTTATTCAACTCGTGGTATAGTGCGAGTGGCAAGCAACCTTTCTAAGAGCTTTCCCATAACTGGTAGTAACATTATGGGTCTATAAGATTTTGAACATAGTGGATCTCTATCACCAGGTTTCCTGATTATGATCATTTCACCCTTTTTCCACACCTTGGGGAAGTAACCAAATTTTAAGCAGCTGTTTAATAATTTTACTATGCTAGACCCTATGATGGGCCATGCCAGCTGGATTATTTCAGCGTTCAAAGTTATCCAGTCCAGGGGACTTGTTACGCTTGAAGCAAGTTAAGGTACTGGTGACCTCCTCCCATGTAAATGGGGGGTCTTCCGCATCGTTCCAACTATTGTCGGTAGCGATCTCGCGCATTTCTGCTTGAGGTCCAGTTTCGTCTGGCGTTTCGTCCGGAAGAAGTAAGTTGAGTAACTCCAAGCGTGTGTCATGCCACGTATCAGTGACAACTCCATTTACCCCCTGATGGTGTTTAATACTTCTGGGGGTCTTGCTTTGCCAGTGTCAAATTTATATACAAGTCCCCATTGGTCTTTATTACCATGTTCCGTGACGTACCGTTATAAACTATTTTGTTTTGCAATAAATACTTCATGGAAGTATTTATTTTTTGCTACTCTAAAGCGAGACAATTTTAACTCTTATGCTGTTTGGTTCCTTTCCCACTGGTAGGCTCTTCTAAGCTTGTCCATAGAACATCTAAGTTTTCTTAGATTAGAGTGCCACCAACTGTTCTGTTTCTTCGCAACTCTCTTCTTAGGAATTGAGTTGTTGCAGACACTGGCTAACTGTGCTGAGATCAGCTCCACACGAGCATCAATTTCATCTACAGAGTCTATTTCTGGAAGTGCTTCTACACTGTCCCAAGAGCTAACCAAGTGCCTAGCAAATAGACCCCAGTCAGCTATCTGAATGGCGAATCTCGGAGTTTTGCTACTTGCAAGCGGACTGCTCTGAGGCGAGTTTGATAAGTTAAACGTAATGACTCTATGGTCACTAGATGTCCAGCTTTCTCTGACACACCACCCAACTATCGAGCCCAGCAAGGCTCCATTGACTATGGTTAAGTCGATATTGGAGTTGCCATTAGACGAGAACGTCGTTGGGTGCCCCTGCAAGTTCATTATGAAGAGGTCACTCCTAGACACGAAGTCCTCTACTTTTCTTCCGTTTTCATCGGTTAAACGGTCATGCTACATTTTACTTCTTGCATTGAAGTCTCCGAGGATCATTACCTTTTTCTGTTGACCCGATAGAGAGCCTAAGATCGTTTCAATTTTGCACAGATGGTACTCGATCGGTTCACTGTATTGGGCATATATTGAAAATAGGTAGAGTGAATCAGCTTACGATGATATTTCAACACATGTGCAGTGGCTATCGCAGAACTGACTTAGTTTCATCATGCTCATGCCAGCATTGTGAATACTAATTGCAGTTTTGGGATTCTCAGAGCAGCCTGTAACTACTCTGGCTGTAGAAGGCATGCCACTGATTTGACCATTGACCAAGTGTGGTTCTTGCATACATAGTATATCTATGCCGTGAGTGGAGATGCGTTCACATATCTCTGACCCGACTATTTTAGCGCCCTGCATGTTGAGGTGGGCGATGCGTAGGTTGCTGTTACAATGTCTTTGATTATGACTAATCATCATGTTTAGTTCTTAATTTCAAACGTTGCACAGCACTTTTATATGCGTTATACGAAACGCGCCCTACTTGGTGGTCATGAGGTTTTTGCATTTCCTTGCAGCTTGCGCAAGCGACTGGTTTGTCTTTGTTGGGACAGACCTTGTAGCCATGACCATGATGTGCACATTGAGAGCAGGTCTCTGCGATGGTCGCAGGTCTCTGATATCGCTGGCACCTAAAGCACCTAGTTGGAGTCACAAACTCTCTCACACGGCATCGTACCCAGTCCACGTGCAGTCTTCCTCACTTTAGCAACATGTTTTTGGTTGCTGGTTCGACTTCTACCACCCAGTGAGCGGTCTGTTTATTTCTCGGACCGGTTCTATATAGAACTTTAAAATCTTTTTGATCTAGGCAGTTTTGGTTTATTAGGCAGTTTTTAACCATGTCACCATCAAGCTCAGAGCTTACATCAAAGATAATCACTTTAGGTAATATCTTAACAGGTTCTGGTTCGATGGCTTTTAAACCCACGCCTTCCAACTTGGTATTTTCCGTGAAAACCTTCAAATCAGAGGAAGAATCAACAGTAACTGCAACACCATTAGGTCCAGCGTTAGTTACATAGTGAATCTTTATGTTAGATTCGCTAGGACGTATGATTTCCTTGATTTTCTTGGTAATCTCGGTTGTCGAAAGGCTGGAATCATTATCTCTAGCTGAGATAATTATCCGTTTTGTTTTCGTCTTATTCTGCCAACGCTTTCTGTTTCTCCGTTTCTTGCGTTTCTTACCGACCGTTTGCCATTCATGTTCTTTTTGGTTTGTTACTACTTTTCTTGTGTTATCTGGGTGGGCACTTGGAACTGAATCCTGTGCAGCCATCTCTGGTGTCTTTTCCACAGTTACCAATAGATTTGGTTTCTGGCTGCAAGTGCACCTATGGTTGCGTGCTTCCTCCAGTTTTCCAACAACCAGATTAGTTTCCGCAACCACCTCTAGAATCTGAATCTTGATATTCTTAATGTGGATCTTTAATTCTCGAAACTTAGGCTCTGTAAGTTTCGTGTTTTTAGTAAGCTCGATCATCGTTTCAAGAAAAACGATTTCCATCATAAGGCTTTCATGGGGTCTTTCGCACGTTGGTGCTAACTGACCACTGCTTGGCAAAGTAGTTTCAACTTCAGCCGTGTCCTCATCATTGCCGACAAGCTCGGCATCCGAGTTAGAATCATTGAGATTCACGTCAAGCTTCACCTTTTTAGGTGCTCGCTGACCGTCAGCTTTTTGCGAAGACTGATCCGGTTCGCGCCTGGAACCCTTACCCATATCTCTGGGTAATTCACTAAAAAAAAAAATTTTTTTAGCGTATGCTTGTTGAAATATTTAATATATTAAATATTTAAAATCGCACGGATTCCCCTCCCAACACTTGCGTCACTGCACTATGTTTAGCCGTGCAGTGGATTTCTTTATTACACCCAAGGCGGTGGCACCACTTTTTCGTTGCCTCCCCTCGACCACTTAGAGGCAATAGTGAGGATACAATAGTCGATGGGTGTACAGTCTTTATAAAGACTTTTGTAATACGATATTTATTTGATTTTATATATAGATTGATATACAATTTTGTCACTCCTTTATACACTTTAATATTCGCTTTGTTTAAATCGCTTGATTTGATAAGTTATAGACGACACTATTAACTTATCCCCGAGGGGAGGTTCTTAACTTATCCCCGAGGGATGAGGAGGGGAGTATGATCTCGTTTTCTCAAATTCTCGTGAAACGTCGCCAAAATGTTTACCTTGCACAAATGTCTACTATCGGTTGAGAAAAATACACCATGAGAATTTTTCCCAACCTCGCGACATCCGGAATATATGACAGATGATAAGAAAAAAGTTGCAATTGCAATTTTTTTTGTGAACTTTTAATTTATAGTTAAATAAAATTTAAATAAAATAAGTTTTATTAATTTTTTTAAAATAAATATTAATATTTGCAAGTTTAATTATATTTATCTATATTTTTGTGTATAAATGATCGACATTATATTGAGAAGAAAACATTTAATGAATTATAAAGTGGATTAACTGAGGAAATATGAATGACAATTAAATTACATTTAGATTTATTTACTACGAATTAGATTAAACTATTTAGGAAATTAGCAAAACACTATTAATTTAAATGATATGGTGAAATTTAATAAATTCACAAAATATGTACCTAACATATTATGTACTTAAAAGACGTCAAAAACACAAAACAAAACATGTAACCAATACGTACACCTCTACTATAACGCTCCGGTAAATTCCCCCTTGAATTGTAAAAAACGTACAAAATCCATACCCTGGGTATGGCTTTCTCAAATATCGTTTCGGCATTCACAAATACCAGGTCAAATTTTGTTATTTTTAGTAGGTCGATTTGTTGTCGTTTGTTCGACGATCTTAAATGTAATATTTAAATAAAATACAAGAAAATTTAATTTATTGTCTAAATCTGTAAAGTATAATAAATCAAACACTTTATTAACCAAGAAAACCACTACATCTATACATTACTTTTACATATGATTATTATTTACGTTTTCGTAACAAATAACTACGAATGCACCCAAAAAAGAACATATACATCTGCTGTGCTAGTAAAATTATATTATTGAAAATTTATTGTCGTTTGTCTGAAGATCTTTAGATATATAATTTAAAAACGTTAATCTGTAACCTAAAGTGTCATAACTCATCACTTTACTATGACAAACAGGTAACAGAAAATTATTTACGTAACTTATCCGAAAACTCTTGCATTATAAGATTTTCTATTAAAGATGTTGCAAAAACCAAATAACATTCTCACATAATCGTAAATGGACAATATGCAAAACACAATAAATAAATTGAGATTTTAACAAACAAATTTTAACCTACTTGATCAATTTTGTTGCCTTTTGTACCTTACTATAAGTTATAAAATTCAATATCATCTTAGATATAATTGCAAATTAAAATTAATAGCCACCAATTTAGGTTAAGTCAAGAAAATTTAATTGAAGCTGGTGTTATAGTGAAATAACTTTAATCTTTGCTATTTGATATCTTTACTTTTAACTTGATAACATTAGCCTAGTTGTAAACCATTACAAAAGTCATCTTCTACACCACTATTAATCAAAAGTTATAGTTAGCTAACATTTTTAGTTATAATATTAAGTATACTCATTCATTAATAGAAAATAAATAAAAAATGCATCGAATTAAAAGTATTTTAGTATTTAGGCTAAGGATCACAAAAAAGAATGCAAACAGAATGTATTATTGAATTTCAAGTCGATATCATCCGAAGAACAAAACTGTAAAACGAAAAAAAAAATCTTACTTGTACTTCCCAATTATTTTGATTTTCGAAAATTTCTGCATTTTCCTGACATTTTGATGAAATCATCACCGACTTTTGTCAGGAAAAGTGTCCGAAATATTTAAATATTTCCTATGAACGTTGTCGCTAAAAGTCGGACAAATGATGAATTTGAGTAAACAAAAACTTGTGCATGTGTGAGTGCGCACGTGCTTTAAAAAAGGCGGGGCTTGTACATTAAATATTATGGCGCCATTATATTTTGTAAGGGAAATAAAACAAAAAAATATGTTAGATAACTTAAAAAAAAAATTATTTGAAATTTATTTTTTAATTTATAATTTAATATTTAGTATTACATTACAAATTTTATCAACAGAAATTATTATTTAATTTTGGAACGATTTATTTTAAAAAGTGATAACACTATTGAAAAATGTTCATCATTCACTATATTTTAAAGTAACAATAAAATTTTCACTTCACAAAAATTATGCTGTACTTAATGGCGTCGCAAACCATACTGTGTTTTATATACATTATTCTATTCTCAACAACACACGAATACACTATAAACCCAAAATGTCCAATCTTTTCCTACTATTACGTCATATTTTCGGAAAAAATCTAGTACATCAATATTTTTTTCCGTTTTGTTATACTTGGGTTGAAGAAAAACTTTACTTGTACTTAAGAACAAAACGAAAAAAAACTTATTTTCACTGGAAAAGAAAATGTTATGTTTTTCCGCTGCCGTTCCTATAGGAAAGAATATTATTTTTTGTTACCTGTCGTACGAGCGAAATGGGGTGAACGAAACATTTTTTTTAGGTTTAGATAAACGCAAATTAGGTTAAAACTTACAAATAGTTGGTTTCAAGAAAAAGAACAAATAAAGAACGAAAATTTCGATCTCTGCTTTTTATATATTTTCGAAAATTAAAAAAATTTATAAAATAGCATGATTCCGTTCATCACATTATATAAATTTTTTTAGAATATAAATTTATGATAGTAATTATGATGGTACGCCGATGTGCACTGAATAAAATCGAAAAATTTGTAGGGGAATAAGTGTTTAGCCTACATTGCAGCTATATAATTTTACGTTGTTCGATAGTTTCTCTTTCTGCCGTCCAGTATTTGCATATGATCCAGTAGAATTTCATAACAAAAAATATCTTATTTGTTTACAAGTTTTTTTATTTTTTTAATTTTTTTTTTTTTTTTTTTTTAATTTATGAGCCTGGTAAAAATCCAATTTGCTCTTGTTTGTAAAATTTGATTTTTATCATTTTTGGTTTCTATATTATGTTTGTCTATCTAATTATTCCTTCTATTTTTAATGTTTTAATATGTTGTGTACTTTAGTTTTGAAATTCTGTGTTTGCTGCCCTGAAGAATTGTGCCAGCTCTATAAGATTCTCTTTGCTACCTTCTTTGAGTACTTCTATTAGCTGTTTATTTTTTATGCTTTTAAATTTTGATTTTATTTGTTTGTATCTGGGGCAGTTGTCAAAGACATGGAGGTCTGTTTCTCTTACATTACACCTGTTACATGCATCATTTGCCTCTAATCTCATTCTATATTTGAAAATTTTATTGTAGGTATGCCCTGTTCTTAATCTGTTTATCAATTTTATGTCTTTTGTTTTCATGTGAACATTATTGAACCAGTTTGGTTTAGGTGGTGTCGCATTATTTATTAATCTGTTAAATCTGCCTTTTGTCCTTGTTTCCATTTCGTATTCCTCTTGCCATTCCAGTGCTATTTTGTTTTTGATCAGTTTCATCACGTCTTCTAGAGGGATACAATTGTTGTATATTTCTTCATTTTCCACTTCCATTGCTGCTTTTGCTAGTCTATCCGCTTGTAGATTTCCGTTAATTCCCATATGCCCTGGTATGCAATGTATTATTATATCTATATTTCGGTGGTTGTTTGTTAGTTCCATTATTTTATATTCATAATATTTACTCTTTCTATTTAGGATACAATTCTCTAGCGATTTACAAGAACTTTTTGAGTCAGTAAATATTATAATTTTGCTGAAGTTTTCCTTTGATAGTTTTATTAGTGCTAGATAGATTCCTATTAATTCGGTTGTCTTGATACTCGTTTCATGTTGTGCGTTTCATTCTTAACATAAATTCCTATCCCACATGTATTATTATTTTTTGACCCGTCCGTATATACTTGTAAGTAGTCTATGTATTTTTCCTTTATTTCTTTAAATTCCATTTGATGTTGTAATTCATTTTTATCTGATTTGTTTGTATTTTTGCTTAATGTGGTGTATATGTGAAGATTGTCTGGTTTCTTGATTGGATCTCGTGGTAGTTCTCCAATATTTTTGATTATATTATATTTTAATATTGTCTCTTTGAATTTATTTAAAGATTTACTCTTAAGTATTTTACTACCTGTTTTCGTATTGTTCGCTATTTGTTTACATATGTATTTTGCTGTGACATATTCATTTTGTCTGGAATATTTGAGTTCCCCAGATTCTGCTAGAAGTACTGCAATTGGTGTAGTTTTAGTAAGGCCTAGACATGATCTTATTCCTGCGTTTTGTATTGTTTGCATTAACTTGTCTATAGTTTTGTTGACCTCTGTAAAAACAGCTGTATAGTTAGTTTGCGATGTTATCAATGCTTTATATATGTTCAACATTTTTTGTGGGTGTGCCCCTCCATTTTTGAATGCAAAAGCTTTTAGAACATTAATTTTATTATTTATTTTATTTTTTATTTCTCTGTAATGTTCAGTCCATTTTAGCTTGTTTGTAATTGTGACTCCCAATAGTTTCGTTGATTTTAAACATTCCAGCATTTTGTTATCTATTCTTATATTTAAGGTTTTGTTTCTGAATGTGTTGAAGTTTATAATTTTTGTTTTTTCTTGGTTTATCCGTAATTTTATCTTTGATAACTCTTCTGTTAGTATTTTAAGTCTGTAGTTCGCGATTCTTTCTAATTCTTCGTGATTTTTCGCATATACCAGAATACCAATGTCATCTGCAAATTGAATTAGTTGAGTATTTTGACCATTAATTTGATGAAGTGAAGACGTAAATATGTTAAATAGTAGTGGGCTTAGTGAGCATCCTTGGGGAATCCTTTGATTAGTTGTCCTTGTCTTTACTCCTTGTTTTGTCTCTATTATTATTGTCCTATTTGTAAGGTATTTGTAAATCCAATTTATTGTCCTATGATCGATTTCTAAATCTTTTAATTTTGCTATTAATATATTTTTATCAATATTGTCAAAAGCTTTTTTTATGTCTGTTATGATCAGGAGAGTTTTAAGTGTTTTATTTTTATTTTCCTTCACCTTATTTATCAGAGTAACGAAATAATCTGTTATGCTTTTCCTTTTTCTGAATCCATACGAATGTTCCGGTAAAAAGTTTCTTTCCTGAATTTTTATGTTAATTTTGTTTTTTAAAGCCTTGTTAACCATCTTAGTGAAGGTCGATATCAGTGCAATAGGTCGATAGTTTTCTGGGATTTCTTCTGTTTTACCCGGTTTTTTTATAGCTATAATTTTGATTTCTTTCATTTTATTTGGGAAACTGTTTGTCGCCCACATTTCATTTAAGTGATTTGTTATTGTTTGAATATGGTTGTCCGGCAAGTTTTTAAGTATATAATTTGATATTTTGTTATATCCTGGTGCTGTGTTCTTATTGTTTTTTATAATATTAGCGATAGTTTCAAAATTAAACTCTTTTTCTGCTGATGTAGAATGTTCCGTTGGACATGGAATTTGAATTTTTGCTGTCGTTTCTGGAAAGTTCATATTTAGAAAGTCAACTGTTGTACTTTCATCTTCTAGGATGTTAAAAGTTTTCTGTTTTTTTGTTGTTGACTCGGTTGATAATCTTCCAAAATTTGTTGTTGTCTATATTGTTTTGAATTTTTTCTGTTAGTTCGTTCCATGATTTTGTCTTGTGCTTTTTAATTTCTAGGTTGACTTTAGATTTTGCCCGTTTTAGTGCTATTGCTGAATGGATATCTTTTAGTCTATTGTAAGTGGTTTGTGCAGCTTTTTTCTCCTTCCATAGCTTGTCTATATCTTCATTCCACCAAGGTTTATTTTTATTTTGAAATCTTCGTCCGGATGTTGTGTAACTGTGTTTATTTATTATCGATGTTATAGTGTCTTCGTATTCTTCAATGCTATTGGTTTGGTATGGATTGAGCACCCTTAACTCTTCTAATACTTTTTTATTATTGATTTTTCTAATTTCGCTGTGTTTATTTTTGTCTTCTAAGTTAGGTGTATCTATTATTATTTCAATAGCAAAATGGTCCGACCCGATATTTTCTGTGGTGCATCTCCATTGGGTTTTCCCTACTAGGTCCAGAGATATCAACGTTATATCTACTGCCGAATCCGTAAAATTATATAAATCTTGATATGTTGGTGATCCGTCGTTTAAAATGTAGTATTGATTGTCAGTTATAGCGTTTTATATTTTACATCCTAGTGTGTTACTGCTTGAGTTTCCCCACAATTTGCTATGTGCATTTATGTCACCTCCGATGATTATGTTGCTAGAGTTTTCATATTTTTTAAGTAATTTTTCAAATTGATTGGTTACTTCTTGCGTTTTATTTTTATTTCTCGAAGAATTATAGAATGAAATTATAATGTATTTTTTATTGTTACTTCTATGGCTTCAATAGGGTCCACTTTTAATTCTTTCGATGATAATAACTGAATGTTGTTTTTTACTATTATGCCACATCCTCCATATCCATCGCTCCTACTATTTATTAATGTCTTATAATTTTTAAAGCATGGTTTGTTATTTTCTGAAGTCCACGTTTCGGATATAATTGCCACTTCTGCATTTTGGTCTGTTATGTACTTTTCAAATATGTCTTTTTTATTTTTTATGCTGTGCAGGTTTATTTGAATTATTTTCATTGAATGTTTAGTTGTTTTGACCATTTGTTTGGTCTTGGTTATGATAGTACAGTTCAATAGTGAGAGCATCTATTATATTAGTAACTTCGTCTGGGATCTTTTCTGTCTTCATAGTTGTTCTAATAATATTAAAAAGTGATTTGAATTTCTCAAATACTTTATAATTTCTTTTCGTCTGTTCCTGTAGTTCTGCCTTTTGTCTCTCCAATTGCGTTGGTGTTTTTGATGTGCCAGGTTGATTTTCATGAAAATTATCATATGATAATTTTTGTGAATTATCTTTCGATTTTCTTATCGCCGGGAAGTCGGTGTTTTTGTGAATGTAATCCGGGTATTTCTCCTCATATATTTGTTTAGCTTTTCTATATGATTTTCTCATTGTTACTTTAATTCTTTGTATATTCATTTCTTTTTTCTTCCTTGGACATTGTTTGGCGTTAGTGCGTTGATTATCTTTGCAACTGTAACACGTTGTTTGTAATACACATTCTCGGTTATCATCAATTGGATGTATGTTAGCGCAGTTATCGCATCGTTTTTCTTTGGAATGGCAATATTTTTTTGTATGGCCGTAAGTCAAACAGTTTTTGCAAAATAGTGACATTGGGATAAAATATGTCACCCTGTAATTAACTCCATATATTCTTATTGTATCAGGTTTAAAATTAGCTCTAAATGTTAATTTTACTGATTCAGTTTGATAAACGGTTTTATCTTGGATATTGTATCTGCCTAATCTTTCTGCTTCCGTAATTTTGACTTCACTACTATAGTTGTCTACCAATTCCTTCATGCTGGAATTCCTCTGATTAATCCGTAAGTATGATTAAAATTTTTTGGTATATAACATTTGAATCCTTCTCTTTCCAATAATTCATTTTTAACTAATCTATTTGCACTTGATATATTTTTGTATATGATAATGTACCTCGCTTTTTTATTGTTTGAATTATGTTGTCGTAATCTCCTAAATTAATTTGCCTCGATATTTTTGCAATTTTGAAATATATTTGAACTTTCTTTTTCCAAAATTACAGAAAATAACCTCTTATCTTTAGTTGAGTAAACATTTTCTCTCTCGTCTTCTTTGTATATATTATTAGTCTCATACGATTCATTCCTATTCTTATTCTCCATTTCTATTTCATTTGTGTGCTCCCTGTGGTTGGTTTTATTTTTATTATTTGTACTGTTATTTTTATTATTTGAAACGTCACTGTTATTTTTCGCCATTTCTTCTGGTTTTCTTACTTCACTGTTATTTTTGTCTACAATTTGATTTTTATTATACTTGTCTTTTGATTTGAAACTGGTTTTATTTTGTATGTTTATTATGTTCACTTTTGAAGCGTGTTTTTTACATTTCTTCTAATATTTCTAAATTTTTCACCAATATCACAATTCACTTCATCGTCGGGAAATCCAAGAAATCCCTCCGAATCCTCGTTCTCTTCTTCCTCCACCTTAACTCACTTCTGTCACTTTTATTTTATATAACTATATTAAATTAATTTATAATATATTTAAATATGAATCCGGTAATATTTTATATTTGTTACTGTTAAATTACCAACAACTGATGTTGTTCACTCAAAGGTTGAAACTCAATTGTGTTTATAAGTTGGCTTTTTATTTTCATCGGTCTATGAAAGTAGTGTGTGGTGGTGTTTACTGTAAGTTAAACGAAAACAATAAACAAATTCAACTCATCTATTATTTTAGCTAAACTCACAATTGTACATCTAGCAAATGTCACCTAGGATCCAGCAGCTCTGACAGTTACATCTAGGATAGTGTAAAAGTTCGCCTGCAGTCAATTTAAAATAAACGTAATAAAAGGGAAAACCTTATTACATATAATATCAGTAACAGCAAAAACAATTTGGACAGGCACTCGATCTTGGTTTCTTCTGATGTCAGTAATTCCGTTGTTGCAGAAACAAATTTGTGTCTCTACTATTGATGTATATGTAAATCATTCACCGATTTTAATCACATACTTGGAATGTTAAAGCCAATTCTAAGGTCCTGGTTCGCTATAGTTTTAGAAAAACTGCTTTTGGGAAACGAATTGCTAGCGAACATAGATTTTAACACAATTTTAATTAATAATAATAATTTCTAAATTCAGACTGTCACCTTTTAATTTGCAATATTTAAATGTATCGAAAAATCTGTATCTCGTACTTACCAAATATATCCCGTCGTCTTCTTCATGTTACAATCGTGACCTGTGTACACTACGCAATCTCAGAAATAAACGTTGGATTTTTTTTTTAAATCTAATGCAGACTAAGATTATTTTAGTTATTAGCCGACAGAATCGCCGATTTTGACTTCATCAATTTCAAGAAAAAATCGGATAGATATTCTGCTACCTTGAAGTACAATTTACAATAATTCAAGAATCTCACAATTTTTACTAACCAGTTTGCCAATTGTTACGGTCAAGCTTTCTCTAATATTGATTTTGAACCATACATAGGTAAGTATTTGAATACATTTGCTGCAATAACCTAATTTCTATAAAAATCAAAGGTGCTGTTATAGTTCTGATCCACAAGAAGGGCAAATCAGATATTTGTAACTACAAAAGCAAGAAATCTTCATGGTGATGCGCGAGGCTATTTTGTTAACAATTTGTTTCTGTATAATACACATGCATAGTTCGAACAATAGATCGCATAAAAAATTGTATACCGTTTGTAAATGATTATAAATAGATAATAAAGATAATAATAGTTTATATACAAATTTAATGATCAACGAAAAATATGTTTTCCAAGACCACATTTCAGTACTCTTAGAATCAATAAATTTTATGCAAATATAATATAATTTAAATAAAAAGGAACTTCTCTGATTGTGTAACAATTCGGTAAATAAACACATTTGATTACTACTAATGGCCTATTGCACTACAACAGCGTTTTATTTTACAGAAAACTAGAACAAGATACAAATATAGATTCCCTCTGTGTGTGACTCGTACAACAGTATTTTTTTAATGAAAAGTTTTGTTATTGTTGAGTTGGTTGCCATAATTATAAATAAAAAATATCAAATAAGTATTTTTTATGGCAACCAAAAAAAATTCCTCCACTCTCAGCAAACTTTTATTTTTTTGATTTTTTATGGTAGAAACATAAATCTTTTGTGCTTGGTGTGTCGACACAATAAAAAATTATTTTTATTGAAAAAAATTGAAAAAAAAATATTGAAGAACAACACTTCATTTTAATGAATAGTTTTTCGCCTTCTTGAAATTTCACTTTGCATTTAATTTTTTTAGGTTATTTTTCCGTTAAAAAATTATTAATTCAAAATTTAAAAATAATATCGACTGCTGAACTAGGTAACTAGGCCAAAATAGTTCCTCGATTACAAAAAACACGCTACCTAGGTATCACATTGCGTACACAAAATATTAAAACGCAGAATTTTCAGATGAGAAATATTTTATTAAAATTTATCATTAAAATTAAAATTTATTTATTAAAATGTATTTTAATTTGTTTATTTAATATAAAATTGACCATTATTTGGGGATATATTCAATGCGATTGGATGAGTTGACCATTATATTAAAACCGTTTATTAAAATTTATCATTAAAATTTATTTATTAAAATTTATTTATTTAATATAAAGTCGACCATTAATTGAATATATTCAATGCGATTGGATGAGTTGACCATTATATTAGAACCGTTTTGTTGCAGCTCTTCAACTCGCGTTATTCCTAAATCATCACAGACACACAGATAGACAACAGTAAAATATAAACCTAATTCTGATACATCGTCCTCATATGATCTAAGATAGTAAATTGCTATGCAATACGGGATCCAGTGATGCCAGTTGATGTCTATCGAAATTCGAATGCATAACGGTCAATTTCGATAAGATGAACCCGGCCAATGGAATTTCATCGATAAAATTTCCGTACACAATATTCGTACAAATATCATAATCGATCGAATTTGTCTGATCGGTAATGGTGGTACAACCTCAATATTTTCGCGGGTAAAATCTTGAATAAGTTGAAATCGTCGCTAGCCTCGTTGCATACCACCGCATCTGCCTTGTGAACTGCTACCATCACAGTTAAATGAATGAGTGTCTGGAAATGCAAGTTCGGTCAAACCCAAACAAATATATTTCAGAATTGTACTCAACGGAATTAGCAGCATCGAGATTGGAGACGAAAGTTCATTTTGGCCAAAAATGAGTGAGATTGAACCACAAAGTTTTGATGAAAGTTGGCTTGGACGTCAACATTTAATAATCTAAAGTAAAACGAAATTGTTGTTATTTACAAATTTTACTTTTTTTATTGAAAGACTTACTTGTCATAATTTCATAAACCGCCATTCGAAACATTTCTTAAATCGGCACCGTTAAAACTATCCGACAATTTAACAATGGCTTCATAATCAATTTCACCATGTTTGGCGATAGGTTGGGCATGAATTTTTAAAATTTCCGAACGTGCTTGTTCATTAGGAAGCAGAATTTCGATTTTACGATCTAAACGTCCGGGACGTAATAATGTCGGATTTCGCGTATCCGGACGGTTTGTAGCCATAATCATTTTAACCAAATCCAACGAATCGAAACCATCCATTTAATTAAGCAATTCCATTAGAGTACGTTGAATTTCACGATCGGCTGATGTATCTTCGGGAAAATGACGACCTCCAATTGCATCAATTTCATCCATTAATATAATGTACGGTTGATTATCACGAGCGTAGTTAAACATTTCACTTATTAAACGAGCACTTCATATCAAGAGCTACCCTAGTTCCAGCCTTAAATTGTGTCTTGTCTAACTGACGTCGACATACAACAACGTATCGTGGCCCATTTGTTGCCTTCGCAGGAACTGTAAAAGTATAGATAACATAAATTATCGTTTCACTGAATCACTGGCATATTGGAGGTACTTACATTTATCCTCAGTCAATTGTTTGAGTACCTCCCCGACAATTTGCCCAATACTTTGCAACGCTTTTAAATCATTTTCTGATTTAACGAATTGTTTCGTTATATCTTTTAATTTTTCTCGCACTTAAAGTTAACATATAAAATACCAATTTGGTACATTTGCTTACAGTCGGAATGATTCTGCTATTTTCCATTCTACTTGTATTCATAAACATTCAAAATCAAATAGAAACACACATTCAAATATATTGATTGATTGATTCAATTGATCGGTTTAGTTGAGCACAAATTGTATACGATCGGCTACGAATTGTCAAAATTTCAATTAGAGTTATCCGTTCGACAGCATTCAAATGATTAATCGTATTATCCTTTCCTTCTGAATCCGAATCATCCACTTTCAAATCACACCGGTTTCAATCATCGATACACAGTTTTATACAAATATTTTGATACAAATATTTGACTGGACTGGTTGTTGGGATTTTTTTTTGGGTTACAGAATCTGACATTCGATTTTTTTTCGCCTGCTGAATGTTTTTTTTAGGTTAATATGAACTTGTCAAACATTTCCCCTTCACATGATTTATAGCAAAACAATTTTTCGATAGTTTCGTAAACTATTCAAAATAATTAAAAGGCATATTTTTTCATCGAAAAAATAATAATAATTTTTTTTAGTAATTCTTGGGATATAAAATTATTGTCAAACATTAAAAATAAAATTTTTTCATATTTTTAAGTCATTTATAGGTTAGTTTTTCTTGATGTCAAAATTTCCCCACACTCAGAAAAAAATCATGTAAATTTAATAAGATTTATTATTATTTTTTACTTTAATTATTGGTCAATATGATTAGACATTTAATTATAATAATCCTCATATCTTTATTTTTAAAGTAAATAGTAACTATTAGATTAAAAGTATTACCATTTAAAAAAAAATAACTCGTCACATTAATCAATAATGTGGTATATTATTCTAATGGTACAGATCATTTTAATAAAATTAATAAAGCATCATGTAAATTCATTGGTACTTCACATTAAATCTACAGTACATATTGGAATAAACTCTATATTTAAATACTATTAAAATAAAATGATCACGGAATTAAAACTATGCGATGCTAGTGTTAAGTAAACAGGACATATATTAATTTTCAATAGTATCGTATATTTAACTAACAAGATGAATCCTTTAAAAAATATTATCGGATCCCATTAAGTAAACAGTGCAGAATGTTGATTTAAAAGGAAAAGTACATGAAAATTATAGTCTGTTACCATTAAAATAAAATGAGCGGTGGAATAAAAGTTAAAAGTGTTTCGTGTAAATCAAAAGCGTTCCACTATTATTAATATTCAATATTATTTAACATTAATCTAACACGATATATCACGTTTAAAAGTAACATTCGTTCACATCAACTTAATATTAAGGCAAATTAATTCAAAAACACCAATAGATTAAAAACAAAATACTCTTACCATTAAAATAAAATTAGTGTTCCAATTATCGATCAGTGGCGTCAGTTTAATCAAATAAACCAATTAATAATAAAAATATTTAAAAAAATTATATTGTTTCATATTATTCGTTACGTTAATTCAAAACACATTTGATGTTAAACTTTAGGTTAGCACTGTAAAAAATTTGAAATAGTGAAATATACTATGGTGAAATAAACATGAGAAAAGGAAGTATTCCGTAGTGTACACAGTAAATAGCACATTTCCTATTAGTTTTGAAAAATAGAAAATGTGATAATTTTTGTTTATATTAAATATATTTATTTACATTTACAAAATATATACTTATACTTTACTTATGTTATAATATACATTTATATTAGTTTTCACATTACTAATAGTTTTATACATTTTAAAGCATTCAATAGACGTATTTTGCATGAACATATAAGTTTTAGAATGTGTGCGTTGTAACGAGACGTTTCAGTTAAATTAAATTAAAATATTTTTTGACGAAAGGCTTTAATGCCGTTGTTTAATAAATGTCTATGAATTGGCGGTCCTGAAATTCTACTATACTGTGGAACGAAAAAATACAACCGTGTCTTTCAATTACATAAGATTGATAATGTTGGCTGAAATAAGAAACGATCCATTCTTTACAAATAAAATAAGGCAATGAGTTGTGTATAATTATTTCCTCTGTTTCATAAAGTGCTACACCAGATTTGATAGGAGATTTAGTTAAGAAATTTTTTTTTTATAAATTTTACCTTTATAAGTAACTATTTTGACACACGTCTTTATACTTTTGGTGAAAATCACATTTAAAAACATTCTTCTCTTCGAAAATTAAATCCTTTTCGAAAAAGGTTTTTGAACTTAGAAGATAAGCAAACTTTAGGCCAGCTTTGATTGCAAGAGTGTATGATATATTAACTCTCGAATTAGTAGCTCTGGCTGAATTCTTATATATACCATGAACTGCCTCAAATCGCATGCACCATAAATACTTTAAAGGCCCACATTGCTGTTGGATAATGAACCAAGAACTGGTACTTTGGTTTCAGTGGCTCGTTAAATATTTGGATGTAGAGAATTATGCTTAGAAATTAAAGGTTAATTATATCGTGCTCGTGCAAATCTGTCTTTAAAACTAAATCACTAATTTTTATAATAGTCAAGTAAAGCTCCCAAACCGTGACATTTTCCCCGTCATTTTCTCCGAATGTCACCTATTATTAATGGCAAATAGTTTACAAAACACATTGTTTCACGTGTCGTCATTTTTAAAGTATTTGATTTCAATACCGATAACGTAAAGGAGGTGAAATATTGCCGATTTCTATCTCGCCATACTCAAACATTTGCTTTCTATAATTTAAATTTTCCAAAGTGAAATATTTCGATTTTTCTATAAAATAAAGCAAAATTTTTGATATATCATACTTACAAATACCCTCATACAAGTCATGCATTATATCAAAATAAAAATTGTCTGTAACGTGGAAAGAATTGATTTCATTAAAAATACTATTTTCTTTTATCCCAGTTGTTTTATCATTGTTGGTAATAACATCAGATGCATAATTTTCCTTCGTACGCAGTGAATCTTTATATTCAATTGTGTCTTTCTGAGTTTCAGTTTTGTTTCGTTTACAAGCTCTGCAAAAATAGCTCGAGTTAAAATTAGAAGTGAATCCTAAGTAAGTATTTAAACCTAAGTTATCCCCAAAAATAAACGATAAAATGAAAAAAATGTGATACTTTCGGCCGTCGACTTCAACTATTATACCTTCCGTCTCTAATCGTTTCATAATATCTACAAACGGCTTTACTGTAAATACATTTCCGAATTCAGAGCGGGTTTTGTTTTAAAAAAACCTGCCACGAAAATATTGCTAAGTTTTGACAGTTGATGTGAAGGAATAGTGGGAAATGTATAATAAACACCACAAATTGAGTAGTCTTTAACATGGGGCCCTAACGGATTATCAACTGAAAAATCATCTAGATAAAGAACAATTGGTAAAATAAATTTTTCTTGGCAACCCAATATTTTTTCTTTCCATACACTACCGTGAATGACGTTAGAGTATCGATCAGAATTAATTTCATTTAATTTGTTATTATTTTCTAACGTTACTTTTAGAATATCATCACATTCGAAGTAAGTTTTAATCTGAAATTAGTTACATTGTTAGAATCAAGTGTTGGGGTACTATTGATAACTATTTCACACACCTCGTTATTAATTACATAAAAGGATGGCTTTTTAAATAGTTATTACTTACAAGTTGTTCAGTTAATTTATACTCTGTAGTAATATTTTCAAAAGGATTAATATATTTTTCCAAAATATTTGCTGCTTCTATTTATCGGTAGGGTTTTGAATTAATGGCAAAATTTTGGAATTGATTAGGTTTGCTATTGGGTCAGTAATTTGCAATTTTATTTCTTCAATAAGATTTGACGTTTTTACGATTAAAATTATTGTTGTTGTGTAGAGATAATGCAAACGAAAGCCCAGGAGGTACCTCAGCATGAATTTTTGATTTTGAACTTATTATGTTAGTATAACCCGAGATTGAAGGGCAATGATCTTGAATGGAGGAGGTTGGATGATCTTGAATGGTTGGAGAATCAGTTGCATTGTTTTTATTAGGAGGCGAAGAATTTATATTTATATTTTATGGTCAAGAGTATGAACTCTATTTAAGTGTCGTTTGAAAGTATATATATTTGGAAATTTCTGAAAACAATTCGGCTTAAGGCATTGAAAGTGATTAATATATTTTATCACGTGGTATCGTTTTAAGTGAAAAATGAAAATTTCGGAACTCGAAAACAAATGCTTGCATAAAAAACACTTAAACATTTTTCTTATGATAGCAAGAATAAAATAGAAAATATAAACTCAAGTTTAATATAAGAATTACTTCAATTTTATAAGTGACACTATAAAATTAATTTAGATCTATTATAATTAAAATAATATTAATAATGAATTATGAATATAAGTTATAAAAAATTCAGAATATCAAAATAATAAAAATTAAAGCATGCATCTGTAAAGTTAATGAATTAACTGTGTAAAAAATAATAATTGTTTTGTTTTCAAATTTAAACTATTTTTTTATAATTTAAAATCTAGGATCGAGGTTATTAAGAACACACCTTTTCCGCCAATTCTATAAATTTAAATTTTCCCAATTTATTTTTAAGTGTTCCATTAGTTTAGTTAAATTTGGATTTTTGTGACAGTGAAAATTGAAAAAAAACTTTCTATAAACCAATATGCACATTTTCCCTCTATAGGATACTAGAAAATTTAATACATGGTATAACTTGAATATAACATCTAGACATTTAAGAAATGTTTGGAATTTATAAATTATTCCATTATAAAAAGTAAAAAACTGTTGCAAAGATTTTAAATTTTCGCCAATAACTATAATGATGGGTTGAAAAGTAATACCTTTTTGCAAACATTTTTCTTTGAGTTGATCGACTTTACTGTTTAGTTCGTTAGTAGTCACACAATGTAAAACTAGTGATTGTTGCGCGTCCAAAATAGTAGGTTTCCATTTAATTTTTTTGTTTGCATCTGTTCCGGATATCATCGATGGCTCTAAAACAGCTTGAAGGCACAAAAAAATTATACAATCTCGAGAACCTGAAAATAAATGCAATGATTACTTTAATTTTGATAAGAAATTTTTATAGTTTATCGTTACAAGAGTAAATTTATTTACGTTCAGGCAAAATAATTTTTCATGTTCGTGTTGAACTGAAAATGAATTTCCTCATCGACATTGTTCACCTTGGAATAGGAAATTGAGGAAATAATATACTTAGATTTAACGAAAATACAGTTATTTTTAGCATGCTGAGAGCCTACTTTTGAAATTGTGGTTGTTAATATAAGTTATTTATCGATCGATAATACGCGGACGCACACGATTCGGTTCGTTAAATTTTTAAGTTAACCCATTCATTTTAATATTTGTTTGACAAAACGGAGCGGACAGAAATGAAACAAATCTTTAGGGAAAATTACACAAAAGGCGAGAGGATTTGAAAAGAATTATTTTTAATAAATGCTCATCCATAAAAATAAACATATTTGACAAGAGATTAAAATTCAACAACAATTTTTGGTGTGAGCATTACTAATCTCTATTATTTACATATAAATAATTCGGATACCACTATGAGTGAGAGCTAGTTAGTTTTAAGCAAGAAATTCGAACAACTGGGTTCCATAAAAATAGTCGCGTATAATTTTAAGTATGTGAGGAATATGTGGGAGATTAGGCAACTTAATTTATTTAATAAAATTATCAAAATTACTTACTATCTTTAATACTTCCATCAAGTTGTAAAAGTTGAAGCAACGAGTTCCTATCCTTAATTTGGCTTTTAAAATACGGTAATACTTTTTCTTTAAACATTGGCCATTTCTCGAAAAGCTGAGATGGGTGGTCAGGAAACAATAAATTGTAGTCTATTTCAATCTGTATGGAGTCAAAACAAAGTTAGAAAAAGTTTGCCGTGTATCAGTAGAATATTTTATTTACCAATGTGTAACCAATACTAGTTTTTAGTAAAGGCCACTTTTTTAAAATATCCGGATTAGGTGATTTTATGTCCTGTTGGCGGCGACATCAATATTTATGTCTATATTAACCGCCTCCTCAACATCGTTGCAATTGTAGTTGCAGTAATTGTAATTGCAGTTTCTGAAATGCAGAAAAATGTATGAACACATAATAAAATAAATTACAAAAATTTTAAGGTGCCTGCGTTTACAATTAGTGTTAAGCTTCACAATAAAAAGGAAACATTTAATTATTAAATATAGGTATGCATATAACGAATAAAATATAACGAGCCATAATTTCTTATTATGCGATGTGACCACAACTAGGAGAGTAAACTCGATCGGCTGGTACAATAAAAACAAGCACTCAAACATTTCATCATATGGATATGTATTTAAATAGTGGAGATTCTATATACTTTACACAAGATACATTGAATATTAAAAAATCATTAAGGCAAGCATTCATCACGCCCGTTTTGTTATGGCTTGTTTTATTTTGAACTATTGTAAATAAGAACAATTGTTTTAATGAACCTTATTTTTGTTTAATTTTTTGAAGTTTTAGCTACCCATTTTGAAACCAATATGGAATTGTTTGGAAAAATTAATGACCAAAGATATTAATAAATATGTCATTAAAGAAATAAAAATAGATAAAATAGATATACAATTAAATTCAATGAAACATTGTTCAATTTACAAAGGATGGATTATTTGAACGTATTTATATCATCAAGTAATTTATAAAAAATTTACCTTTGGTTGAACTTTTTCGAATTTTGGAGATTTTAACCCGTGCATTTGTTGCTTTATCATGTAGTTTTCCAACTCCAAGAGGGTTCTGCCGCTCTCTTTTGCAATAGTAATACTCCTAAATTTATAATGATACAAAAAATGTTTTACGAGATTTATTACACGTTACAGTTATGAGTTTGAACAATCTGACAACCTTACATATTTTAACTTCATAACAAATGTCTACAAACAGAAAATATAAAAAAAATCTAACCAACTCACTATATTTTCATTTGGAAAGGTAGTTTTTATTTCTTTTGCGGCATTTATTATATCAGGCATCGATATTGGCTTGTTTTGGTTGGAGTAACTATCGACGATAATTGTCACTAAATTGTCTTTCTGTGCATCATCCAAAATTTGATGCAGCTGGTAAAATTTAAGAATGGCCTCTCCCTTTAGAGTTCCGTTTAGAATCGATAATAAGTTAGTATTAACGACATTTGTTTTAGGAGATACTGGTACTGCAATGGTATATGCCCCCGCAGAGGAGCATTTTTCGACCCATTCTCGACATGTCGGAGACATATCAGAAATTGTAGCAGCCTGTATATTATTGTAATGTTTATTATATACTGCAATATGTTTTCAAATACATTTACCTCACGTCTCCTCCAAACATTTAGATGGTATTTAAATTTAGCACGTACTCCCAGCATATTCGTGGGAAACGAATCGTTTATATCAGTATCAGTAATCACCAAAAGACCTTCGACATCTAAGCCACACGCTATGCAAAGCAAATTAATAATATCAAAAAGTTAAATCTCAAAATTTATTAAAATATGAACCCTATAAATAATAAAAACAATTTTAAAAAATGTTGGTAATTTTATGGGTTTCCCAAAACTTTTAAAAATTAATTTTATGCATAGTGCATTAAATTTGGATTAATAATTAAAAAAGGATTTAAAATGGATTAAAAAAGAAAATGTTGCACAATTTAAAAATCGCTAATACAATATTTAATAAAAGTTATCAAGTACACACTTTTCTAAATTTTCTTAAAACTATTGTACACCCTTTGGAATAGATATATCAATTTTCACCCTGTGGTGTGTGACTGTAAAACAAAGTTTTGTGAAGGAAAAAATAGTAATGGTTTTGGTAAAGGTGAAATCAATTATCACGAAAAGAACCTACTTTTATCTACGGAAAATGTGTTGTATGATGACAAATAAACAATTTTTTTTTGTATTCACCTATTTTAAACATAGCCAAATTATTAATAATATTCTTATAATACATGTGCATTTAATTTACCATTAACTCGTTCTAATACTGATTTATCGAATCCGAATGTCCCACATATTAAGGATTTAATGTTATCCTGCTCAACATTATTTTCTACATCTACGTTGTTCAAGGTCAACAATTTCTATAGAACTCATTCTAATAAAAATTTACAAAAAATAATAAAATAAAGTTAACTATTTTAATTGCTTTGCATCGTCCATAATATATTATCAAACAAACTATGTATATTCTAGCCCATTATTTTGCAAAGTAAATTTCAACCATTTCAGGGTACTAAAAATTTAACCATGCGGTTTATTAGGCTACTGAAAAATTCAACTATGGAGTTTAGGATACTTTTAATTATTATATTATGTTAGCGTCCATGCAACTAAATATTAATCATGCCACCGAACCACTGCCACAGCCATGAATAAATTAAAATTCAACATTACGCCAATAATTTTATATAGATATTCTTATAAAATCTTAATATGACAAAAATAAAAATTTGTGTAGTTTAAGCCCCTATATAATATTAATAGTACGGTTCATGCGATTGTTAATACACTTTAAATTTTTCTAAATAAAATAGAAAACCATAATTACCCAAATTATTTTGTTAGGAATAATGTTATAAAAACTTAAAACATGTGGATTATAGATGTTTTTTTGTTACCTTAACATGCATATATACAATGCTGATTTTTACACACGGCACTACACAAACACGATAGCTTTTCAATTAAACTTTTGCACTTATTATTATTTAAATTTCTTTATTTTTTAATTAACACTATCACTAATATTAAATTAATCAATTTAACTTTTCCACTGTTTTCAATTTTTTGTTTAAATTGTTTTATAATTATAACGCACTTGAAACGTAAACTATGGAGGACGCTTAATGAATAAATTCAAAAATGCGTTGAATATTTAAAACAATACCTACTTGATCAAGAACACGAAAAAGGGATCATAAGTGAAATAGAAATAGCCCGACGTGACATTATAATAGGAAATTCTTACAAACGAAAAAGATAGCTAGCCTAGCCGAATATTGATGGAAAGGGATAATCCGATTAAAACAATAGTATAGTAGAAGGAAAGAAAAATAAATCAATAATTTTTCCTTCTTTTTATGAAACGGAAATAAACATTTTAACATGAGATAGTAATATAATATAAAATTATTTTCAACTATTATTTTCAAGAACAAACGAGGTAGATGCATCTTATCAGGTAAACCTTATTACTAACACCAAATTCGTTCGAATTGTTAGATCAAAAAGATTTGATCGGATTCAGCTGTCAGATCAACATTTTTGACATTACAAATTTTTTTCACACAAAAATCTTGATCTAACAAATTGCCTAGATCAATTTTAAAAAATCTCGATATTTTGTCAGATTCTTACGCATACATATATACAAAAGCAAACGTCAAAACATAAACATCAAAACAAAGACCCCGCGCCATTTGTACAATTCAGTTTTAAATTTATTAAAATTGTAAGGATAATTTGTAATTTTGTTTGTGCGACGTATTTTCGAAATATCTTGTGTACTAAAATGTTGTGTTTATGTGCGAAATTATATAATCCCTTATGCTTTTAATTGAAAATTATTGATATTGTGGTAAATCAATTAATACAATTGAGAAATGGGATACACTATATTGAACATTTTAATTCTTTGCTTTATAATTGTTTATTATACCAATGCTAACAAGCTGAAATGATAAACCCGCCATTTATAATAAACAATTTTTTGTCTTTCTTTTCACAAATACTACTACAAAAGTCGATCAAATTTCTTTCATATTCGTTTACATAAAATCCGGTCAAATTGTTGTTGTAAAAGTAAACGAATTTGGTATAAATATACTATGTTTACAGTAAAGCCTATTACATCAAAATGCAAAACCCATAAAACAAAAATGATTTAATATGAAATCGTATGATTTGAAACATGATTAATAGGATTGTGGTTGTCATTCACATGATATTAATATTAAATTTTTAGCTTGGGTATTAATTGATTATTATGGAAGGAGGATTATCATTAATCCTTTCTTTAAGGATTTGTAGTTGTAATAACCAAATTAAACTTAAAATTTTATTAAATAATATAACATTAAGAAAACTGGATCATCTCTGGACATTACTGAAAATGTTTACGGTCGAAACGAGTCCAATTGATTTAGTTAAACTGTCATATTGGACACGTATTTCTGTTGGGAATAGTTATTAAGTTGATTTCGATAAAAAAAACGCATATTTAAGTAAGATTAGCTCGTTATTATGGTATTATTTAAAGGCTAAAACGTCTATTTCATTAATAATAATAACATTTGTACTAGGTCAGGTTATAGGTGAAAATATTTCCCATCTAGTAAAGTGTATCATTCATTTACTTGCTATTGATGCTTTCCCATTAAAGTAATATTATCGCAGAACACAGGCAAAGTAATATTAATTAATATGGGAATATGATTTCATTAAGTTAATTTGAACGGTATCCTCCGATCAATAATAAGGATTGATAATACTGGGTGTCTGGATTTTATTGGATTTTATAATTTAGTGTGCCAATCCTAGTAAAACGCGTTAAAAATTAAAATTGACCAGCAAACGGACGTTTTTCAGTTAAATTAAATGTTAGTTCTTAGTGTCACTGTCCCGGTAAATGTACTGTACTGGTAAATATGTACGCCGTACGTGTGACAAATTTTGTGATGTCTAAAATATTTACATATGTGTTTACCTTCTTTCTGGTTTTCTGATATAATAAGGTATAATTAATCTAAATTTAATGGAAATAAAATTAAATAATGAATGATTAAAGATTTAGATGGGAAACTCTTACTTCTAAAATATGAAAATTTGACACAGCATGTTTTCTCAGTAAGCTAGAATTCTGTTTTGCAATTTTCTGTTTTCGGCCAAACAGAGATAGTTACTACTGATAGTTACCCTTCAAGTTGATGACGCCATAGTTAACATAATATGTTTGTTGTTTGACAAAATAATAATGTGAAACATTAAAACTATAATTTGAACTGTAAATTTGCTTCGCAAAAGTAATCAATGTTAAATTAATAGTACGAAATATTAAAAGAAATACATATTCACAAATAAAAAATTGAAGTTAATGGCCTATCTTATTACGGTAATGTGATTAAACCTATCATTAAAGTGTAAGATGACAATATTAAAAAAATAAAGTTCCTTTTAGTTCGATACTATTAATTAACTGATTTAACAATTTTTTTATTTTGTATTAATAGTTTGTACTATTAAATATTTAAAATGAATGTTCCTTTAGATTCAATGGCGAAATTTCGACCAAAATTGTTAATTTTACAGTAAATCCTATTTTATAAATTTAATAATGATCTTATTAACCAGTTACAGGTTTTTTTTTCTGAGTGCAACTGTTTATACCATAAAATAAAAATGTTGTATCTTAGTCTAGTCGCGCTATTGCAAGCCATTTTAGCATTTTCGCCATTTTAGTTCTTGTCTTTGTCATATTTTCGGCAACATTTTTGTAAATTTTTCTGTTTTCTAGTGGAATAGCACTATATTACATCACTATATTCACTATCACATTGTGCCACAAAATCAAATAAATGAAGCAAATAAACCAAAATTATATGACATAGTTTTATTTATTTCATTCTGGTCGGCGTTTGATCGCCGTAGAAGAAAGACGCGTTTTTGTCTTTCTCTGTATAGTAAAAATTAAAATTTAATGTGATCGTAAATGTGTTATAATAAATAATATAATATACATAACGTGTTAATAATTAAACTTTAATTAAAAGTGAATTATAATAAAAATTTGCTTATTTTTAATATTAGTAAAGTGAAATTAACATAAATAAAAATAAAATAAATTGTGTGTAGTGCGCAGCAATGGTGAATGCATCCAGTGCACCTGGAATACTACAGGCCACACTGCTTTAAAAATTTTGCTATATGACGTATATTTATGTCGTTAGTTCCCTCTTTGCCTATTATAGGCAGCACTAAAATTAAAAAGATTGTATTGATTTTGTTTTTGTGTTTAAGCTGTCACATTAATAAAAAAAATTGTAACAAACAACAAGAAAAATATTTATAAAATATTTTTCTTGTTTGTTTACAATTTTAATAAATAATATATTTTAAAATTTTATAAAAAACTATTGGTAAGTATTAATTCATATCATTATAAAATTATGCGTTCTAAATTGCGTTTAATATATAAACATAAACACGTGAAAATATTTTGCTTGACAAAAAATGTACACCTTTACTCATTGATTTTGCGAATCACACTACATATTTTTGTTTTTAATATTTTTTCTGTCATTTCGTTTATTCTTTTTATGAACATGACTGCCGTCTACAATTCAAAGAATACACTGTAGACATAAATTTGATGACATAGCAAGCAGTGTGGCCTGTAGTATTCCAGGTGCACTGATGCATCACACTCATTTTTATGTATGAGTATATGTTTACTGTGTGGGGATTCCAAAAGATTCATAAAAGAAGTGTTTTCTTTATTTTAATTCATATTTTACTATATTTTCCATATAAATTTAAATTTTATTTATATAAATAAGATTTTTTAGTACCTGAGATTTTAGTTTGCAAGTAAGTAGATTTTAGTTTAAATTTGATTTTCGAGAGAAGTTATCAAACGATACAAGGAATTTTGTCAAATGAATCAACGAATATAAAATAAATATTTTCCGTATAAATTTAAATTTTAGTTATATAAATAAGTTTTTTTAGTAGCGAGATTTTAGTATTAAAGTAAGTAGGTTTTAGTTTAAATTTGATTTTCGAGAAAGCAGTGATCAAACGATACAACGATTTTTGTCAAACGATACAATAATATAAAATAAAGGTTTTAAAGTAGTAATAAAAAATTTAAAGTACATTTTTGACATGTGATTTTTAATTTAATTTTATTTTTCGAGTGTGGTAAAAAATGAAACAAATTTGTGTGTGATCAAAATCTACTTAAATATAAGTCCTGCTAACTCCACATATATGAAATAAACAATAACTAACTAAAGATGTATTGGTAATTTTTTTCCATAGTAATTTTTTTTAAAAAAAACTAAGTATAAATGTGTAGGTGCAGAAACGAACAAAAATGAAAAAAATTCAAATTTACATTGCATTGTTAGTGTATCCAACACACTCTTTGGTAGTTTTTTTTATATAGGTATCTGTGAATGAGCGTTAGAGCAGGACTTATATTTAAGTAGATTTTGGTGTGATATATGATATATACATGTGTGTGTGTGTACTTGCCCGGCCGTTCTACTGAAAATTTGGACCAACGGATTGCCACTCGACATCAAGCGCCGCCGATGGTGATGGTTTGGGCCGCCGTAACGGCCGAAAGCCGTTCACCGCTCGTTTTTTTGGACCATGGCATCAAGATAAATCCTCAAATTTATCGAGATTATGTGTTGGAGGGAGTGTTGAAGCCTTGGGCACAAAAACATTTCGGCCGCAGAGCCTGGACATTTCAACAGGACTCGACGCCGAGTTCATTTTCACTGCCCAATGGCCACCAAATTCACCGGATGCAAATCCGCTAGATTTCTCGGTTTGGGGTATTTTGAAGAGCAAGGTTGGGACAAGAAATACCAAAGTGTTGATCATCTCAAGCAAGCGCTTCGCCGGGAATGGGCCAAAATACCGCAGAGCCACTTTTGTACTGCATGCTATTGCTTTGTCGGCCGTTTGAAGGCTATAATCGCGGCTAAGGATGACCAAATTGAAAACTGCTAATGCAATTCGAAAATTTATATATTTGTGAACATTTTTTTCTTTGATTCAATAAAATTCATCAAAAAATAAAAATTCTGTGGCGTTTTGTTTTGGTAACACTTCGTGTCAGCCATAGCACTAACAATTAAATAAAAGAGCTATGTCACATAAAATAAAATATCATATAACACTTGCGTCCGTTGTGAACATTGTAAATCACGCGCGTGCCACGGTAAACCAAAATAAAAAAATCAAAGCAAAATCGCAATTATATCAAATTATCGAGAACCAGCATATTTGGGTAAATAACTAACTCAAGAATAAGATAGGATCATGAATAATTGTATATTCTAGCTAATAACTTGTATTGAATACTAATAAACTTTAATCCACGATTGTAAGAATTTATTTCATTTTTGTTTATACGAACCACAGCGCATAACTGGCGCAGCCGGATAGTTTTTAGTATCGGTCTAAAATAATTAAAATCCACACAGTAGTGATATTCTTAGTGTAACTAAACATTTTGAATACATCTGTTGTCTAGCTCTTACCAGTGCAAAGCGCACATATATAATAATACAAGTGAAAAAGTGAATACAATTTGAGCATAAAGTTCATCGTACGTTGAAGAAGGAGGCAGTTTCGAACAAATGATTTTAATATTTGTCTGCTTGATCTCGCTTTGCTCTTGGTAAGTTAGAAATATTTGCAAATAAATAGCCCTCACCATCTTTCCAATTAATCGACCCGTAGCTAGAATTTTTTTTTATGCTACATTCCCAAGTAGATTAGTTCATGTTGTGAATAACAGTGACAGTTTTATTTTTGGGAACAAAAAACAGTGGTAATTCTTAAACACAGAAAACGAATTAGTATAGTGGTAACTCTTAAACACTGAAATAGGGTTAATGTTTTAATTTTTATTCACGGTGCAATAATTATAGTAACGTGAAATTATTGTGGAGGCCAAAACACAAAACGGTCCAAGTAATTAAAATTTACTGAAGAAATAAATGACACAAGATAGAAATAATGCGGTTGAAAAAATAAAATTTAAAGTTGATTTAAACAAATTAAATAGTGATTTTAGTTTTACCGACGACTTAGACTTTAAAAGTGACATTAGTGAATTAGTAAACGAATTTTTAAATGCATGTGAAGTTTATCCTAATTTTCTACTAGATTTAAAAAAATGGCGTTTAGTACAATTTTAGGAAAAATTTCACACGCTTATATAGAGATGTGAAGTTTATACTAAATAAAAAAATACCAAAAAAAGTGAGAAAGTATTAGTGAATTGCAAACATTTAGGCGATTCTAAAAAATAAGACTATCTAAAATATGCGAACAACTGAGTATATGTATGACATGCTTGAATAGCCAGTTTCATAAGTTCTGCGATCCAGGCCAAATTTGAGGGTGTAGATTTTATTAGAACTTCATGATTCGGCTTGAGTGAACAGGTATTACCATTATCTAATTGTGCTATCAAGGAAACCGATGATAAAAACCTGGAAATGTGTTTAGTATTACACTATATTTGAGTGATCTAACAAACTAAGGGGGTAGATGCGATCCAGGCCAAATTTGAGGGTGTAGATTTTATTAGAACTTCATGATTCGGCTTGAGTGAACAGGTTTTACCATTATCTAATTTTGCTGTCAAGGAAACCGATGTTAAAAACCTGGAAATGTGTTTAGTATTACACTAATGTTTGAGTGATCGAACAAACTAAGGGGGTAGATGCGATTCAGGCCAAATTTGAGGGTGTAGATTTTATTAGAACTTCATGATTCGGCTTGAGTGAACAAGTTTTACCATTATCTAATTGTGCTATCAAGGAAACCGATGTTAAAAACCTGGAAATGTGTTTAGTATTACACTAATGTTTGAGTGATCGAACAAACTAATTGGGTAGATGCGATCCAGGCCAAATTTGAGGGTGTAGATTTTATTAGAACTTCATGATTCGGCTTGAGTGAACAGGTATTACCATTATCTAATTGTGCTATCAAGGAAACCGATGATAAAAAACCTGGAAATGTGTTTAGCATTACACTATATTTAAGTGATCGAACAAACTAAGGGGGTAGATGCGATCCAGGCCAAATTTGAGGGTGTAGATTTTATTAGAACTTCATGATTCGGCTGGAGTGAACAGGTTTTACCATTATCTAATTGTGCTATCAAGGAAACCGATATTAAAAACCTGGAAATGTGTGATGCGATCCAGGCCAAATTTGAGGGTGTAGATTTTATTAGAACTTCATGATTCGGCTTGAGTGAACAGGTATTACCATTATCTAATTGTGCTATCAAGGAAACCGATGATAAAAACCTGGAAATGTGTTTAGTATTACACTAAATTTGAGTGATCGAACAAACTAAGGGGGTAGATGCGATCCAGGCCAAATTTGAGGGTGTAGATTTTATTAGAACTTCATGATTCAGCTTGAGTGAACAGGTTTTACCATTATCTAATTTTGCTGTCAAGGAAACCGATGATAAAAAACTGGAAATGTGTTTAGTATTACACTAAATTTGAGTGATCGAACAAACTATGGGGGTAGATGCGATCCAGGTCAAATTTGAGAGTGTAGATTTTATTAGAACTTCATGATTCAGCTTGAGTGAACAGGTTTTACCATTATCTAATTTTGCTGTCAAGGAAACCGACGTTAAAAACCTAGAAATGTGCTTAGTATTACACTAATGTTTGAGTGATCGAACAAACTAATTGGGTAGATGCGATTCAGGCCAAATTTGAGGGTGTAGATTTTATTAGAACTTCATGATTCGGCTTGAGTGAACAGGTTTTACCATTATCTAATTGTGCTATCAAGGAAACCGATGTTAAAAACCTGGAAATGTGTTTAGTATTACACTAATGTTTGAGTGATCGAACAAACTAAGGGGGTAGATGCGATCCAGGCCAAATTTGAGGGTGTAGATTTTATTAGAACTTCATGATTCGGCTTGAGTGAATAGGTATTACCATTATCTAATTGTGCTATCAAGGAAACCGATGATAAAAAACCTGGAAATGTGTTTAGTATTACACTATATTTAAGTGATCGAACAAACTAAGGGGGTAGATGCGATCCAGGCCAAATTTGAGGGTGTAGATTTTATTAGAACTTCACGATTCGGCTGGAGTGAACAGGTTTTACCATTATCTAATTGTGCTATCAAGGAAACCGATGTTAAAAACCTGGAAATGTGTTTAGTATTACACTAATGTTTGAGTGATCGAATAAACTAAGGGGGTAGATGCGATCCATCCATTTAAGGAACTCAACAAAAAGACAGCGGACGACAGGTTCCCAGTACAAGTAATAGAGGAATTGTTAGACCAGTTGCAGGGTTGCAAGATCTTCTCGGTACTTGATTTAAAAAGCGGGTTCCACCAAATATTAATGGCAGAAGAAGATTGTGAAAAACTGCATTTTCGGCATTGGGTAACCATTTGAGTTTACCAGGATGCCGTTTGGCTTAAAGAACGCGCCAGCCACATTTTTACGGTTGATGAACCGAACATTCATGGAGGAGCATGGAGGAGCATTATGAACACCTGAAAACAATTTTTTGTATATTGAAAAATGGAAACATGCGAAAGGAGCTAAAATTTCTAGGACACATAATCAGCAAAAACGGTATTTTACCTGACCCAGAGAAGATAAAGGCAATTAACGACATCCAAATTCCTAAAACAACCAAGCAGATAAAGCAGTTCTTGGGATTAATCGGTTATTACCGAAAGTTTATTAGAAACTTCGCTGAAAAAACCAATCCAATGTTAAAATGGCTAAAGAAAGGCAGTGTCATAGATATAAACAACGTCAATTACAAGGAATGCTTCAATAATTGCAAGATGATGCTAACTAACAAACCCTTATTAGAGTACCCGGATTTCAAGAGAAAATTTCGATTAACAGCCGACGCATCTGACCACGCGCTAGGTGCTGTATTATCCCATGATGATACCGATAATCCAATAGCTGTTGCAAGTAAAACCTTAACTGAAACAGAAATGAAATATGATATGACAATGAAAGAGCTACTAGCAGTTGTTTGGGCAACCGAATATTTTAGACAATACCTATACGGTGTACAATTTAGCATATATACTGACCATAAACCTTTGCAATGGCTAATGAGCTCCAAGGATCCAAATTTCAAATTAACTCGATAGCGAATTAAATTATCAGATTTTGACTTCGAGATAAAAAGGGCATACACAATTCAAATGCTGACGCATTGTCAAGACCAGAAATCAACTGTACTACATCCCAGCAGGGGCAGACTACTCCCAACAACAGCAACACCGATGATTTCAATACGCAAATAACATTCCTCGTAGGGCCGCAGGACAGGTCGGATAGACCGAACAAGACATATGAAACTACATGGAACAAAACACGAATAATATACCAAATGGTTGGATACGACCAAAAATCGATACAGTCCATCATGAATAAAATCGTCAGTCAATTCAAAGGCAACATAGTCATAAAATGTAACAACGAAATATCAAAACTTCTGAAAAATTGGAAAGACACGACACACAACACACAAATAAACCTGTGCCAGCCAATTGAACGTACTAATCCGATTCAAGAAAATATGTTATCTATAGAACCAGCAATCGACCAAACATCAATGACCCAGTCGAACAACTTAAGGTAGTAATGGACACTGTAACGCAACAGGCCTCTATATAGATACCCGTTGTGTTATAGAAAATTTTTATTTCATCCTATTTTTTCCTCAACGCGGTTTGTTGATACCAGCTGCTCAGCCTGGGGTGGATCTAATAATGTTGAGGCAAAATAAGATGCTTACGTAAACCGCCGAACATGAAAAGTAAATTTGCATCAACTCACTACATCACCCTTCAATACTTACGTACACCTAAGTTCCCATATAATACAACACTGTTCCATATTTACGTTAAATTTACCATTAATCAAGAAAAACTATTAAACGAAATGCAAACATAGGAATTTTAACTTGTAACAAAATGTGATGGTTTATTATAATCAAATAAATATTATGTTAATAAAAGATCAATAGGTAATTTAGAGCGAGCAAAAATAATTTTAACATTCATTTAGTACAAAGTATCTAACTACGTATATTACAAAATAAAAAATATAAATTTACAAAATTAAGCATGCGCATGGCTAAGAATAACTAAATACTAAATAATACATACTAACAACTAAATTTAGAAATATATAATTTAAAATGTCTAATATTCGAAAAAACTATCAATTAATAAATTAAATAAATCATAATTATAAATAAACAAAAATTTATTACAAAAAAAAATCTTTCAACTCACACCGCGTGCTATTCAACCTTGACAGCCATCATGTTGACGATTGTATCCAAATAATACCATTTACACCATGAATGGAATTTGTTTTTGTTGTGTACTCTTAGTAATGAAGAATAAATATTTATATTTTATTTGCGATGATTTGTAATGGTAACAGCAATTCGTAATGAATAACTTAAAATTTATGTTATATTATAATATGACAACCTTAGCATATTCCTTTGATACAGTTTTGTAAATTCGTTTAATTTGTGATACACAATAATTTAATTTTTTTATTAACAATTATTTGGTTAGACAAATCCAAATTTTCTTTGTTTCACGATACATTTTCACATTTTTCAAATTTTTTTTTATTTTTTCTTTGACTTAAACTCACAAGGAACTTCTGAATTTTTTGAATAGTCTTTCAACAGCTGACTATTCGCACCATTTAAATATGTACTCACTGTCCTTTTACTGAATATTAACTTAATATTGATCGTTATTCACTGGAATACTGACTGTCATTTTCTGATCACTAACCAAAACGGTCGACATCGTTTATATACCCCTAGCAACAGATCACTCACACTAAACTACCATAACCAATATTGATACAAAAAATATTATATTAAGCTATGGGAAATTTCTCCTATACAGCTGATGTTTGAGAAATTTTGTTTTTAGTACACATAATTTTTAACATTTTGGCTGCACGGGTATCTATAGTATATGGAGGCTAATAACACACACAATGAAGACCGTAGAGGTATAACCCAGAATATATCGAAAATCAAACGAAAATATAAATTCGGCAACTTCAAAGAGATTGTTAGCGAATACGTCAAAAGATGTGAGACATGTAACGTTTCAAAATTTGATAGATCACCTGTCAATCAAGAATTTAGTGTGACAAGAACGGCTACAAAACCCAATCAAATGATTCACATGGACACATTCGCATTAAAAAATAAAAAATGTCTAACCATGATAGACGGATTCGCGAGATTCGCATCATCATATGAACTAACAATTGGAGAAACTACAGGAATAATAAAATGTCTAAAGAAACATTTTTCTCAAGAAGGCGTTCCGCAAGAAATAATTTCAGATGGAGCTACGGAATTTACCTCAGCGAATTTCGTAAAATTTAGAGAAAAATTCAAATTTTTTCATCACGTGACCACACCAAAATCAAGTACGGGAAATAGCCTAGTAGAACGACTACACAGCACAATGACAGAACTCACCAGGATAAAATTCACCAAACATTCAAAACTCACGACGGACAAACTAATAATAGAATCTATATTGTCATATAACAACACCATACATTCGGCGACAGGACACTCACCACTGGAACTACAAACAGCACACCTCATTATACAGGAACTACCAAACGACATCGACACAGAAGATTTGATAACTAAAGTAAGATCTGAATACAATACCAGGACACAGAACATTGCGCCAGCAAGACCCAGCTATTTTTCAAAACCAGAATTAGAACACTAACTAAGGAAATTGGGATACTAAACGCAACAATATCAGCACTAACTCCAAAAACAAAATCGAAACGCGAAATTCACGTAATAATTGGTGATATCAACCATGCGGATACTGAAGCTGCTAACAAAACATTAGAGAACGTACACACAAACGAAAACATGATTATTGACAAAATTAACGAACAAAAGTAAACGCAGCCATGATAAACAGATTCCGAGAAATCGAGGATCATATAAATAGTGAAGTAGGAAATTTACGACATGTACTGAATCGCACTAATACAAGCAATATAGAATTCATCTTAATGATGGAACAAAAACTGCACAACATAGAATATGTAACACGTAACTTACAACAGCATTTAGACGAAATAGTTGACTCTATAACACTAGCTAAAGCAGGTTACATTTCTCACTTCATTTTATCTAAAGAAGAAACCGAACTAATAATAGAGAACTTTAAAAATCAAAATATTGAAATTAACAATCAATTTGAACTATACCAATTCTTAGAAATCAAAATATTATACAGAAAGCTATTGATAATTTTGTCTGTTACAATACCACAATACTCAAAGGAAAAATTCTCAAAAATAAAGCTGTTCCCTTTCACAATAAATGAATCTAATAGCATAACCATACCATTTCCCTACATCCATATCCACAAAAATTTTGCAAAATATTCCAATGACCCATGCAACAAAGTCAAATACACGTACTACTGCCGAAAAGAAATAATATTTGAAGCAAAAGGAAATTGCATACCGAAAATACTTTCCAACATACATACATATATGTATATATATATATATATATATATATATATATATATATATATATATATATATATATATATATATATATATATACATATATATATATATATATATATATATATATATATATATATGTATATATATATATATATATATATATATATATATATATATATATATATATATATGTATATATATTTATATATATATATATATATATATATATATATATATATATATATATATATATGTATATATATATATATATATACATATATATGTATATATATATATATATGTATATATATATATATATATGTATATATATATATATGTATATATATATATATATATATATATATATATATATATATATATATATATGTATATATATATATATATATATATATATATATATATATATATATATATATGTATATATATAAATATGTATATATATATATATATATATATATATATATATATATATATATATATATATATATATATATATATGTATATATGTGTATATATGTATATATATATATATGTATATATAATATGTATATATATGTATATATATGTATATATATGTATATATATATGTATATATATATGTATATATATGTTTTTCACAAATCACTTTCCGTAAGGCTGCGCCAATTAGGAGTTCAAGAGTTCTCGGTTCATAAAAAAAAATTGATTTCACAAAAAATTGTATTACAATTTAATACATTAAGAAAATAAACTTAATTTTAACACGATCAACTAAAAACTAAAACTAATTACATTCCTATAGAACTATATATAATAATTTGTTTTGCTGTGTTTACAAAATAATTGGATCAGGTTATTGGTATGATGCGCGTGTATTAATCGCATGTCAATGAAGCGCATGGCTTGTAACATTCGGTGAAGTTTTATGCTCAGCATTTTGGTTATGTTATAATTCCTTCCGGGGGTGAAGAAAGGGCGTCCCCGACCTTTGGGTTAATTCCAAATTTTTCCAATAGTTTTGAACACCATTTCATCTCTTCGAGGTTCGGCATCGTCGTCGATTGGTCCTTTAATGAAGCTTTTACTTTTACAATTTTCATGCGCTTCTGGATCAAAACATAAATAAGTAGTACCACAAGTCCGACTGATGTAATAGATATACCGCCTGATAATGACCATATCCATAGTTGATGGTTCCATTGTTTGAGGTAAACGTGTTGAAGTCGTTTCCTATTTCCGATATCTACTTGTGCTATTTCGTCAATATTAAGTTCTTAAATAAGTTGGCGTGTTGCTTGCAGATTATGTAGAGCACCTTGAATCTCCTGAATTTCACTCTGAATTTCATATGATTTAAAAATCTTATTGTCGAACGTTATCGAGCAATTCAAAAGGGTGATCAGGAAATTACCATTGAGTGTGCGGTTGTCGGGCCCACAGTCTGAAAATAAGGCTTCTTCGTTGGCATTATTAATTAAAAGTTTATCTTCGGCGATGTACTTGATTGTTGTCTTTCTATCCGAGGTAACATTGCAAATGCTGTTTTTTCCCATCACTAATGGCTGAATACAATCATCTTGAAATTCTTTAATATTTGTGTGTTTTTGTACGTAATTGCCGTGGTTTGTAGTTGTGAATAATTTCTCTCTTGTCTTTATTAGGTATTGAGGATAGTTAGCTATTATTGTACCATTTATAGTTAAAGGGTGAACCAAAAGGGTCATCGAGATTTCTTCTTCCAGTTGTGGCACTTCCAGGATATAGAGAAGTGTTTCTTCATTTATTGCTATTTTTGGTGTGATGTACTGCAAAGCCTCATCGGGTAATGAAATATTTACACCTTGACTTACTAATAGGTCTTTTATTAAAATAATTTCTTTCAATGAAATAATTTTGTTGCTTGTCAGTTCAGCTTTGGTTCTTATAATTGCATCCTGTATATCTTCTAATATTTCGTTGATGGTATCTATATTTACGATTGTAGTCATCATCTCTATTTCCGTTAGGATTATTTTATTGGCCATTGTAGAGTTTGCTATTGCTCTATTTACCGTGTCTGTTACTAATGTTAGCCTTTGGTTGATTCTCTCGTTAACCTGGACCTGTTGATTATTTTGGTCTATCAAATCATTCATTGCGCAGTTGATGATACGGAGATCTTGTGCATCTGGGTTTCCCGCAAGCCATTTCCACGTTGATCCCAAGGCATCCCATCTTTTCTGTCTGGTCTTACGAAGGGGTTTTATTTTGTAAAAATTATTATGCAGCGTTTTTAATTCTTGTTCTATTATTTTACTTAGTTCTAGCTTATCATTTACTTTATCTAATATAAATGTATCTAATGATTTTACTGTATCTTCTAGGTTGCCTAAATTTATAGGATGTATTATTTTGATGTTGCCAAGTTGTATTTTACATTTATTTATTTCTAATAATAATATAGGATCTTGGTGTAAATTTTTAATTTCTAATTTTTGTGACTTGTAGAGCTGAATTATATTTGATAATATGAATAATTTATATAATAAAATTGACTTATACATATTTCTTTAAATGTTTTATCTGGAATTTAAAAGAAAAAGGAAATTTATTTATTGTTTCATTCTTTTGATTTTATTAGAATTTCTCTTTATATTCCTGTATGCTTTAAATGTTTTGAACTTTATATCTTTAATTTGGGTTCTTACACCTCTTGCTTGAGCTTTTGTCCTAATATTTGGCTTTAAAAAAACTGTTTGACTATCTATTAATTTTGGTGGTTCCTCCTTATTATTATTTTGTTTTAACATCATGGTTTTCGCTAATTCTAGATTTTCCTTAACATTTTTAAATATTTTATTCGCCTGTGCTTGAATTTCCTGGGGATTTTTGGAATTAGATGGTTAAAAATAACCTCATTGGGCGTGTAGCCAGTGGACGAATGCACAGTGTTATTATAAAGTGCCACTGATAGTTCTATGGCATTTAGAGTATTTGGATCGGGCGACTTTGTGTTTATTGGTATTGAAAATTTTGATCATCGTGACATGAGTCTTTTCAACCTGCCCGTTTAATTCGGAAGAAGATGTATACTCCAGTTTAATGTTTAGATTATTTAGGTATTCTTTAAATTGAATTGATTGGAATGTTGTTTCCTGGTCTGAGACTATTGAATTGGGAATACCGAAAAGTGTGAAGAATTTGGTGAGGGCAGCAGTTGTATCAACCAACTTTTTCGTTTCAATAGGAATCATTTGAAGAAATTTTGAAAATGAGTCAACGATCGATAAAAAGCTCATTTTATTGATGCTAAAAATATCTATGTGTATTCGTTCGAGTGGTTTTTCCGTTGTTGGTCTTGGTGATATTTTGATATTATAAGGTTTTCGATCGTACTTGTGAGTGTTACATATTACACATGTATTAATATGGCTTTTAATTTTACTTGCCAAATTAGGGAAAAAGTACGACCTTCTTATTTGGCTTTCAACTTCTTTAATACCTCTGTGAGCCCTTTCGTGCTCCTTGATGATAATTGTATTTTGGCGGTCTATACTGGTGACATCTTCGACCATTTTTGTGACGAAAACAAAGTGGCCTGTTTGGGAGAAGTTGTTTTTAAACGATTCTTGAATTTTTCCGTACAGGATTTCTGGTGCTAATATCGCAGATTGTTTACCATTATGGTATGTTTTCATGAAGTTAGTGAGGTCCGTCAAGTCAAATTCCTTTTTTACTATAATAACCTTTATCAGTCACAATGTACTCAGGATTTCCAAATACTTCCTTTTGTATAATTAACTTTTTTATAACTTCCGCAGAGGTGGTAGTCTTTATTGGATTGGAACTAAACGAACTTGCTAAATCCATCAATTATGCTTAGTATATACCGATACACCTTCTTAGTAGCCACCAAGTTTCCTAAATGGTCCATGTGATAACATACTAACGGACGATCTCCTTTTGCAATAGGATGACGGAAACCATCTTGTTTACCTTGCTTACGATTAGCTAAAATACAAGTTATACAATTATCAATAAAACGTTTTACCTTTTTATCTGATTCACGTAAATATAATTCTCGAGCAATCAACTCTGCGGTTCGCTTTGTACCAAAATGGCCATGCTCATGACAGGACCGGATAACTTCGTACTCCATTGCTTTTGGGACAACCAGGAGTCTTTCTCCTTTGATTATTTTAAATAGGACTCCATTATTGGTCACATAATTTTCGTAATCAGCTTGCTTACTCAAAACTTCGAGTATAGTTTTGGTATAAGCATCGGATTTCTGAGCAGCTTTAATACGGTTAGTCACATCACTCGTTACTGCCATTACAATCGGAGCTCGGCTAAGTGCATCCACATGTCTCATCTTACATGCTGGTCTATGTTCAAGCCTATAGTTGAATTCTTGCAGTTGCAAAGCCCAGCCTGCAATCCTTGACGTTAGCTCTCTTCGCTCCATTGTTCCTTTGAAAGCTGCACAATCAGTCACAATAACAAAGGAAAGCCCAAGTAAGTAATGTCTCATTTTTTTCAGTGCCGTAACAATTGCTAATATTTCGAGCTCATAACTAGGATATTTCTCTTCGCGGAGTTCTGTTTTTCTGCTATAGTACATGACAGGGTGAAATTGCTCGTCTTCACTATCTCTTTGCATAAGAATTGCCCCTAGTCCTATTTTCGAGGCATCCGTGTGTAGTTCGGTTTCTGCATTCATTGAATATATCCCTAGTATGGGATGACTTATAAGAGCCTCTTTCAATTTTCTGAAAGCCTCATATTCCTCGTTTCCAAATTTAAACTCGTTCCCCTTTCGTAGTAAATTCGTCAAGGGACGAGCAATTATAGCGTAAGATTCAACAAATCGTCGAAAATAACTTGTCAATCCAATGAATTGTTGAATCTGTTTTACTGTGCGAGGCTCGGGAAATTTAGAAATCGCCATTTTCTTTCTCACTGCAATACATAATATTTTCATCAATTTATCCAAACCTTCTTCCTCCGTCAAACTTGGAATAATCAGGTCATCCATATAACATAATGAGTGGAAAATATTATTTATAAAGCGCTGGAATACCGCCGGTGAGTTACATAGCCCAAATGGTACAAACAGTAACTCGTAGTGACCAAACGGTGTTATAAAAGCTGTATATTTTCTTGAATCCTCAGCGACACGTACGTGGAAAAATCCGTTTCGTAAGTCCAAAGTAGTGAAGTATTTCGCGTCTTTTAACTGGTCGATCTGGTCGTCGATAAGCGGTAATGGATATCGGTCCTTAACAATAACCTTATTCAATTTTCGGTAATCCACGCATAACCGTTTTGAACCATCTCTTTTATTTGCTAGGACTACAGGACTGGCATAGTCCGATACACTTGGCCTTATAATACATTCGTCAAGCCATTCATCTATCTGCTTCCGCACCAAATCTAACTCAAGAGGGGACAACCACCGAGGCTTCTGATAAATTGGCGTATTATCAGATAATACAATTCTCATTTCCACATCGTTATCTGGAGCTCTGCTTCGTGGTTTATAATTCATAATTCGTTTTCGGATTTCATCCGAGATGAGTCGATTTTTTATGTGAGACGTATTTATTGGTAACTCATCTTCCTTAGCGTCACACATAAGGCAATTATCCGGGAACGCCTTCTTCATTATCACCGCTTCTGGTGTAATTAATGTTATCGTTTGGTCGATAAGTTCCTTTCCCAAAATAATCGCATGTGTCATCATGGTATGAGGCACTACGTGGAACATTGTGTCATAAATTTCACCATCAATGTTGACTTTCGCACAAAATCTGCCTAGCGTAATATTTCGGCTTGACCCAACCCCTTCAAAAGTTTTTAGAACATTCTCAAGTTCTGGAGCACCCAAGGTTAAGTGCATTTCTGCGGTAACTAAATTTAAATCACTGCCACAATCAACGAGACCAATTGCTTCATGACCATTCAGCAAAAACGATTTCATCGTATTTGATAATACCGTAGATTTGGTTTGAGTAGCGTACACGGTACCTTTTGGCGAAAAGTTTTGCCCAACTTTGTTATCCACTTTCGATTTAGGACACTTGGGTGATATATGTCCAAATTCTCCACATTTAAAACATTTCGGGCCTTTTTCTTTATTTTCACAATCTTTTCTATTGTGGCCTTTCCCGCCGCACGAGTAGCATTGATCCTTCTTGAATTGCCTTTTATCACGTTTGATATTATGCCTTTCAACATCTTTACTCCCAATTTTTGACTTCATTTCCTCATATAATTCCAGTTTCCTTTTGAATTCATTAATCGTAGTTGCTCCGTATAATATAGATTTATTCATTTCAAAATCGGCAATACCATCAATGCAATATTGAATTATAGCATCATCTTCGAGACCGCCGTTAGTACCTATTTGCCGCATAGAAATCAAATAAGCACGGTACGATTCTTTAGTATCCTTTTTCCTCTCCCTCATTTTCTTGTGAATAGTCGCGCTACTTTCCAGTTTACTAAATTCCTTCTTTAAAAATGAAGTCAATTTGTCCCACGTACTTGTATCCACAGCAATTTTTAAACTTTCCTTCGCAGATTTATCCAGCAACCTTTTACCATAAATCGTCTTTTGTACATCATTCCATCCTAAGCAAATGGCGGCTTCGTCCACATCAGCGATCCATTTCTCAATTTTATATTCATCTTCGCCAGAAAATTTTGAAAGGGATTCTTCAACATCTCGTAAGAGAAAATTAGGTTGTCTCGTTTGTTGCTTGTATGTTTCGGATTTTTCACTTTCAACGTCACTATTATCAGCGGAATGACTAGAGTTTGGTTGCGTTTTCCGAAAATTTATTTTTAATTCGTGTTCTCGTTTCATCAGTTGTAATTCCCTCTGTTTCAGCTCCAGTTCTTTTTCCAGTAACCTTGCTTTCTCGGATATGCCAATATCAACTGAGCTGTGTCTATTATTGGTCGTAGGCTCGCGATCAAAATGTCTAGCAAAGCTTTCTGCCATTTTCTGCTAAAATGAATCATTATCCATGCCACTGTTGTATTGCTTTCTCTTGCTTTTCGGCATCTTATTTTATACAATGTATTCCTTTTAAGATATGATGTCAACTTCCAAAATGAATAAAGAATAGTTCCGTTTCTTTTCGCACACAACCAGCCAATCACGCCTTCTGCTATACTCAAGGTCGTATTTTTCGTTTATTAAAATTTGGTTAAGTCCTTCACTTATTTCAACGTTATTTATTTTGTAACATGGATAACAAAAGAAAAAGCTACATTTGGCAACAATTAAGTACCAAGTTTGATGTCGATGGTATGTAAAATATTACCGTATAATAAAGTGCATTATGATTTTTGATAATCTACTTATATTATATATCTATTCTACATCAAAAAAAAAATGGAACTAGCTTCGGGACAAGTACGTCAGGGAAAAACGTAAAATGGAGCATCCATCAGGAAGTGAATATGTTTATACGGAGCAATGGGAGTTCTTCAATTTATTGAAGTTTTTAAACAATAGTATCAAATCGCAAAGGTATGAACCTACCAAATACGATGTATAATTTAATATTATTCCGTAATTTTTATAGAATGGTGGAAAACACTTCTCCTAAGCCCGCGGAGTATCTGTATCCTGAGTATGGTGAAGATGATGGCGAGAGTGACGTTTCATTTGTGTCAACTAAAACTGTTGCCTGTAAAGTTTCCAAAAACATTTCCGAAATTTCATCATCCTTGGGTTTACTCTTAGAAGAGTAAACCCAAGGATGATGAAATTTCGGAAATGTTTTTGGAAACTTTACAGGCCATACAAACAAAGTTGACTGTACCTGTTAATGAAGACGAGGATAAAATATTTTTGAATTCTATCAGTTGCGACATGAAGAAGATGAGCCTAGAACAAAAAAGCAAATTTAAAATTGAAATAATTTTAAAATCCCGACAGGCTGTATTGAACAGCATCAGCATTTAAAACTAAAATTTTACGTAATTTTGTGTTATTAATTTTTATTTTATTTTTTATTTCACGAAATGTGATACAATGTAATTGAAATGTGATATAAAAACTTGACTGAATTTGAAATTTTATTTAGAGTTTATATTAAAACGGAACTGCCCCTTCATTACACAAATACTGTTTCAGCTCGTCCCTCAAATTAAAGGCGAACCTCGTTGAATTGGTCGAGCGATCACTAATGGATGGAAGTGGTTGTGTGTTTCTACGCCAATCTCCACTATGTACGTCAAATTCTTTATCTTCCCAGTCGATGAAATTTTGGGGCACATATTATTGCGATGTGTCATTTAGTTTTATGAAATTGAGTAATGCTACAGTTGCCAAAACCACCGTCTCTGTATTTTTAGGTAGCATATTGATCGGATTTCGAAGAACCCTCCACTTGTTCATCAAAATGCCAAAAGCATTTTCAATAACCCTACGAGCTCTTGAAAGTCTGTAATTAAAAATGTCTTTCGTTGAATACGGCCGCATTAAGTGCTTTTGAAGTGGAAATGCGGCGTCTCCGATAAAGTAGCGTGGAAACGTTTTTGAACTATTTGGTAGATTGCTATTTGCTGGGATTGGAAGTTCATTTCTCTGGAGCTGCTTACCGAATATTGATGATTTTAGGATGCCTAAAAATTTATTACAACATAATCATAAATAACTAAAATTTATTCTAGACAAATATTTATTACCTCCATCACTTTGACTACCGCGAGCGCCTACCGCAACGTGAGAGAAAGTGTAGTTGGCATCACACGTTTCCAACAACACAATACTGAAATTTTTCTTGTAATTGTAGAAGTCTGAACCTGTACGTGGAGGACATTGAATTATAATGTGCTTGCCATCAATAGCACCGATGCAATTAGGCATATTCCACTTTTCCCAAAATTGTTTAGAAATTTCTAGGAAGTCTATTGTGTTCGGGGTTGACACATATAAAGGCGAAAGAATTTTCCACAATATTGAACAAGTTTCAATTATGATTTCTCTGACTGTCGATTTTCCCATTTTAAAAGACCATGCTAAAAACGAAACCCCTTGTGATAAGTATCTAAAAAGCCAATAAAAATGTGTACTTTACATCGAATTATTACAAAATAGCTCGTGAATTTTACTTACGATAGGGTTAATGCCAAGCGGCATTCAGTTTCGATTGGTCGTCGCAATGAGTGTTTAGTTAGATCATCTTCAACTAAGCTTAATAGCATGTCATAAATATTTCGCGTCATTCTAGTATTATTAAAAAATTCTTCGGAATCTAGACGCTTCATTTGTTGAAATGAATTGGCAAAATATCCACTGATATCTCTATCTAAATTTAGAGGTCTCACCCACCATCTTCTCCGTTTTGATTTATGTATATAATTTTTATAAATTAAGTACAACACGTACAAATCTATTAACTCATCAAGAGTTGCAATTGCTTCTTGGTAGTCCATATTGGTCATTCTTTTATGTAACAAATATGTATATAAAAGAAAAATATACCATTAAAAAGAAATTAACCAAATTATTTTACTCACAGTCACAGATATATGCTTTATTAAAGTTTGACAGTTTGACAAGCGGAGCGGCCACATTGTGTTTTACAAAACGGACGAAGCGGAACGGATCACAAACGGAAGGAACGGAACGGATACATTCTGTTTGAAGCTTTAGGTACATTGCATGTTTGGTGTGCTTTGTCGTTGTGTGTGTACTTGAACGTTACATTATATTCTTTAATACAGTTTGCCATGCATAGTTGCGTTCACAACTAGCTAGATTCATCTGCTTCCTCAGTCCCACTTATATATATATATATATATATATATATATATATATATATATATGTATATATATATATATATATATATATATATATATATATATATATATATATATATATATTTATATATATATATATATATATATATATATATATATATATATATATATGTATATATATATATATATATATATATATATATATATATATGTATATATATATATATATATATATATATATATATATATGTATATATATATATATATATATATATATATATATATATATATATATATATATATATATATATATGTATATATGTATGTATGTATATATGTATATATGTATATATGTATATATGTATATATGTATATATATATATATATATATATATATATATATATATATATATATACATATATACATATATATATATATATATATATATATATATATATATATATATATATATGTATATATATATATATATATATATATATATATATATATATATATATATATATATATATGTATATATATGTATATATATGTATATATATGTATATATATGTATATATATGTATATATATGTATATATGTATATATGTATTTATATATGTATATATGGATATATGTATATATGTATATATGTATGGGTCGGCGATTGATCGTCGTCGAGGAAAGTCGTGTTTTTGTCTCGCCTCGAAATAAATACTTTAATTTAATTTAATTGTGCTTTAATTAATTAATAATTTAACTAAATAATATAATAAAATATATATGTGTTGCTAAATAAATAAATAAATTAATAATAATAATATTAATAAATTAGTGTAATAAAGTAGTAAAATGATAAGTTATTGTATTGTAAGTCATATTGTTTGGTTGGATTAATTTGTGTATGGTGCATTTTGCAATGGTGTAGAGTACATAGCAATACATAGCAATTTTTGTTTATGTGTACCTTGATACCGTACCGTTGCTTGTATGCATCATATGCATTTTATGTAAAACTACAATATTTTGACTGTTTTTGATACCAACAAATGTATAAGTTAAGTGTTTTTTCATTTTTTTTTCAACATATTTTAACACATAGCATATTAATTTATATTTTCTCCAAAATAAATTTTAAGTATATGAACATATACACATATTTATTTTAAATGTATTTCTTAACTCTTAAAGGTGTGGTTTTTCAATTCTGTTGGTGTGTGTTGTTGCTCTCGCTAACATTTTTGGTTGTGTTGTACGAAGATGGTTTTTCGTGTTTTTTTCTCATTTGTTTTGTATTCATATTTACTCGTACATTATATTTTGTTAAGTATTGTAAGCATGTTTTGGTGATCGAATGATCTACCTTTTGTTTTGTACATATTCACTCGTATGTACAGGTAATAATTGATAAACCAGGGCCTATGTGTGTGTATATGGCCGTCTCGCAATGTATAGACTTTGAATGTTAGTACGTAAAACGTAAACTTGAGAAGAAACTTTCATACGGATGATATGGAATTTTGTTTTTGAAGAGTTTTTTCGCGTTACTTGATTCGATCTAGTAGATGCGGTGGAAAAATGAATTTTCATTCGCCTGAGCATGAACTTTGTTTGTTTACGAGTATCTTTGGTTTTGCTGAACTGTTTTTTATTTTTAGGTTAATTTTCGTTTAGAAATGTACCATCTTCCGTGGTGGTATCTTTGATTTGATGATCATCGTATAATATGTATAGATTGTGGTTGGGGTGTACGCTTGAAGAATGGTACTTTCGTTCGTTATCCACTCTACGTGCATACACATAGATTTTGCTCTATATTGTACAGTGATCGTCGGATTAGGGATGTCCTAGTGGAGAATGATGAATGAAGTTCTGAATAGGGAATGACTTGGAAGTAAAAGGTATAGTTTATCGGGATTGAGGATGGATGGGTAGAGTTTATGTGCACGCCGCATGCGAGATATGGATGGGTAGAGTCTGGGAGGATCTTGACAGAAGGGAATTTCCATGGCATTTTTATGACGATGGCGACCGTGTTTTTGTTCGCCTTCTACTCGGCTATATTTTATTTCAAAGATTGGATTGATTTTATTTCAAAGATTGGCTGATTTTGATTATTATTATTATTTTGATTATTATTTATTGGATTTTAGTTTAGAGTTATCGAGGTTTATCGGATGTGCATTATTAATACTATTATTCATTGCAGTTCCTGATTAAGCTAATTTATTTAGTTCTAATGAAGTTTTTTGATTACAGAATATCTTTGAAGCTGTACTACTTTTTCATTAAAAATTAATTGGTTGTAATTAGTAGTAATAGTTCCTTTTATTCTTTTAACTAGTTGATAATTACTATTCAAATTATTGATTTAGTTTATTTGGGAATTTATTATATTAATACTATCCTTTATAGTTGGTTTCTTTTATAATTTCCTGATTGGAGAGTTAACAATACTGAGTTTTATTTAATTTAATATAATTTAATTGTATATTTAGGATTTAATTCGTTTCACGTCAATGGGTTTATAAAACTATTTTAATTGATCAAACGAATATGATTGTATGGAAAATTGAGGTATCGGAGGATTGAAATTTATAAAGGTGCATAACAGCGGTGTTGCCTGATTCCTGTTTATATTAAATTTTAGTTCTAATTAATATTTCTTAGGAAGCATACAATTTTCATGAATTTTGTGGAAGAAGTCAAGGTAGGCATCACTCGCTATAACCGGGTTTGCTAATGAATTTGATATTTCAGTGGTTGTTGGAATTTTTGAAATTATAAATGGCTTGGAGACTACAGAATAAAATTTAAATGCAGACAAATATTGCTGTATTTAGATAGTTTTTGTATTTTCGGGGTTCATGGCACTTCTTTAATTGAATTATTTTCTAGGTTGAACGGGAGACTGTAAATTGGTAAATGTTTTGGTTAGCTTGTTCTAAGTTGGATAAAAAGTTATTGCTGGTTATCAATTATATGAGTGGAGGAAATGGTTAATCAGTCATAATAATGAAGTTTTATTTCAGGAAATTTACCAACTAAAATTTTTTAGGATCTTGATTGCTGATTATTTATATTCAGGAAACAAAAATTATTGTGTCGTCTTGTGCTTGTGCTTTACTAACTATTGACTACTTAGGTGTCTGTAACCGGGTCACGTCTATCGTATCTAATAACCTTTCCTATCTCTCCGTATTGTTATATGTGTGAGGGGTGTACGGTAGGCCCGGCGTATCCGGGATCCTTGCTTAGTCTTGGCTGTACATTCTAATCAATCAATCAATAATTTTAAAATTCACCTACAATTTTGATAGAATATTTACTATCGCAAAATGTTCAAATACCTAACAGTAGGAATTAGATAATTATTAAATAGATTTTCTTAATTTTTTCGGATATCGTATGAGTTTCACTTAGATAGATTATTGTTTTGTACTCTTAATCTTATTTAAATGGAAAAGAAAAATTTGTTCATTGCTTATGCCGGAGCAAATAGTTAATCTAATTTATGATTGGTGCTGATTAATGACTAATAAAATTGGATTGGAATAATAAAATTAATTTAATCTGGATTTAGGAAAGGATTCCGGAATTAATAGTATCTATGCATCTCAATTTAATAACCAATTTAATTTCTTGGACATTGGTGTTTGGAAGCAGTTTTGTTGGTTAAACTTTCGAATATTGTAAAGTGAAGTGGTAGTCATTAATCTTAAGTTAATCTACAGGAAATATTTTGGAAGGCGACCCAGTTATTAACTATTTAAATTTAGTATTTAGTTATAATAAGTTATTATAAGTTAAACAGTTTACTTATTCTTGGTAAAGCAGTTAATCTATTTTAAGAGTGGTGCTGGTTAGATACGGATACTCCGGGTGTTAGTGTTTAAAACTGGTTTATAATAATAAAATTTAAATTAAATATTGGCAGTTAGGGAAAGAATTCCGGATTCAATAGCACTTATCAGCAAATAATTCAAATTCTAACAATATATTGACTCCAGGAGTTAAGCATTCTGGAAGCGGTTTTGATGGCTATACTTAACTAAAGTATTTCAAAATAATAATTAATTTCAGATGCGGTTCAAAGGGAAGCTGACACAATTTGAAAGAGTCTGCAACCGGGCCAGGTCCGTCACATCTACTGTTGGTTGTGCATTCAAATCAAATCAAAATTTATTATTCCTATTTAATTAATGATGAATTTACATTTCAGCTTTAGAGGCAGATGAATAATAGAATTTTTAATGTAGGTTTATTTTAGGTGCTGTTTCCAAGAAGCAATTGTTGATGGTCATTAAAACTTTTATCCCTTGTATTGTCTTGTGTTGTACGATCAAGGTTCTTGTAACCGGGTCGCTCTGCCAAAAAAAAAAAAACCTTTCCTATCCTTACCATTGCCTACCTTATCGGCTATGTCTAGGTGTCTGTAACCGGGCTGATTCAGTCCCATCCAATTAACCTGTCTAATCCCTCGGTTTTGTTATATGTAAAAGGAGTGTACGGTGGGCCCGGCGTCTCCCGGGAGATCTTGTCTAAGAACTTGGTCGTGCATTCAAAATCAATCAATCAATCAATCAATATGTATATATGTATATATGTATATATGTATATATGTATATATGTATATATGTATATATGTATATATGTATATATGTATATATATATATATATACATATATATATATATATATATATATATATATATATATATATATATATATATATATATATATATATTAAAGTTAAAGTTAAGTTAAAAAATACAACTTTATTCTTTTCACATCAAAATTACAATTAAACACTAATATTAAGATTTTACATACAATTTTAAAGTAAAATGAAATTTATTATTGTTGAATCAACACTTTTGGCTTTCGCATGCACTAATGGCACGTTGTGCTGATGAAGCATTCCCAATGGTGTCAATTTAGGCACGTTGTGCTGATAATGATGTTAGCATGGGCACGTTGTGCTGATCCAACATAACGGTGGTATTAACTCCTCCCTTCTTAAAAATCCACGTCCCGTGGATCAAAAATTTAGTTGAATGGGTTGAACTCCAGATTGTTGATTGGGAAGTTCTTCTTGAAGAGTTGATTTTGGGGAAAACAGCAGTTTCCTTCGGTGCGCGAGTCTTGCCTTGTTTATCACAAAAACAAGGACTAAGCCACAAATGATGATTATGATCCCAATGTCCATGACAGCCGATTTTTTGAGCTCGTTGAATAGTTCTTGTAATTGTGCAATATTACCCAGATACAGTTTGTGTAGGTATCCGAAGTCAATTTTGAAGCCTTTTTCCGTGATGTTTGTTAGTCTTAGTACAGAGGGTAAAACTTGGAGTGTCTTTATTTCCTTGCTTTCGAAGGTCGTGTTGTTAATTTGAATTGTTTCATTGGCGTATTGTACTAGAAAGCTTCCTTTTAGGTGTTGTTCCGTGTTATTATATGAAATTTTTCCGTCAAAATTGCTCAGGAATATGGTGTGGTCATCAAGGGTCTCCATGACTGGTTAGTCGCATAATTGGTATTTGCATCTAGCATTGAGCCCTTTGATTAGCTGATAAATACAGTGATCTGTTGGTATTTTCTGTAATCCACTTAGGTTACAAATAGTCATTTCTCCGAATGTGTGATACTTTTTTACGATTCCAAATATTTCATCTTGATTTAGAAGAAGTTCGTTGAATTCGGTGTATATACGCTTGTTGTGGTTGGAAGTTGACCGATTGTAGTCCTCTTCGCTGGTTTTAGGCATGGAGAGAGCGTAAAGGAGAGTAGATTCTTTCACAATTATCATGGGTTTCGCGTATTCAATTGCTTCGATCTCGTTGGCGTATGGCAATGTTTCAATCTCCGTAATTAATCGATTGATTTAAAGGGAAAATCAAGTATTGACGATGTTTTCAGTAGATTAGTATTGACGATGTTTTCTTTGGCTAATTGAACAGCTCTGACTATCTCGAATATTTCATCTTTAAGAATGGTTAGTCGTTTAAATAATACTTGTTGAAGTTTTTCTTCCGATTCGTCGTTTAGATGGTCCAAGATTTTGTTGTATTCTGCAAGCAACTGTTGAGTAGTATTTGTTAACGCCTTGTTAATCCTATACTGTTGATTGTTGTTGCGAATTATATCATTTTGGCTTTTCATTATTTGGTCCCAATCTGTGGCATCTGGGGATCCTGGTATCCACTTCCATGCACTACCTATTCAGTTTATGTTTGAACCTGTTCACTACCTGTTCGACCTTTGTTTGCGTGATTGACCCTTAAGTTCCGAAATCATTTGCGCTATGTTTTTCGCTTGATGGATCAGTTGTGGCTGAAGGATGCTCTCCTGCTGATCGAGGGTGTAATTCGTTCTAATACTTCCTCGTACTCCCTTAGGTTGATGATATGAATCAACTTGAAATTACCCTGGATTTTCCGTCCATTTCCTTGTTTTATCGTTACGAGCGGGGTATGGTTATACTCGTATATGCTTAGTGGTGTAGTACAACACCAGAGCCAGGAGCTAAAAAGGAAGAGAGGTAATCCCGTTAATTATATTTTGGTGGTAATGGGAAACTATTGGGTTAAGTTTTTTATATGTGTTTTATGGATGCGTCTTCCAGATGTAGTGGTTACAGTGACCTTATTGTCTTGTGCCACTGTTTCTTGACGAAATTTTGGTTTGTTTTTCTGTTGAATCCGCTTGATTGCGGTATAAATCGTGTCGCCAGCTTCGTAGGTCTCGGGACAGGCTCTCTTATGAGTGTATTTTTTAATCAAACTGGCCATCCCCGGAAAGTAATTAATTTTCTCCAAAATTTGTTTTCGGTTCTCCATATGATTCCTGTGTGCCCGTTTGTGTTCCTCTGTTATTATAGAGAACTTATTTTCTTCACTTCGAATGTCTTCGACGACTCTTTGCGTTAGACGTATCTTGTAATTTGAAAAACTGTCTTTAAAAACTTCTTGTAAAAGTTGAATGTTCTCCTTAGGTATTTTTATTCCATTGATGATGGTAGGATGTAGCTTTTCCTGTAAGATCTTGGGTAAGTTTTCTCTATTTATTTCTGGTAGGTTGATGTAATGCCTGTGGTAAGATGGATGGGGCTCCTCATGAGCGTGTATGTCTTGACCCTTCTGGAATATTAGTTCGTGCCTGAAGACATTGATAGGTGAGTCACAATATCGAATAAGGTTGGTGGAATCTTCTTCGGCACTGTGAACAGTTCCAACGGTAGACAATGCGTTCACTTCAAGCTCCAGTCTAGACAGCGCGTTAGCTACTTTGTTGGTACAGCCCGGCTTATAAATAAACTCGTAGTTGTATTCCTCCAATCGAGCTTTCCAGCGTTTTAACTTTGCATTATTATTCTTATTGCTTAATGAAAAAGTTAGCGGTTGATAATCTGTCAGGATTTTTACTTTGCCAGCTCCGTAGAGGTAGTTGCGAAGGTTCTCCAGTGCCCATATTATAGCCAGCATCTCCTTCTCATTCGCCGCGTAATTTTCTTCGGTTTTATTCAGAGATCTGTAGATGTAAGTTATCAGCCGGTCTTTCCCGATGTCCTCTTGAGACAATACAGCGCCAATGGCAGATGAGGAAGCATCAGTAGTCAGTAGACAAGGTTTGTTGAAATTTGGAAAGATTAATAGCTCTGTTGATGACAGGAGCTCTTTGATATTGTTAAAAGCTTCCAACTCTTTTTGATTCAGGTCAATCTTCACCTTTTTGGATTGTGATGCTTTAATTTGAGCATTTTCCCCCCTCGTCAAGTTGGTTAGTGGTTTAGCTACGTGAGCAAAGTCGCGGATAAATCGCCTATAATACGATACGAGACCCAGGAAGGATTTGAGGTCTTTTAAGTTCTCGGGTTTCTTGATGTTTTGAATAGCCAATAGTTTTCTTTTATCCTGTTTAATACCCTTGTTGGTTATGAGATACCCCAGAAATTCCGTTTCTGTTTTTAGAAACTCCGTTTTGTCGAGGTTTATGCGCAAGTTAGCCTTTTGTAACTTCAGAAATACTTTTTCAACGTTGGCCAGATGTTCTTCTACCGTTCGTCCTCCGAAAACAATAATGTTATCTATATAGACATAACAAAGTTGTCCAATATATTCTTTCAAGACATTATCGATCATTCTTTGAAAAATCGCGGGCGCGTTCTTTAGCCTGAACGGAAGCCTGAGAAATTCATATTTTCCATTCAGGGTGGAAAACGAGGTCTTCGGAATGTCGGCTTCCTTCATTTTGATTTGATGGAACCCTGATGTCAGATCGATGGTGGTAAAATACCTTGAATTTCCGAGATTCGCTAGGGTGTTTGAAATATCCGGGATGGGATAGGAATCTGATATTGTCACGGCATTCAATCTCTTGAAATCCACTACCATCCGATATTTTTTAATTTGCAAGGCATTAAATTTCTTTTCTACGACCCATATTGGGGAATTATACGGGCTTTTAGATGGACGTATAATACCATCGGCAAGGAGTTGGGCTATTTGTTTATCCACTTCCGGTCTCATACTGTATGGATATGGGTATGATTAGGTATAGATCGGTTCTTCACTGGTTGTTTTGATTTCTGCACGTACTTCCGTATCTACGGTTTCAAAGTTATTAACAGGTCCGAGGAGTGTTGTAAATTTTGAGACGACTGTGTGTAATAATTTTTTGGTATCTGATGAAAGATGACTATCCCGAATTTCCATATTGTTGACCTGGCATGATGTTTTTTCTCTTAACGGAATGCGTATGTTGGGTACAATAATCAATTCGTTGTTCCTTCAGCGTGTCATCTCCTATAATACCATCAAACGATTTCAGACCTGGTAGGATGAAAAAATCGATAGTATTACCAATGCCAATGCTCTTAAAGAACGGTCCACTGATTGTGTGACTGATTTTAATGTCACCTCCTGCTGATCTAATTTTGAATTGATTTTCCGTTGGTTTGGCATTAACCGCTAATCCAGGTCTTATTGACCCCCGTGCCTATGATAAACTTTAGCATATCTCCGTTTTTAAGACGGTACTCTAGGTAAGGTACGCTAGACAGGCTTCCGTCATAAAATTTATTTCCGTGTTATCTTCTGTACCCTGTTCATCATAGCATACGTCATTTTCTGTGTTATCATATGCCACTTGGTTATAATCGTCTTCCTCGATTTCCGCTTTTAGATGGGTGATTCTTTGCTGTTTCCTAGGTTCATGGATATGAGAATGTTCCCGTTTAGTTACCGTGGGATATTGAGGCGTGGGACGGTTAATATAGTTTACCAGTTGTGTTTGAATCGACGGGTCAATATCCATCGGTGTTGTCGGTTTAGGATAGTTCGGCCTCGGTGGTGGGGGTAGTTTGGCTTCTGATGTTGGATGTTGTAAGCCAAATTCCTCCGTTGAACTGATAGCGCCTCGTTGTTTTTGGATGAGAGTTGTGGTTGTGGGTACGAGATTTGATTCATCGGAGCTGTTACAACATTATTTATATTTCTTTTGTGAATATTCATGTTTCTGAAATTCAGGTTTTGAATTTCTAGGCAGGATGCGTACGCTTCAGGCAATGTGGCTGGTTTCTGGATGATCAGTATTTTAGACAGCTCTCCATTTAGCCCACGAATGAACACGTCTAGTGCTCGATTGCGGTATGTTTCTACCAACACTTTGATCGTTGCCGGTGAATACTCTTCGGTTTTTATTTTATTTACAATTAATGAAAATTGATGGTTTACGTTTGCGTGAAATTCATCTACTGTCAAGTTTCGTTGTGATATGGTGCTTAGTTGATGCTCCAACGTGCGGAGATCCCTTTTATCCGCGTAATGCAATGAAAGGCATTTTTTGATCGTTACCCATTCCTCATTGAAAATATTGTATGAGATCAGCGCAGAATCGGCATTCCCTCTGATTTTCTGGCGGACGTGTTGTAATATAGCCCGATATATTGGTTTATTCCTCAGAATTTCGTAGTCTTGGAGTATATTCTCCACGATGTGTACCCATGATAGGTATTGGGTGGGATTTCCATCAAATATTTGTAATTCCTTGACGGAATCCGGCAAACGACTTATTTTCTTCAACTCCTCCTCATTTTTTGGTGTGATTAACGTGTTTAGGGGTGTCGTTGAAGCTGTAGGTTGTTCTAATCGATTCAGCCGCAGTTCGATTTTTTTTGTCAGTTCTATCTGGGCGTTTAAGGCACCAGTGATTTGCTTTAATGTATCTTGAATTTGCTCAAGGCTTGCCATTGTGAGTTCTTAACAGATTTTACAGATTTTTTTTTTTCGCGTGTATTAGGTTTTTTAATTTTTTAATTATTATAAAAAATTATTTTTTATGTTTGAAATGATTATATCACAATGTTAATTTATGTATTAATTTTTTGGTTTTATTATTTTAATTTTTTGGTTTAATTATTACACTAAATTTGTGTATTGTGTGTCAACTTACAAGAAAATTATTTTGATTTTGATTTTCATGTCACACGTGTGCACTCCAGGACTGTGTGCGTAATATTTGCTATAATTATCACTTAGTTCACTCAATTTACCGCACTTTAACTATATTTCCCGATATGACTCTGCGGTTTCGGCGCCAGTTATGAATTCTGATTGAATTCGAAGTTCAAAAATACAACTTTATTCTTTTCACATCAAAATTACAACTAAGAACTAATATTAAGATTTTACATAAAATTTAAAGTAAAATGAAATTTATTATTGTTGAATCAACACTTTTGGCTTTCGTGTGCACTAATGGCACGTTGTGCTGATGAAGCATTCCCAATGGTGTCAATTTAGGTACGTTGTGCTGATAATGATGTTGGCATGGGCACGTTGTGCTGATCCAACATAACGGCGGTATTAACTTCTATATATATATATATATATATATATATATATATATATATATATATATATATATATATATATATATATATATATACATATATATACATATATATATATATATATATGTATATATATATATATATATATATATATATATATATATATATATATATATATATATAACGACATTCTTAAATTTAAGTTTTTCTTCTTTTTTATTGTTGCTCTGATAAAAAAAGAAGACACGTGTATTTTTATTTTTTATTTTGACATTCGAAATTCCCGTTATTCGATATGTCAGTTTGAACCGCTTTTAATATTGTCGCACTTTTAATATTGTGTCTATACATAAAATGTTGTATTTTCCGTTCTGTAAAAGATATTGTTTTCGTTTTTACTACGTTAGAAAGGTGAATATTTATGGTTAACAAATAAATTTAAAAAAAATTCAAAGTACCGTTATTTTCGAAGTTAAGGCAAGATATATATGCGCACGGCTTTTTACTGCTAGAGGGCGCAGCTACCAAACTCTTTATACTATTTAAACAGGGTTTCAAAGATAGATGTTCAGCTGGAATCAAGCTACAAATCATATTTGCACTGCATCTAGTTTGGCTGCTACATGACTTTAAAGTTGAAAAATTACAAAATTTTCATTTTTTTTCGTTGTGAATGTGAACCAAAATTAGGGAAAAACTTGACATATATGCTATTCCTAGGATTAACTTTGATCACAATTAGGTAGAGCATCAAATGAGTCTAAAAGCAAAACTTTATGTAACATAATTTGAGCATAAGAGGATTTTAAAAATTAAAACGTATTTTTTTGTTCAGTTTTATTATACATTACAAGTTTGTTTAAAGTTAGAATAAAAGAGAATTTCTCGGTCCTGTACTAATTTTATGATTTTAAAACACAATAATACAATACTTGAAATGAGTCAACAAGCACAAATTAGAAACACATTTAAATATTACAGAAACAATTTTTCCTCATAAACAACTTTTATTTACAACTATTGAATTGGAGAACATTTTAATATTAATAAAGTTTAAATCGGCATTTGGCGTTACTTGAAATATTTGTCTAGTATTTTTAACTGTGCTAATATTACGAAATCTCTTATTTAGTAACTTTTTAGTTGATGTGTATTCTAATTTAGATAAATAGTCAAAGTGTACGGACTAGATGTTACTTCTAAATTTACACCATTTAAAAAATTCTTCAGGTTATTGAAAAGACTGTTGTCAACAGTTCTTAATTATGCTAATCTAGCGGTTCTCTTAATGGTGCCTCCTATACCATCCATTGGGTGGAATTCCATTCGCAGTCAACGCCAAAATCCGCCTTGTGATAGTTGATGTTAACAAAATTTTTCTTATTTTTGAATTGGGATACAGCTCCATCAGAAAAGTAATATAATTTCGTCGGATTGACGAATATGGGGCTGAATATCCAAGCCCCATTTGCTTGTACAAATTTTATAAATTTCGTTTGAACAGTGTACACTGCTACAGTACCATGCGTATCTTCTTCTGAAATTACTGCGTAGGAGAGTATGCTTATTGAACCTGTTGTTGATTTATAGTAGGCTACGATTGGAAATAATGTTGCTTGTGGTGTAAAATGATGTGCTGCTTGTACTTCATTCTGAGTGGCAAATTTAAAATTTTCCGAAAAATCCAAAATCACTACATATTCTCCTTCTTGTAAATTATTTTTTACTGACTTTAAATATCTTGACTGTGCTTTGGTTATGTAGTCATGTTTGCGAAGTGCTGTTAATCCGAATTTTGAAGATTCTGATAAAATATCGGCAATTTCGTCAACTGAAGACGTGATCTTTATCAGTTTGTATATATTTTGAACGGAAAGCCAATTATTGTATGTCACTTCATCTATTACTCCAGATTTTGCAGCATCTTTCAGTTGTTCTATTAATTTATACACCAGACTGTTATATTCTCCACATTTACTTGAAACAAAGATAAAGGTAACGTCCATTTAAACCAATTTTAAATATTTTCGGATTGCATAACATATCTAATAATCTTACCTTCAGAACAATCCCACGTCAAATTTTCACAGTATATGTTATTTAATAACAGTTTTTCATTCGTAATGGCAGGATCGCAATTTAAATTTTTGATATAACCGAACATAATAAATTGTTATTCTGATGAATTATGCACACACAAACATTATGTGTTCCTGGCTTTCCAACTAAATTGCATTCTTTTGGGCGAAGCTCGGCAAATTTAGAAAATCCAATATTTTGATTTTAATTTTGTTCCAAAAAATGTTGGTATGCCTCGGATAAGTTGCATAAAACTACCATTTTCTGTTTTTCAATGCGACCTCAGTAGTGTAAGTTGGGGGATTCTGGATAATCCCAATCCCAAAAATTTTTCCATACAGTAAATATTGGTTTTTCATATCATCTCCATATAACTTGAGAAATACAGGAATGTCTCGATAACTAAATCTTCGCATAACTGTATTCATCTACGGATTTTATCGAAATTTATAAAGTTTGTCATCTTTAGGTTCAACTGCAATGAAGAATTTTGTTAAATTAATTATTACAGGTATGTCTCGATAACTAACACCTTCGAACTGTATTCATCCGTGGATTTTCTTGACATTTATGAAACAGATTACAAAAAAACACAAAAGTGTTCAAAAGCGGCGCGGGGTGCGACGTTCGGCATGTGATTTTCAATATTTTAACGGTTTATATGTTCATATGAAACGTTTTCGAGTCTGACCGAGGATAACAAACTCTTTCTCAAAACAAGTACGATCGCCTATGTTCACTTGTTCGCGAAAATTGTTAACTGAATTGTTGTTGTTGTTATTGCATATGGACTAGTGGTTTTTCATTTCATCTTCATATAACTTGAGAAATAAAGTAATGTCTCGATAACTAAAACATTAATTTCAACGTATATGAACGATTATATGAATTTTATTGAAATTTATTAAGGTTTGTCATTCGCCTGTTTAACTGTAATGAAGAATTTTATTACAAAAGACATATATTTGAAATGGAATGTGTTAACTCATTCATGCGAGAATATTGTTCCGATAGTAAAAAAAAAATAAAAAATTGATAATTTTAGTATTGAAAGGGTTAACATTTTCACATTAACTTATCGTTGTTATTAAAGAATAATAAATGATTGTTGTTATTGTATACGATTGCATATTATATAGATAAAGATTAAAGATGTACGTTATAAATTAAATTGATACTGAAAACCGCGAATAAGAAAGATAATAGTAGACTTGATCTTGAAAAACGTAAAAAATTACTTATCATAACAAGAACAAGAATACATTTTAATAAAAGTTGAAATGGAAAGTGGAATGTGTTAACCATATGATTAACAAATAAATTTAGTGATTAACATTATTGTTTACGAATGCATAATAATAAAGATTATTGAAATTGAGATAGATTATTGAATTTGAATTTTTACATGTATAAAGAAAGCACGAATAATACGTATAAGAAATGCATAAGTAAACTTGATCTTGAAAATCGCAACAATAAACATACTCGTATGTAGCTACAAATAACTAAATTATTATATCATTTAAATTTTACTGTTGCGTGAGATCTTTCGCTTGGTAATAAATTATTGATGAAATACAGATTATTCTACAAATATCAAGACAAGCACATCAGAGTTCTGGCCCAAAACCCCATGTATTTTCTTATGGAGGTCTCAATATGTAAAATCCGCCATCTTGGATTTTATGACATAGAAAGTGCAGCACTCTGGTGTAGAGTAGTAATACTATATAGTACTAAACTATTGTACAAAAGCTACATTGTTGGTTTGCATCTTCGATTATAGATCATGATAATGTGTCACTAGTTTAAATTGCCATTTTCATAGTAAAATTGATAATTCACACTATCACCACCTTTTGTCTTCAGGGGGATCGAACTCGAGACCGCTAGCTTGATAAGAAACGCACTTAACCATTCAGCTATTGAGTGCATTACCAATGATTAGTTAACTTATGTTTATATAAAAATTATGCAGTTGTTGTTTTTAGCATTTTCAAGAAACAACTGAGACATGAGAGATAAACGATCAGTTTGTTTTATCCAACAGAAAAATTATTGTTGTTATTGCGTTATATGTCATAAACAATTAAATAAGTAAGAACGAGTGACGTCGTGTGATGAAGTCATTTATATAAAGCATTGTTGTTATTGTTTTTAGTATTTTTATCACAAAGTAAAAATTGCAAGTGTGAATATGTGACATACGAAATCAGTATGTGACTTTTTATTTTATCTTTCGGAGATATCACTGAATCTCATACAATAGAGATAAATCCCATTTGAGAGTAAATCGTTCACTATATATAGTTAAAATTAAAAAGAAACACAAAACTCATCATATAGAGACCACATCAAACAGAATCATAAACATGAAACAGGAAACCAACATTCATAAAATTAGTTCTAATAAATTAGCAACGATTTTACATTAATAAAGTAAAGAGAGATTAATGTAGTAAAGAGATTCAAGCGAATTACTAGACATGAGCACATCTCCTTATATGTAGCTCATCCTATTGAGTTTAAACGCAATAATGCACAACGCTTATGAAACTTATTGGGATTTTGCACCTTCATATACATTTACATAATATATGATCATCAGCTAAGTTTTATTTAAAAATCAAAATTTAACATAATAATTAGGATTATTAAAATATTTATACTATTATGCACAACAGAACGTTGAGATGAAAGACTGAGTATAATGATATCCCGCATACCAATATGTACGAACGTTTTCTAAAAACGTATTTCTCATTTAAGAATAAATGAATGCATATATTTTATTTAAATCAATTAAAAATAATGTAAAAAATCTAAAATTAATGCCTAAAATAATAAATTTACACTTATTTAATAATTTTAATTGACAAATGATTTATGAATTTTCCGTTTCTAGAAAAGTTTTTTGTTCTGAATGGTATAGTTTTCCGCATGAATGAGTACTATATTCTATAAAACAAATTGTCAACCCATCCAACAAGTTTAAACGATTTGTTTCTCTGTTGTGAGTTTAACCTCACTTCATTGCTTTTGGCACATTACACATTTTTCAAAGAGGCATATGTTTATTTTTTAATAAATTAATATTTTTAATTAATCATTTATTTATTTATTAATTAAAATAATTTAATTTTTAAATTTATTAACGACATATTATGAACAATTATTTTTTTAAGGAGGAATTTGAATCAAAAAATAAGTGAAGTGGAATAGAACTTTGAATAGAAGTGGCGATAAAAACTAACATGAATCAAAACAAAACATATTAAATTGTTGTTGTAAAATTCGTTTGTATTTTTTCTTTTATGTGGCGATGTAAAGCAAATTTACGTATCGTTTTTAGGCTAATGTACTACTACATTGTTCTGTTAATTCTCATTCGTAAATTGTGCTAAGTATTAGAGTATTATACAGCTCTAAATCAATGTAACAAAAAATGTTATCAAGTTTATAAAGTATGATTAAGAATCATAAAATTATTAAAAGTAATTAAATGGTATAAAACTTGCAAATTTTGATAAAAACTATACAAATTTAATTAAAAGTGACAAAAATGTTTAAAAATTTATAATCCTTAAGTTAAAACAATTATAAAAAGTTATATAAAGATATTTAGTGTTATAAAAGTTATGAAATGTATTAAAAGATATAAAAATTAGTTGTAAGAGTTATGAAAAGTTGTAAACTTGGTATAAAAATATGTTATTAAAAGTAATAACAAGTAACAAAAATTAATAACTTTAAAAAAAGGTAACAAAAAACGTTATAAAGTTGCATAAATGCAATAAAGTTACAGCATTAATGTTTTATATAACCAAGAGCTATTAATTAAATTTGGTATAAATTAAAAATTATTTAAGATTTAACTGTTTTGTGTTTGTTCTAGCATAATCCCAATCCTAAAATGTGACGTAGTCTCTCAAATGTGAAATAGTAGTATTTTCTCAAATGTAAAATATTCATTGAGTTGTGTGGTTATTGATATTATTATTTGATTATCATATTTTTTGTCGGTGGAGAATGAAAAATAAACAAATCCACTAAAGAAGACTTACCTGAACAATCAAATAAAAACAGATAGTAAATTATTTAAATAGTTCAAAGTGAATGCAATAAAATTGTGTCATTTATTTCTATTTATAACCGACAGGTATTAATCAAATTCGATATAAAGTGAAAGTGACTTATGATTTTATAGTTGACTATAACCATAGAGTAATATTGTAAAGAGTAACGGAGCAGAGGAAAAATTTTCATCAACAAATTCGTGGATTATGCAATTTAAATGGGTTACACAATACATTTACACAACAACTTTTAATTTTATTTTTATCGAATATTGTCATACTCTTGACTATTGTTAGATAACGATAACAATTACGGTAAATAAAAATGTGAACATTTTTGTTTAACCCATTTATATTTCATAACCCATTATGCATTTTTTGATGACAATTGTTTCTTTGTTTCATTACTCTTTATAACATTAGATACTCTTTGTTGTAACTGTAATTCACATTATCAATCCGATAAAAAGGAAAGATGAACTATAAATTCGAGTTGTTACACGGTCATACAAAATGACGAAGAAGAAGTGTCACATACATAACTAGATGGAATGATGAGCTCGAATTAATTTTTTTGGAAATATATTTCGAGGCTTATATATTAAATATTGAGCCTGATCGCACTATCCAAGAAATTGAAGAACAATTTGATGACAGCGATAACAAAGTACAGGCTTTATTATTAAAATTTATTATATTTAAAAAGGAAAACAGCTGACAAAAATATTATTTTATTTCGTTAGGCTATTGTACTACTATATGATATCAATCATTGTTCAGTTAATTCGTAAATTGTGCTAAGTATTATATAGTAGTATAAAAATATTATCAAGTATGTTAAAAATCATAAAATTATATAAAGTAATTAAATGGTACAAAACTTGCATTTTTTTTAAAAAAAACTATGCATGTATAAAACTTATAGTACCTAAGTTAAAACAGGTATAAAAAGTTATATAAAGTTATAAAAACTTATGAAATGTACTAAAAGTTATAAAAATTAGTTGCAAGAGTTATGAAAAGTTGTAAATTTTGAACAAAAAATATGATGTTAAAAGTTATAAAACTAAATTAAATCGTTATAAAACGTAATAATACATTTTAAAAATTATTAAAAATATTATTAAAAGTTATAATAAATAACAAAAATAAAAAACAAAAAAGCGTTAAGTTTACAAAGTATGTTTAAAAAATTATAAAAGTCATAAAATGGTTAAAAATTGTATTTTTTTGTAAAACAAACTATACAAAATTTATTCAAACTGACAAGCGTTAGAAACAATTATAGTACATAAGTTAAAACAACTATAGTACATATTTAAATACAAACAATTATAGTACATATTTAAATACATCAAAATGTTATAAAATAAAATAAAAAATTAAAAATTGTTGTTGGTAAAAAAGGTTCATTGTTGTTAATTTTAATTGTATGGTCTATGGTAGCTAATTATGTAATAAGTATACAAGAAAAAAATTGTTAACACATGTGCAAGGAATACATACCTATTATATATTTTAGGAAAATTGTTAATGTATGTAGTATTATAGTAAAACTTTTATAATTATGTAAGTGTGATATTAAATAACTTAATTATAAATGAGGATACATTTTAGATTCGTCGATTTACGTTTGCCATTCTTCCTTTATGGAATTATTGGTGATGATTTCTCAGAATAACATTTTTTAAACATACTGCTTAATGAGGTGATTATTGTTACAGTTTCACTGAACGAATTTCCGTCTCATTTAGTAAAAAAAATGATTAATGTAATGTAGTAGGTATTTTAATATGACTCCGGTAATGAACTTTTGGTAATTGAACTAAATCAAAATTTAATTTTCTGTATTTCTATTATAATATGCTTGTCATTCTCACAATTTATTCTCAATTTGCATTCAGTACATACATTGTTCATGAATTTTTTACTCTTATACATTAATTCATTTATACTTCAAAACTATGTTTTTCGGTTTCATGAAAAAAAAAAACGAACAAGAAAATATGTAAACCAAACAATGGTTTTACATAACGACATCACTTATTCTCTGTTCTCTCAGCTGAGGAATTCAAAATGTAATGTGTTAGAAAGTATTAGAAGAAACCAATCTCCAACCAATGGAATCGTACCCACCTCTGCATGAGTGCGGCTGTTAGCTCCCGCTTCACTGGTATAATCGTTTATGAATTGAAGAGAAATTACCATTACCCTTAACGAATTAATGCTGTCGTAGGGTTTTAACACTCGCTCCGCATACTTTCTTTGTAAATTGACGTAAACGTCTATGATTTATATAGTGTCAGATTTTTTAACCCAAAAAAAATAATAAAAACCAGTCCAGTCTTATATTTGTTTCAAAATACTTGTATAAAACTGTGTATCGATCATTGAAACCAGATAATAACAGCAGTGATGTGTAAGTGGATGATTTGGATTCTGAAGAAAAGGATAATACGATTACATTAATCATTTGAGTGCTATCGATCGGACATTGAAATTTTGATAATGTTGATTGTTGAATGATGCCGATCTTATACAATTTGTGCTCAGCTAACCGATCAATTTCTATTTGAATGTTTATGAATACAAGTAGAATGGAAAATAGCAGAATCATTCTGACCGTAAGCAAATGTACCAAATTGGTATTTGATATGTTTACTTTAAGTGCGAGAACAATTAAAAGATGTAACGAAACAGTTCGATAAATTAGAAAACGATATAAAAGCGTTGCAAAGTGTTGGGCAAATTGTCGGGGAGGTACTCAAACAATTGAATGAGGATAAATGTAAGTACATACCTCCAATATGTCAGTGATTCACTGAAACGATGTTTTATGTTATCTATATTTTTATAGTGATTGTGAAGGCAACAAACGGGTCACGATATGTTGTTGGATGTCGACGTCAGTTAGACAAGACAAAATTGAAGGCTGGAGCTAGGGTAGCTCTTGATATGAAGTGCTCGTTTAATAAGTGAAATGTTTAACTACGCTCGTGATCATCAACCGTGCATTATATTAATGGATGAAATGAAATTGATGCAATTGGAGGTCGTCGTTTTTCCGACGGTACATCAGCTGATCGTGAAATTCAACGTACTCTAATGGAATTGTTTAATCAAATGGAAAGTTTCGATTCGTTGGATTAGGTTAAAATGATTATGGCTACAAACCATCCGGATACGCTAGATCCGGCATTAATACGTCCCGGGCGTTTAGATCGTAAAATCGAAATTCTTCTTCCTAATGAACAGACTCGTCCGGAAATTTTAAAAATTCATGCCCAACCTATCGCCAAACAGGGTAAAATTGATTATGAAGCCATTGTTAAATCGAATGACGGTTTAGGAATACAAATAAGTCTTTCAATAAAAAAATGGTAAAGTTTTTAACTAACAACAATTTCATTTTACTTTAGATTACTATATGTTGGCGTTCAAGTCAACTTACATCAAAACATTGTGGTTTAATCTCACTCGTTTTGGCCAAAATGAATTTTCGTCTCCAATCTCGATGCTGCTAATTTCGTTGAGTATAACTCTGAAATATATTTGTTTCGGTTTGGTCGAACTTGCATTTCCAGAGACTCATTCATTTAACTGTGATGGTAGCAGTTCACAAGGCAGATGCGGTGGTATGCAAAGAAACCCACAACGATTTCAACCTGTTCAAAATTTTACCCACGAGAATATTGAGGTTGGGCCACCATTATCGATCAAACAAATTCGATCGATTATGATATTTGGTTGAATATTGGGTACGAACATTTTCTCGTTGAACTTTCATTGGTTGGGTTCATCTTATCGAAATTGGCCGGTAAGCATTTGGATTTCGGTAGACATCAACTGGCATCACTGGATTCCGTATGCAGGCATTTATAATCTCAAATCATATGAGGACGATGTATCAGAATTAGGTTTATATATTACTGTTATCTGTCTGTGTCTCTGTGATGATTGAGGAATAATGCGAGTTGAAGAGCTGCAACAAAACGGTTCTAATATAATGGTCAACTCATCCAATCGCATTGAATATATCCAAGTAATGGCCGACTTTATATTAAATAAACAAATTCAAATAAATTTTAATTTTAATGATAAATTTTAATAAAATATTTCTCATTAGAAAATCCTATGTTTTTAATATTTTGTGTACGCAATGTGACACCTAGGTAGGGTGTTTTTTAGTCGAAGGAACTATTTTGGCCTAGTTACCTACTTCAGCAGTCGTTAAATTTTGAATTAATAATTTTTTAATGGAAAAATAACCTAAAAAAATTAAAAGCAAAGTGAAATTTCAAGAAGGCGAAAAACTATTCATTAAAATGAAGTGTTGTTCTTCAATATTTTTTTTCAATTTTTTTTCAAAAAAAAATAATTTTTTATAGTGTCGACACACCAAGCACAAAAAATTTATGTTTCTACCATAAAAAAATCAAAAAAATAAAAGTTTGCTGAGAGTGGAGGAATTTTTTTTGGTTGCCATAAAAAATACTTATTTGATATTTTTTATTTATAATTATGGCAACCAACTCAACAACAACAAAACTTCACACACAAAGAGAATCTATATTTTTATCTCATTCTAGTTTTCTGCAAAATAAAACGCTGTTGTAGTGGAATAGGCCCATGATGCCTAACTCAAGCCAAACGTAATAATTTTTAGTATGTGACTTAGTGTAGATTCATTGGTTTTGACTCGTTCTATGTACCTATTTTGAATGATTTGATAGAAAGATATCTCGACATACAGATCCTATAGATCACGTATGTTTAAAAATTAGGAAAACAAGTTTTGATAACAGTTTTTATATACAAGTTACGGAAAGACTACTTTAAAATTCGATGTGAAAACGATGGCATTAAATATTCATTTTCATGGAATTCGGAGACTTTCTCAAATGAGCGAATACGGCATTTTTGATTTTAGAGCTTCTAATTTTTAACCTATCCAAGAATTATCTCGAACAAATTATTCTAACATAAATCTTATTGATCTTAGAAAGGCTTCTGCACAACGTCCTAAACCTATTTTTAAATCTTACTTTAACCAGAGTTTCTAAAAAATCTCGTTAAAATACAAGATTTTGTTATCATGAAATCTAATGCTTATATAACTAGAGAACATTGCCAGATCAGGTGGTTATATGATGTTATGATATGATAAACGCGTACACCTTATTCATGATGTCAGTCCTAGTAAGTATGTATAGCATAATCCTGGAGTAAACGCAGTTCAATCAAAGAAAATATACAACAAGAAAATGATTTTTTTCGACAGAAATATACAAACAAAAAATCGTTTCTGATTTTCTGAGTTTTTGACTAGACACTATAGTCTAAATAGGTAATTAAACTAAATTAGTTTAAGTTAATAATAATTTTTGGCCTATCCAAGAATTCCGACATTTTATTGATCTTAAAAGGCGTTTGAAAAAATAAACTACACGAGTTTATACAATTAAAGCGATGGCACATACACATATCTATCTATCTTATTTAAGTCAAAAATATGCTGTAATTAATTCATAAATGCCAGACCTGTTTTTAGAAGTCGTCCGTAGATATGTGTATGTGCATCGCTTTTAGAATACAACATTTTGTTATCATGAACGTAATGCTTAGAGAACTAGAGAACGCTGTATCGACATATAGGGTTTTCCAATAGGAATGATACGATTTTTAAGTGACGTTTCGGCCATTTGTAATATGTCATGATCTGTCATTTTTTGTTTCATTGTATTCAGTAATGTTTACAATTTCATCATGGTGAGATATACGCAAGAACAACGTTTAGAAATTGCAATTACAAACGATAACGATTTGTTTAAGAAAATCATCTTCTCCGATGAGGCTCACTTACATCTGAGTAGTGCGGTAAATAAACAAAACTGTCGATTCTGGTGCGAAGAAAATCCACAAATTATTCTTGAAAAACCATTACATTCACCTAAATTGACAGTTTGGTGTGGTTTTTGGTCTGGTGGAATCATCGGTCCGTATTTTTTTCGCAATGAAGCTTGTAACACCATTACTGTCAATGGAGATCGGTATGGATCGATGATAACCAACTTTTTATGGCCGAAATTGGAAGAAGTTGATCTTGACAACATTTGGTAGCAACAAGACGGGGCTACGTGCCACACAGCAAGTGCAACAATTGAATTATTGCGAGAAAAGTTTGGATCATATCACTCTTATTGGAAAACCCTATATATAGACATACAGCTTATCCATGATGGAGGTCTTGGTAGTTATGTAGCACATTTGGGGTAAGTGTAATCTAGTATCAAAAGTATGTTTAAGAAACGAGTTGTACTTAATAATTATGCAAGCCCTGTCCTGCTTGTGCCATCACATCAAAAGTAATTAAGAAAAAAGAAAATAAGTTTTAAGAAGAAATTATAAGAAGTATTAAGTTATTATTAATATCGCCTATAAGATTATCTAATCATATTTAGTCAAATATTTAGACAAGAACTATTCGAGAGTCAAAAACGTCCTAATTTTGGACTTTCATAGAAAGTTAATTATAATAATATAACTTCCATATCAGTTTTTTCATATATAGTATATTATAAATATTTCTTCTACATAATATGAACATTTTGAAATCTGGAATATTTAACCCAATATTAGAATAGTGAACCTTTACAAATATTTCGGTTAAAAAAATCATGCCAATTTTTTTCTGGTGAATTAAAACGGATATACAACATTAAATATGCTTAGATGACATATGGTAATGCCACTTTATTATTTTCCTCATAAGAAAAACCGAAGTATTACACTACAATAGAAAAAGAAGCTCCGTTTAGTATAAATGGATGGGCAATCTGTTATTCCTTGTTTCATTTATTAACAAATGAAATACACATTTAAATGATGAAAATTCAAAGTCAATTTTTTTATTATTAAGGAAAGGTGGTTCTATGCCATTTATGTATGAAAAACAATAAGGTTCATATGCCCATCACGGCTTCGTCTACAGGCCTTCACCCGAACATAGAAATTTTCGATGACTTTTTCCAATAAAAGCGGATCAATGACCTTAATTTCAACTCGAATATTGTTTTTAAGTTGTTGGAATGTTTGTGGATGATTAGCATACACCTTACCTTTCAAATAACCTCACCAAAAATAATCAAGTGGTGTTAAATCCGACTTCTTGGTTAAATTCGATTTCTTGAAATTATGCAATCAGAAAATGTTGTTGACAATAAATGGATTGTTGCACGACTTGCGTGGCATGTTGTTCCGTCTTGTTGAAACCAAAAACACAGTTAACATGTTGCGATAATGTTCCCCATTCACTGTAAGGGCATTTTCCTGTTCGTTTAAAAAAACAGTGCAATGATGTCACCAGCCCATAAACCACACCAAACAGCAACTCTTGGAGGATGAACTTCTGCTTCACGAATAACATGAGAATTCTCCGCTCCCCAAATTCGACAATTTTGGTTATTGACGTATCCATTAATATGAAAATGAGCTCCATCGCTAAAGATGATTTTTGATGAAAAACTTCCATTTCGTTCAAGCATCCAATTAACAAAACGACGACGATTTAAATGGTCTGGTGGCATCAATTTTTGAGTTAGTTGAATTTTGTGTGGGTGCAAATCAACATGAAAAATGCGTCGTAATGTGGTTTGGTTCATTACGAACACTTTCACTAACAGCTGCCATTGCATCAGTAGTACGGATTGGATGAACATGTTGATACGGTCTACGACCTTCCACTGAACTAGTACCGTGGAATCTTCTAAAACCCGATTGAAAAATACTAAGCAAATTAAAGCTATCAATATGAGATTGAATTTGGTTTTTTACTTCCAATTCAAACGCCTTGGGCAGAGAACTTAAAATACTAATAGGTCGGAAATGGGAAAGCTCAGAAGGATTGCTAATTTTAGGAACAGGAATAATTTTACTCAACTTCCACTGAGCGGGATAAAACGAGGTCGTTAAAATAAAATTAAAAACATGTAACAAGTATCTTGATACATTAGGAAAAATACGCTTAACAAATTTTAAATTAACCATATCTAGACCAGTGGATTGCGATTTAACTTCCCAAATTGCAGAATTCAAATCGGCAATAGATATATTTGCAAACGAAAAAGAATTTAGGGATTCTACGTATACTAAATCAATATTGGAAATTCATGGGTGGAACTAGAATTACTTAGGTAATGGTTAAAATCATTAGCTTTGAAATTTACCGAAGCACCCCCTTTGCAACTCCCAAGGCCCAAATTGCGAACGTTACGCCAAAATATCTTAGAGGGAAGTGAGGGATCTAAGTTATCCTTGAAAAAATTTTGCTTAGCGATACGAATGAAACTTACCACTCTATTTCGAGATTGCTTATAAGTTAGATAAGCCCAAGAATTAGGGCTCATTTCCCAAAGGCGATATTTGGAAAAACGAACAGAAATAGCATTCGAAATCTCTTGCGTCATCCAAGGGGGGGGGGATCTAGGTCTAAAATAAACAGTAGTGAGAGGAACGCAATTATTAAATACATAATTAATAGAAGAGTTAAAATAGTCAATTTGATCGGTAGAAGTACTAAGAGAAAAATATTGCCCCAACAAATAGAGCCACAAATTGATGAAAAGTGAGATTCATCAATTTTCGAAAAATCCCTAAAGCTGAAATTTTTAGGTTTAGGACGAGAGTAATAATTAGCAGAAAAAACAAGGAGATCGTGATGAGAACCAATACCAAGAGACAATTGATTGAAAAAACAAATGGAATTATCAGCAGAAGCGCCAACATAATCAATGAGAGAATAAGAACCACCACTTGCGGTATCACTATCCTATATCATAACCCCTCGCCATTAGCCCAACGGTCAATTCTTTCCTGCTACTTTCCCCCTTCAACTTTAATTTCAGAATTGGTTAAAATGCCGTAGTTTAGAATCATATTTTCACCAAATTAACGAATATAATGGTCACTTAGGAATTAATTAGTTCTCTAGCAATTGGTCATAATCGGAATTGTATAATAAAATTATGAAAACCCCATCAGAATCACTTGCTTTATGCGGTGTGAGGAGAATAAACTCCAATACAAGACATCGAAACTGACAGTAGCATTAGATTGCCCGGAAGTAAAAAAAACTTAGTTCTTAATGTCACAACTGCCATAGAACACAACCGCCATAGTCACATCAAGTTTACAAGAATCATTGTACCACAGAGAAATAAATCACAATCAGAGGCCTAAACGGAAGGAAAATTCATTGTCAAATCAAATTCACGATGTCGTTACAAATGGAAAAATATCTCTAGCGGTTGTTTATAGAAATATTTAGCTAAAACTCAGCTTTTGGTCTAGTTGCTCAATTGCTTATTTCTCGCTCAATATATTTTTTCTAAAAAAACAAACGGAAAAATAACAAATTTAACTTATTTATTATTTTCGTTTGAAAGTATCCTTTCTCTTATTGTATGATTTATATTTAATAAAGCCAAATGAAATGAAAACTAAAACTCATGTATTATGTATGAACATATGTACTATATACATACTATTTAAAATAATATGTATGCACGATCGAATATTTCTTGTCGTTTAGGTATTTACAATTTAAATACGTAACCTTGAAAAGGAAGAGGATCTATTTTAGATGTATGTAGCTACATTGATTATGTTTTGGTGAGCTGCATGAAATATAATTTAAAAGAAAACAATTGTTTGGAGGAAATGATACGAAACATCAAAAATTTATCAACGAAAAGAAAAAAATTAGTTTTTTAGTTACCGTAGTAACTGAATTTACATATCCATATTTGTATTTAGTATACATTATGTATATTTTATATGCCTGTCTATACTGATTTGTCCAAATTAAATACATATATAATTTTGTAAGTGTACTATACAGATGATATATGATTTAATATTAAAATTCCTAACAATTTTGTAAATGATTTTACTTTTGAGAAAATCAATAAAATCAGGTTATACCGGAAAGAAGTACATTGTGAAAATGTACTATGTATTTAGATTTGCCTCCAAAAAATTAATGAAGCATACAAATTTTTGTTAACATTTTCCCTAATTCCATCTTATCTGAAGCATGGCAGTAATTAATTTGTTTCGACTACTAATCTCTTGCACACATTTTAAGACGTTGAAAATTAAAGCTAGTTATTGATTTTAACCAAATTTGCAAAAACATTAATATTTCGGTGCCGGTTGTAGTATATATAATTATGAGTATACACGATATCTTTGCAGTTCCATTTTTAAAATGCTAACCCTAAGCGTAAAAACCATCCTATACGGTTCTCCAATGACAATAAATAAATATTTCGTTGTTCGTTGTGGTCAATCGATTTACAAGCGCACATTAAAAGTACACTGAAATTTTTAAATAAAAATAAAATATTTACGGAACATTTTCATAAAATATTTTCACGGTATTTTGTGGTTTTTAGAAAATCGGACGCGAGGTTTCAGAACAACGAACGACAAGTCTGCGTGAGTGTGAGTTACATAATCTCTCAGAATAGCAGAGTTTACGATGGCAACTTATAAACATTCCGCACTGATACGAATTCCAATCCAACAAGGAAAAAATGCTTCAATATTTCTAAGATAAAGTTCGTTGTTGTCTATTTTTTTATATAAAATAAATTTGCTTAAAAATCTGTAAAAATTAACTCATACACCTAATATGTATTTAATTCCATTTCTAACTGAACTTCTCAACATTTTTGGTTGGTAGATTCTGAGATTTCATAAATATGTACTTTTACTGTTAACACTATGCACCGTAGGTACTTGGCGAAACACATTAACACTTAATAAACACATTATACCACTTGTTTATTGTTTCGCAAAAAATTATTTTAAAAATTTGTTCAAATTGTTATAAAATTACTCGATCGATTTCGACTTGTTAGGTCATCATCAGGAGTATCTACTGGTTTGTAAAAATAAATTTTTTTAGTTATATATAGTAGAAATAAGCAAAAGGGAATAAAAGAAGGAGGGACAAAAAATAGGCAATAAAAATTAATCTATTTATCGTTCCAACCATCTGTTGTTTACACGGAAAAATTACTAATAAAAAGGGGATGGAATAGCAGGTAAGCGATGTCATCGGCTGAGTAACAAAATTCAAGGTATATTGAAGTACATTTAATTACTCGATGTATTAGTCATATTATTAAGAGCATGAGAATAGAACAGGACGGGATCCGTAATTGGTGAGAAACGGATTTCTCTTTGTTCGTTAAGGATATTTTGGTTAAGGAATATTCATTTTCGAATTTCGTAAGATTCTAAAGTATCCTGCTTTTAGGTTGTAACGTCTGCTTTTAGGTTGTATATGTAATATGTCTATATTGTTTAAGCTAGCTGTATGATTTTCTAAAGTTAAATGATTATGGAATGTTGATTGATTGTAACCAGATAAATGTTCTTTAGCTCTAATTGCGCACAGTTTGTCCAATATATGAGAAACTACAATCGTTGCAATTAATCCTATAAACACCAGACTTGGAAAGGCGATCAACTCTAGGTTTATTGTTAAAAACCATTTTCTTTATTGTGTTATTATTATAAAAAGCAAAACTAATATTCGTATATAATCGGACACGATGTTGCTAATCTACCGATTATCCGGTGGATAAATACCCGTTAGAGCTTTACGCTTCAGCTTTTTATTCAATAACTTTAATATAGTATGTCATAATTTGAATTTGTCAAACGGATGTTTATTAGCCTATCTATAAGTGAGTGGAAAGCTGACATTTTAATATTATGGGGATGGTTTGAAAAACTAGAGATAATAGCGTCTGTATACGTGTTTCCGATAAATTTTGAAGTCTAGAGTAGAATTAATCCTGGTTATTGTTATATCTAGAAAATTAATACATTTATTTTCTTCCCTTTCCAGCGTAAAATCAATAGTGACGTGCACTACAAATAATGAAAGGTATTGAAAACTCTTCTTCTCCTTCTAACTCTTCTTCTGCTGCTTCTGTCGCTCTTGCTTCTCCCAATACTAACCTCAAAGTGATTAGTGCGATAAAGAAAAAGCTACGTGACCATGACCTGATAGCATGTAAAGCAGATAAAGGCAATACAATTACTGTGCTCGAAAAAGTCGATTACTGTAATAAAATGTCTGATTTAATTACAGAAAGTAAAGCAATAGAGCTTGGTACCAATGCCAAAAGTTTTTAATGGAACTGGTTGGAAGTACTCTGTCATGAATCCATCTGTTCCGATTCTTTATGGTTTACCAAAAATCGATAAGGAGGGCATCCCGATTAGATCAATGTACTAATGCACACTATATTGTGTGAGCAATTCCATTCGCATTATATAAATACTATACTACTATACGATATCAAGAAAATCCTCAGACGAGCCCAACCCTTTTTAATTGAATAACACATAACAATTTAGATAGGCCTGATATCTCGGAAATTTTAGTTTTTTGATAAGATTTGTTAATAATTTCATTCATAGTATAATTACACTGTTAATAGTTGAACTGTTGTATAGCGCTCCTAAATAGGTAATATTGTAAAGCCTTGTATGCAATTATGTTTCTTTTTATACTATTATATATTATCATTATATACTTGATTTACATTATATATATAATTTAATTTAAATACTTGTTAAAAAACGAACCATCTTTAGATTTTCCATAACAGTTACACAATTCCACAATTGCTCCACAATTACACAATTACACAAATGTTCCACAATTACTTATGTAAATTAATAAAAAAATTTGTAGAACTGGTCTTGATCTAATGCATCGACTCGATGTATGTACATAAGGGTTATCTCTAATTTGAAAAATTGAATACAATTGTTCTTGAATATAATTTATAAAATATAAAAATAATCGATCTTCTATGCCAGTGTTTCTCAACCTTATTTTTTACATCTTAATTTCATATTTATGGTACTAATTAATAAAACTTTCATGGCATATTTTCATGGCCTGTTTAAGTCCAAGGCCCACTAATTTATGAATTTAGCTCATGGCTCCTCAAATATATGGTATGCCTTCGTAGGGGGCCGTATGGCTCCCGTTGGGAAACTCTGTTCTATGTACAGTTGTTCAATTCTTCGTTTCAATATAAAGATTTCAGAGAATAATCTGAGTTGAGCAAGAAGTATATAACAATATCTATTCAATGTATTGAATAATGAATTAAATAAACTGATTGATTGATTTTCAATTTATGACCATATTTTTACACCGGATCTCCGGAATTTTGCCAGGCACACCCTTTCTACACAGAACAAGACTGAAGGATTGAATAGGCTAATTAGATGCGACAGGACCTTTGTGACCGCCTAAGTATAGCCGATAGTTACCTTTAGTAATAAAATTGTAATATTATACATTTTTATTAGTTCGGATTCCAACGGATTGTTATTCGAAACCAAGCGCCATCGATGGTGATAGTTTGGGCCGCCGGAACGGCCGAAAGCCGTTCACCGTTCGTTTTTTTGGACCGTGGCATCAAGATAAATGCTCAAATTTATCGGGATCATGTGTTGGAGGGAGCGTTGAAGCCTTGGGCACAAAAACATTTCGGCCACAGGGCCTGTACATTTCAGCACCATCCGCTAGATTTCTCGGTTTGGTATTTTGAAGAGCAAGGTTGGGAGAAAAAATACTAAAGTGTCGATCATCTCAAGCAAGCGCTTTGTCGGGAATGGGCCAAAATACCGCAGAGCCTCTTTCGTGCTGCATGCAATAGCTTTGTCGGTCGTTTGTAGGCCATAATCGCGGCTAAGGGTGGCCAAATCAAAAACTGCTAATGCAATTCGAAAATTTAAATATTTGTGAACATTTTTTACTTTGATTCAATAAAATTCATCAAAAAATAAAAATTCTGTGGCGTTTTGTTTTGGTAACACTTTGTGTCAGCCACCCTATATGTGTTGATAAATAAATAATAATGTCAATAGCAATTTGTGTGAATTTGATTAGTGAACTGAAAAGTTATACTTGTACATATTGTTTTGATATGGTGCGCTTGCAATAGTGTGGAATATGTACATAACAATTTTTGTCTTTATGTATGTATTTTGATACCGTTGCATTCAAGCCATCATACGCATTGCATGCAAACCTTCATTGTGTAGAACTTTTTGATTCCAAAGGATGCGTAAGATAAGTGTATTTTTCTTTTTTTTCATTGTTTTAATACATATTTTAATATATACATATTAACACAAATTTGTTACAATTTTAAGTATCTATAAACATACATTTAAGGACATTACTGTTCACGAAAAGTGAAATAAATACAAATCTTAAAATTATTTGTAATTAGTAATTACTTTCATTCATACAACATAATATTTTTTCTAATAACATGATTTTATTCAAAAAATATGTATTTATTTTTTTTTAAATTCAATTACAATTTTATAATATACAAAAATTTATTCGTTCACATCGTGAACACTTTTGTCCCTTTAATTGTTACCCTATATTAATACTTCGTGTTTCCTCCTTTAGATTTTATCACCGCTTCTATTCTTCTCGGACTTTCTACTAAATTTGTGAGGATGTGAGGGGAAATACAATTCCATGTTTCCAACGTGTGTTCCCATAATTCATCGATTAATTTTGAGGACTCCTTGCTGCAAATAATTTTTCGTTTAAGGATCGCCCAAAGGTGATAATGCCCAATGGTGATAAATGGGATAAATGGGATTTATATTCGGGGATTGGGCCGGCCAATCAAGAACTTTGATCCCATTTTCATTTAACCAAGCTGTAGTGGTTTTGGCTTTATGCTTTGAGTCGTTATCATGCATGAATATCTCATCTTAACCCGGCTCAGTCCCAAATATATCCAGACTAGGCAAGTATGAATCTTCTAAAATTGCTATATAATCACTAGCTGTCATTGTACCTCGAATTCTTCGTAAAATACCTAGTTGATTATTCCTACAGCTTCCCAAAACCATCAATGAGCCTCCACCAAATTTCATCGTTTTACAAATATTTCTATCAGTCACTCCAATACTCTTATCAACCCAGGTCCAAAGTCGTCCATCAGATCCAATACGATTAATCTTCGTTTCATCCGACCATGTCACATTTTTCCAATCATCTATCGTGAACCGTTTATATTTTTTTACGAACAGAAGACGCTGTTGTCTATGTTTTTCTGATAAGTAGATCTGATAAGTTCACCTTATTTTTGGCAATTATACCAGCGTTTTTTAACGATCTTCTGATGATAAAACACATGCACATTTAATCCGATTTCAGATTTTAGTACTTGATTTCTTTCAGTTGCTGTATTTGTGGCACCTGGTGTGATCATACGTTGTATTTTTCGCTCTATTATAGGGCTCAGCTTCTTTGGACGCCCCCCTGGGTTTGACTTACAAACAACTTCAAGCTCACTCTTATTTTTTGTTATCATACCAACAGATACGTTATGTTTGGCTGCAATTTTCCGATATGATAACCCAGTTTTAATGTCGTCAACGATAGCTTTTTTTAAAATTACACTGATTTTTCTCGTCATAAAATTTACACTCAATACTTAACAAAACCAAACAAAAATCCAAAATAAACAATTGCCTTGGATTTTTATTGTACTACGTAATATTTTAACTTCACAAAACTATTTGCAGCTTTCTTTTTATTTTTTGTTTTAACCACAAATAACCATTATACAGATGAGTATTTAACAAGGCACGCCGAAGTGCACTAAATAAAATCGTTAAATTTGTAGGGGAAAAAGTGTTTAGCCAAAATGAAAAGATGAGCTATAATATTTACGTTGCTCGATATTTTCTCTTTCTGCCGTCCAGTATTTCCAATATGATCGAGTAGAAGTTTATAACAAAAATATTTTATTTCTTTGTACAGTATAAAACACAAATTATTCTTCAAAATTGGCTTTTCATTATTCTATGAAAGTAGTGTATGGTGGTGTTTACTGTAAGCAAAAAAAAACAAACGAATACAATGAGCAAATCCAATCCATTTATTATTTTCGTTTGGAAATCTCTCCCTCTACGCATCATTTATATTTAATAAAACAGAATGAAACGAAAACTCAAACGCACATATTATGTATATACACGCGTATATGCATACTATTTAAAATAATATGTGTACATGATCGAGTGTTCCTTCTCATTTTAGATATATCCAAATTAAACACGTGACATGAAAAGAAAGATGATCTGTTTAGGTGGATTTAGCTACATTGAATGTAATACATATTTTATGTTGGTGTGTTAATGAAATATAAATCAAAAAATGGAAAAAATATTTGGAGGATTTTGATACGGTAAAAATCAAAAACTTATCAATGAAAAGGAAAAAATGTATGTTATGTATATCGGTTTTTAATGGTCGCAGTAAACAACTATTATACATACATATACATATTTGTGTTTTGTATATTTATGTGTTTCCTATATATACTGATTTGTCCAAATTATTGAGTTTTTCTATGTGTTATACTATACGGATGATATGTGATTTGAATTCAATAATATTAAAATACCTAACAATTTTAGAAATTAGTATTTTTTGGAGAAAATGAATGAAATAAGCTTACAACGGAAAGGGGACATTTGGAAAATATACTATGTAGTATGTATTTAGATTTGTTTCCAAAACTTGATCAAGCATGATAGTAGTTAATTTGTTTCGACTATTAATTGATATTGACAAATAAAAAACAAGAGCTTAAATCAATAACAAGATTTTAACAATATTTACAAACAAAATTAATATTTCGCTGTTGTTCGAGGTGTATAGAATTATGAGTATACACAATAACGTGAAGTTCCATTTCTGAACTACTAACCTTAAGCGTTAAAACCACCTTAAGGGTTTCCAATGGCAATAAATAAATATTTTGTTGTTGGTTGTGGCCAGTCGATTGAAAATTTCGATAATAGATATTTCAATATCGAATAAGGGATATCGATTTATAGGCTTCACCAGAAGTGCAATTCAATTTTCGAATTATTACTTTTATGCATAAAATCCAATTTATTTATTATTATTCAATTTATTTGGTCACGCACTTTATTTAATTACTTCTCTGCCTAACTGGACGTCTCAAAATTTTTGGTTTGCGGAGTTTGAGATCTCATATAACGGCGTTGGGTTTATTTGCTATTTATCAATGTTTATAGCGATCAGCTCAACACGACCAAATTTCACGAGCATCATACTTTTTCGAAACTTATTGCAGGAGGCGATTCAAAGATTTGCCCCGAGGCTAATAACTTGTACCTGTGAAAACTTTAAGCTTTTCACGAATACTAACAACAAAATGTTCGGATGCCGCCTAAATATAACAGCACCCTCGCTTAATCCCACCTTTTATTAATGAAATCACTTAAACTAGTTGAAATGAATATTCAGATCAAATTTCATGATTGTGCATACTCCGCTTCAGCCAGAATCCCACATACAATATTTGAATGTATCGAAAAATCCGTATCCCGCACTTGCCAAAAAATATCTTGTCGTCTTCTTCATGGTAGAATCGAGACCTTAGTATACTACGTAATCTCACAAATAAACGTTGGAAAATTTGTAAAATCAAATGAGGACTAAGATTATTTTAGTTATCTGAACGTTTACAATGATTTCTCAAACTTGTCTCTTGAACTTTATCGTAACCACAGTTATCAGTTTGTCAATTTTTACGGTCAAGCTTCTTCTAATATTGATTTTTACATAACTTTCATTTTGCTATATTTCATATGTTAATTGTACGAGTATAAATCATTAAGTAATAAAGAACTTAAAAATTTATCTACGATATCCAAAACTATTCCGTGTAATTTACCCTCTTTTACGTTTAGTGAAACGTTCCTTGTAAGCTAAAATAAAGCGCAACACAATCATCATTTTTGATTTCAATCTGTTTTATATTAGTAAAATTTACATTAAATTTTTGCACTTTTTCATTTTTTAAATCTGTTGGTTTTAATTAGACCCTGCTCATTTTCTTACTTCATAATTATTATTATTAATTAGAATTGTGTTAAAATCGATTCATGATCGATCAACAACATTGTATTCGATCAGTAATGATTGAATGAAAAAATTGTACCGAGCGAATAATAATACAAATTTACAATCCGAGCCCATTTTTAGAAATTAACACATGGCTTTAAAAAAGATATTTTTTAATAATCAATCGATTTGTAGTGCTTTTAAGGAAAATGAGTTATTATGTACTCCCTTTCTTATTTACTCTTACATCACCCATTCTCATAAATTCAGTTGTAAGCTCTACGTCACCTATTCTATACATTGTTATAGAAAAGGAGTCGGCATTGTTTGTTAACATCGCTTGAAAATTCAAAATGTGGTTTAGTCCAATCAATAATAAAATTGCAAGACTAAGATGGCAACGTAACTCCATAGGACACTTCTACCACATTTATTAGACCATGCAATTTCTTGGAGAGAAACAAGCTCCAACCGCTACTCCTTGATGCATGTGTTACCATACCGTTTCGTGCCAATCCTTCTTGTCCTGATTCTTAAGCGAGGGTGCTGTTATATTTAGGCGGCATCCGAACATTTTGTTGTTAGTATTCGTGAAAAGCTTAAAGTTTTCACAGGTACAAGTTATTAGCCTCGGGGCAAATCTTTGAATCGCCTCCTGCAATAAGTTTCGAAAAAGTATGATGCTCGTGAAATTTGGTCGTGTTGAGCTGATCGCTATAAACATTGATAAATAGCAAATAAACCCAACACCGTTATATGAGATCTCAAACTCCGCAAACCAAAAATTTTGAGACGTCCAGTTAGGCAGAGAAGTAATTAAATAAAGTGCGTGACCAAATAAATTGAATAATAATAAATAAATTGGATTTTATGCATAAAAGTAATAATTCGAAAATTGAATTGCACTTCTGGTGAAGCCTATAAATCGATATCCCTTATTCGATATTGAAATATCTATTATCGAAATTTTCAATCGACTGGCCACAACCAACAACAAAATATTTATTTATTGCCATTGGAAACCCTTAAGGTGGTTTTAACGCTTAAGGTTAGTAGTTCAGAAATGGAACTTCACGTTATTGTGTATACTCATAATTCTATACACCTCGAACAACAGCGAAATATTAATTTTGTTTGTAAATATTGTTAAAATCTTGTTATTGATTTAAGCTCTTGTTTTTTATTTGTCAATATCAATTAATAGTCGAAACAAATTAACTACTATCATGCTTGATCAAGTTTTGGAAACAAATCTAAATACATACTACATAGTATATTTTCCAAATGTCCCCTTTCCGTTGTAAGCTTATTTCATTCATTTTCTCCAAAAAATACTAATTTCTAAAATTGTTAGGTATTTTAATATTATTGAATTCAAATCACATATCATCCGTATAGTATAACACATAGAAAAACTCAATAATTTGGACAAATCAGTATATATAGGAAACACATAAATATACAAAACACAAATATGTATATGTATGTATAATAGTTGTTTACTGCGACCATTAAAAACCGATATACATAACATACATTTTTTCCTTTTCATTGATAAGTTTTTGATTTTTACCGTATCAAAATCCTCCAAATATTTTTTCCATTTTTTGATTTATATTTCATTAACACACCAACATAAAATATGTATTACATTCAATGTAGCTAAATCCACCTAAACAGATCATCTTTCTTTTCATGTCACGTGTTTAATTTGGATATATCTAAAATGAGAAGGAACACTCGATCATGTACACATATTATTTTAAATAGTATGCATATACGAGTGTATATACATAATATGTGCGTTTGAGTTTTCGTTTCATTCTGTTTTATTAAATATAAATGATGCGTAGAGGGAGAGATATTTCCAAACGAAAATAATATTTGCTCATTGTATTCGTTTGTTTTTTTTTTGCTTACAGTAAACACCACCATACACTACTTTCATAGAATAATGAAAAGCCAATTTTGAAGAATAATTTGTGTTTTATACTGTACAAAGAAATAAAATATTTTTGTTATAAACTTCTACTCGATCATATTGGAAATACTGGACGGCAGAAAGAGAAAATATCGAGCAACGTAAATATTATAGCTCATCTTTTCATTTTGGCTAAACACTTTTTCCCCTACAAATTTAACGATTTTATTTAGTGCACATCGGCGTGCCTTGATAAATACTCATCTGTATAATCGTTATTTGTGTTTTAACACTAAGACAAAACTGTTCACGTTCAATGATATCTAATTGTTAGTATATTTCACGCAGTAAAATATGATTAAAAAAATGTTTTTTAGTAATCCTTTAGATTAAGTATTTAGCGAATTAAAATAATTATTATAATTACTTTCATCTTACAGGGATGGTATTAAAAAATCGGCATTTCTTAAAACTAGTGAACAGTATTGTCCGTAAGTGTATTTTATATTGGATCATATAATGGGTTATTCGAGTATTGTCTACGCGAGCAAGGGTTTTTCATTTCTGTTGTTCTGTTTAGTACACTCGCTAACAATTTTTGTCGTTGTTTTGCTATCATTTTCTGATTTTCGTAATTTTGCAACCATCTTTTGTTTTATATAATACTGTGGGCAAAAATAATAAGACTTTGTTCATAATTTTAAAATTATTTATTTATTTCTCCAAATCTATTTCGTCCCCCTCAAAGTAATACCCCCCCCCCCCCCCCCCCCCGGCCTCAATACACTCGTGCCAACGTTTTTTCCAATCCTCGAAAGAGTTGTTAAAGTCAATTTCCGGAATAGCCTCCAATGCGCGTCGCGTTTCACGTTTAATGTCTTCAATTGACTCAAAACGCGTTTCCCCGGAGCGGTCGTTTGAGTTTGCTGAACAGCCAGAAGTCACACGGAGCTAAATCAGGTGAATACGGTGGTTGCGGAACGATATGCACATACATAACACTCAAATAGTATTCTTTGTTGACAGTTTGGCCGGTCGGAAGAAATTCGGAGTGCACCACACCTCGATAATCGAAGAAAACTGTCAACATCACCTTGATTTTTGACTTGCTTTGACGTGGTTTTTCCGGCTTCGGCTCACCTTCGGCACAATATTCGACCGATTGATCGTCTGTTTCCGGGTCCTAAGCATAGATCCAAAACTCATCGCCAGTTATAATACGTTTCATGACATCGTGGTAGTCGGAAAGCATTATTTCACAGACGTCAACGCGACGCTGTTTTTCAACAAAAAAAAGAGTGATTTTGGAACCAATCGAGCTTTCACTTTTCTTAGGCCCAAATGATCTTTCAAAATGGTTTTCACTGATCCTTCCGATATTTCAACGATGCCAGTAAGGTCTCTGATTGTTCATCGTCGATGCTCGAGCATCAATTCCTTGATTTTATTAACGTGTTGATCATCAGTTGATGTTGATAGCCGTCCTAGACGTGGTTCGTCGTCAACACGTTCTCGACCCTCTTTGAACAATTGGTATCAATCAAAAACACTTGCTCGTGATATACAATTATAACCGAAGGCCTTTTGCAACATTCTGAACGTTTCGGCACCACAAAATTGATTCCGTACACAAAATTTAATGGAGCTTCTTTGTTGAATAATTTCACTCATTGTAAAAGTCGCCGAATGCACTTTTTGTACTTCAGAAAGACAAGCGTATACTAAACATTAATGATTAAGTTGATGTGACATTTGGCACAGATGTCACTGACAGTCATACCAACATAGAAAAAAAATTATTTCGACGAATGGTTTTCCGCGCGAAATTTAAATTAACATGTCTTACTACTTTTTGCCCACAGTAGTATGTACATCAGATTGAGTAACAATCATAATTTCTAATGTGGAAAGGGTTTCCAATGTGTGTGTATGATGAGCGCCATTTACTTAAATATTTAAGTAGATTTTGTGAGCGCGCAAGAATGAATGTATAATAATCGATGAACCTGTGCCTGTATATGTGTTTTCGGCCGTCTCGCATTGTATGGACTTTGGATATACAAATGTATATAAAGTGTGGACACGGGAAAGAGCTTTCACTGTGCATTTATGCTTGCGGAGGTTGGTGGGGTGCTGGTATGTCGCACTCGCTCCGCAAGTATGAATATATACCTGCGGGAGCGAGTGTGATATGTTGGTGCCGCGCTGGTTTACGCGGATATAAACGCACAGTCATACGGGTGATATGGATTTTATGAAAAAAAAAATTTTATGATTTTATTAGTTTGTTTTTTGTAGGTGTGTTGAGGAGATGGATTTGCATTCTCTTGAGCGTCAACTTTATTTATCTTCGGTTTTGGATAGTTGTTTTTATTTTGGACTGGTTTTCGTTTAGAGATTTGCCATTTTCGGCGGTGATGCCTTTGGTTTGGTGATCTCGTATAAAGTGTGTAGAGCGTGGTTGTCGTATGCATGAAGAGTGGGAGTTTCGTTCGTTTTTCTTCTCGAAGTCATCCCCGAAGTCGTCCTCCTCAATATACAGAACAAAAATGTTGTTCTGTATATTGTACAGTGATCATCGGATTAGGGACGTTATAGTAGGGAATGGTGAAGTTCTGAATGAGGATTGATTTGAAGGTGAAAACAGTTTGTCGGGATTGAAGGTGGAATGGCCAGAGTATATACTCGGGTGACTCGGGGTTTGTTTCTCCTCCGCATGTGCAGGATGTGGTGCGGTGGGCCCGGAGTATCCGGGATCCCTGCTTGGTCTTGGCCGTACATTCATTCTGATTATAGTTATTTTAATAATTGTTCGTTCCTTACTTGAAACAATTCTATAAATTGAAATTTTATCGAAAGTCCTGACTTAAAACAATAAAGTTGTCGGCAAATATAATTCAATTTTTTTTTGTTATTATTAAAAAAAAATTTTTTTTTTGAACATACCGGAAGGTCAGGGAAGATTGTGATTGCAACATTCTTGATCAGAGGTCTATTTAATTACTTACGCTTTGAACATGAACTTAGTACAATCAAATATGTTAACGATCCAAAAACTTTTTGCTATGGAATTTTGTTTTTCGAAGATCTCTTCTGGTTGAATTCAGGATTTTGTTTTAGTGAAGTTGTGTGAACGTTAGATATAAATTAACCAGTTGGATGAATTTAAATATAGGTAGCTGAATGACAATACCGAATTTAATTTTTTTTTTACAATATCAACGAAACATTTAGGCATCATACTCGTATGTATGATAATACTGCCGAGTCATTACGAACGTGAAGTCCCTCGGTTTGATGGTGCTGGATGGGAAGTTAGGGAAAATAAGGTTACAAGCAGTATATGATGAGATGATCCGTAGATGTGAATTAAATAACCTAACCAGTCTATTATGACTGATGCCGTATACATACGATGAATATTAGTATCCTTTACCTCAACCACAACTAACCCAAATTAATAAACTAACAAAATCTAATCTAGAGTATGAATATATTTGAAACTAACATTTTAATATATTTAATTAGTTAGAAAATGACTTTGCTGCGGTTCGCCCTAATTGTTTCTGTGACTCCTGTGACTCCTCATCCTTTCCTAATTAACCTTATCTGTTAAGGATGCAGGCAGGGCCTGGGCCCGCATGATGCTGAAATATTATTCGCATTCAGATATAATTTGTTATTTCAATGTAGATATTTCAGGATTATGGTAACGTACCTACGATCGCCGTTATGGCTGGCCTGTACTGTACGCCTCTATCATATCATATCATGATCTCCAACTTTTTAGTAACATTCACGTCCATGCAATCGTACATACATTTATTAAATCATCTTACAGAAACCAACAACAAAACTAAGGAATAAACATACACATAAAAAAAATTGATCGTAGCTATTTTATTTTGTTTATTTCTTCATTCATTATACATATCCGTACGCGTATAGAAAAAATATATCGAGCGAGAAATGAGCAATTGAGCAACTAGACCAAAATACTGGTTGAGTTTTAGCTAAACATTTCTATAAACAACCGCTAGAGATATTTTTCCATTTGTAACGACATCGTGAATTTGATTTGACAATGAATTTTCCTTCCGTTTAGGTCTCTGATTAAGATTTATTTCTCTTTGATTGTACTTTATTTGATTTATTAAAATACAGTTGTGTGCAATATAATAGGTAATTTTATGAAATATTCAAATAATACGTTTTTTTCACAAAGTCATCAATATCAAAAATTGTAACATGGTTTTTTAATTGTCAGTCTCTTCTAAAAAACAAAACATTAATACAATATCACATCATTGTAATCACATATCGTTTTACAATAGTTCAATTTTAATTCATTACTTCATCTGTGCAAATAGCGAAATTTAAGCAATCTTGTTTTAAAAATAATTATTCGTCGGAAATAATTAATTTTTACATAAATATTTAATATTTGGTGCTGTACCCGTTATTTTTAAGCACCGCATTACATCGCCGCTCCATAGAATCTACCAGTGATTGACACCTTTCAACTTGGACGCTCCACCAAGCGTTTTGAACGTTTTCTCAAAGCTCATATACATTTTTTGGCCTTGGCAATTTACTTAAACCACGTTTTAACTAACCCCACAGGGTTTCTATTGGGTTTAGATCGGGAGATTGAGCTGAAATGCCATTACATTAATTTTAATTGCAGGAAACCAGTATTTTACAGGCTTCGCCGTGTGCTTATATCCATTTGATTAAGCAATTCCATTAGAGTACGTTGAATTTTACGATCGGCTGATGTGGAAAACAGACGACCAACCATTTCATCAATTTCATTCATTAATATAATGCGCGGTTGATTATCACGAGCGTAGTTAAACATTTCACGTATTAAACGAGCACTTTATATCAAGAGCTACCCTAGTTCCAGTCTTCAATTTGTCTTCTCTAACTGACATCGACATCCAACAACGTATCGTGGCCCGTGTGTTGCCTTCACAATAACTGTAAAAATATAGATAAAATAAATTATCGTTTCACTGAATCACTGACATATTGGAGGTACTTACGTTTATCCTCAGTCAATTGTTTGAGTACCTCCCCGACAATTTGCCCAACACTTTGCTACGCTTTTTAAATCATTTTCTGATTTATCGAACTGTTTCGTTAAATCTTTTAATTGTTCTCGCGCTGAAAGTAATCATATAAAATACCAATTTGGTTCATTTGCTTACAGTCGGAATGATTCTGCTATTTTCCATTCTACTTGTATTCATAAACATTCAAAATCAAATACTTTTTATACCATAAAATAAAAATGTTGTATCTCAGTCGCGCTAATGCAAATGTCAGTTCTTGTATTTGTCATGTTTTCGGCAAAATCCGTCCGACGTATGTACCGGACTTGAAGGACATTCATATTTTGTTCAAATAAAACAGTGATATTGAATTATATTTGTTTTTATTGATCCTTCGTAAATGCGGAATTCCATTACTGCGGCTTTTTTATGCAGAAAACCAGAAAGCGATAAAATCAAAGAAACCTATGTATGTGAGCGGCGAATCAGTAAAATTTTGTATACTTAATTTTTTTTTTGTTGTTGTTGCGTTTTGGTTGCCATAAATATAAATAAAAAATACAAAACAAAGTATTTTTTATGGCCACCAAAATGAAAAATACTCCCCACTCTCAGCAAATTTTAGTTTAGTATTATTTTTGTAGTAAGCACTTGGCTTGGTTCAGAGATTTTATATGTTTGGTGGAGTGTCATACAAATCTCGTTTTCATGATAAATTTTTATTAATGTTCACATTAAAATATTTTACAATTTTTAATTTTTATTATTTACTCTGCATTACATAATTTTAATGCATGTGATATTATTTAGGTTATGTTATAAACGCGGTCAAATATTTCCCTAACTTTTTATAGGAAAGAGTTTTTAATTACTGAAAGGAAATACTTAAAAAACATAATAAAATGATGCCTACAAATAATATTTAGAATTTTTAGTAATTTAGAGATAGAAATAAAATTGATTACACAATAATTTTCATTTTTTTACTAATTTATTGGTTATAATTTCGTAGTAGTCAAATATTTCCCTTAAAATTTCCCTTAAAATAAAATAAAAATTATCTGTCTTTGTCGGATTTTTGATTTTATCTCTTTCTGTTTTTCTGCAAAAAAAAGCCGCAGTAATGGAATTCCGCCTTAAGCAGTGTTGTAGCGACACACATGTAACTTTTTCACTTCTATTTAATTGTATTGTGCGTATACGAATATGCAATTTTATTCTTTATATACTCGATGTTGTGCATGTGTTTGTGGAAATATATTTCCGTAAAAAAATGTTTAAAGGGAAAAATAGTTCTTTTATGCATGAATGAGGCGTGGCTACATATATTTGATCTATTAGATCTATTTTGTTTTTTGTTGTTTGTATAAATTTAAGTAGATTCTGGTATAAACATAAACGAAAAATCTATCAAATGTGTCATATTCGATTTCTATTGGCCCTACATTAATGTTATCAAATAGAAGTTAAAAAAGTGCGCACACTTCATTGCTTGTTCGTGAAATTTTGGCCAAAACCGAAACTGTAATGATGGCCCAGTCTCCATATTCGCCAGACATGACCCCGTGTAACTTTTCGTGTTCCCAAAAATAGAACCTTAAAGAGCCGTTACACGTTGAATTTTCAACTTAAATTTTACCAACTTTGTCTCACAAATTCAAATTTTAACTGTAATAATGCACAATAATGATTATTACGTGTATTTTCATTCTCTTTTGAAGATTTCTGTATTTTTCAACTGGAATTTAAAATTAAATGAAATGTATCGTATAATTACAAACTAATTCAATCAATTTTAGTTTCCTCTTTAAATTTGAGAGAAATAATATTTAACGCGCATGTACTCAATTGATAATATTGATTGATAGTTCAATTGATAGTTTTTAATCAATTGTTACTTGTATCGAATTGATATTTTGTACCGAATTGATACTTTCAAGCCTTTGGATATTTTTATACAATTCTTATGATATATTTTTTATAATTTTAATCAAACTAATCAGACTAATTGGGTTTTTTTATTAACAAATTAATAAAAAATAAGCTAAAAGCCAATAAATTTATTTTATTATATATTTATTTATTTTATTATATAACATACAACGTGCAATGAATTCTAAAAATAAATATAGAATTACATACTAATTTATGTTGTTTTAATAATTGTCTGTGAGAAAATTTACCTGCAATTTATTACATAACTTTACTAGTAAATTTACGGTATAAACCATTTAATTTTTAATTAAAAATTTATTTTTCAATTTTCATGTAATTTTACGTGAAAAGGTTTGGCAACTTTGTCCACAAGAAAATTCATGTAAAATGCAATGCATTTTTTTACTGTGTATTTTACAAGCATAGCTGAGATTAAAAACGCATCGCTGAGCTATCTCAAAGATCATGTGATATTGATAAAGTTATTTCAAAGTTCATGTCCAGAGGTGTGTCGGGGACTGAAAAGAGTGGTGGCATAAGAGATAAGAGTATAATATATAATTGGGCCTATTTTGAAGTGGATAATATTATATTAAAACGCCAATTCCCGTTACTTTTTGAACACAACTCGAATACATATATAATTACGTTTTTTTAGAATTCGTCCCTTGAACTTAGATTTATATTATGTATACGATTGCCCGTGAAAGGTTATTCTTAATTCTAAGTCATTAAATATAATTAATCACGTTAACTGTAATATTGGTATGATACACATTTAAAATTCTATCTGAAGTGTTGAATACGGATGTTTATTTCTAGTAATAAGTTAAGCTCCAGTATTCGGGAAAACTATCTACATTTTAAGCAACGAAGTCTGTTTGCCCGTTATATTTTAGTCGGGCCATGCGTGGTTCTAGAAATCTTCGAGTTCCATCCACTAATTTTATTTTTGTGTCTGTGACTAAATCCTCAAGACCGCTAAAAATCGATTTAGTCAAAACCATAAATTATTCGACATTGTAGAATCGAGCTTGTCGTTCGGTAACGGATATATGATGACAGTATCGCTAGATCTTCTGCCAAGCAACACGAAATCATCTGCATATTCAAGTATTTGGCCTGTTTGATTAAATATACAGCGTTTCAATGTTGCCTTTTCTTATTACGTACTCCAGCACCAAATTGCCAGAGCTATTTAGCCATCGCTTTCCTAGCACGGAGATATTCTGCTACATTGCGCCAAACATTTTTCACGAAGCTTTTGCTTATTTTTGACAACCAATATTTTGGGATGTGGTAGTTATGGCTGACAGTATATCTGGCCACTGTTAATGTTTAAGTGGAGCTTCTTCGGCATCGACATTCCATCGGTATTTTTAGATTGTATATTGGATGTAAATGACGATGATGCAAATAGTTTTCTGCTGGATTTTCAATGGGAAAATGTATAAATCCGCCTTCCGCCGCTGGCACCTAGGTGAATTACTAATTCTAAATGTATTTTTAATTGTTTAACTTTTTCCAAAATTTGTGATAAATGTTAATTTTTGATATACATATATATTTTTCTTTTTCTTTTAGCTGTGGATTTTTTTAATCAAATAAATATGTTGTATGGAACAATAACAGAATGCTGCACAGAAGAAAGCTGTTGCATAATGTCGGCGGGTCCACGTTATGAATATCATTGGGCCGACGGACAAACAGTAAAAAAACCAATCAAATGTAGTGCACCAAAATATATCGATTACCTAATGACGTGGGTACAAGACCAGTTGGATGATGAAACAGTGTTTCCTTCAAAAATAGGTGTACCATTTCCAAAAAATTTTCTAGCAATTGCAAAAGTAATTTTGAAACGATTATTTAGGGTTTATGCGCATATCTATCATGAACATTTTCCGGAAATTGTTCGATTAGGCGAGGAAGCACATTTAAATACATCGTTTAAACATTTTATATTTTTTGTACAAGAATTTAATTTAATCGATCAAAGAGAATTGGTGCCTTTAGAAGATTTAATCGAAAGATTAACAACTAAAGATGATCTTATGAAAGACGGGAGTAAATTGCAAATTTAATTTGTTTAAGTTTGTTTTTATTATTTACGTTATAATTTTAAATTAAGTTAAGCTTTTTACTTGTTTACCAGAGAAGCATCGCTGGGTTTTTGTGATGCTCAATGAACTTTTTTTTGAAAGTATATCTCAAGAATTACGTTTTGTTTCTATAAAATATGTTATTAATCATAAATAGTGAAGTAGAGCAGAATTTTGTTAAAATTAAATGCTACTTAGCTGTGAGTTAATTGTCCTTATCAAGGTTTCTCAATTAAAACTGCTATTTGGCTTTTGACGCGATATTTTCATACGTGATTTAAAAAATTACTTAAGTTATGTTTCACTTCTAATGATCTAAATCATTTGAAACATTCATACATATTTTAAAAATTACAAAGTTTAATAAATAATTTATTTTAAGAGAAATACAATTACATATAAAATACCATATTTACATAATTTAGTACCATACAAAAACTTAATAAAGCAAATTGTAAACGAAAATATGAAATTGAATATTTGGCTAGTTAAGAACAGAAGTGATCCAAGTGACATTTTGTTATTAGAGAGGTAATGAGCAAAACATGTTTTCATGATTATTACAATTGAGGTTAATATACATATTTGTGTTACAATATGTTCAATTATGATAGATACTAACTTAGCTTAGTCTTCACTAGAAGATTTTTTGGGCACATCCACTATGACAAAGAAGTCCTTAAAAGTAAATTAGTTCACTTCTGGTCTTAACTAGGCATTTGTAGTTGCATTTTAAGTATTTAGCCACGACCTACGTGTCAGAAATTGTTTATTTTAAATTAAAATATTGTGAGAAATTTTGTTATACAACGACATAGCAATAGATGATTGAGTGCTTCAGGTGTACCACCAATTGTTATCATGCAATCTATCATCCCAAAGGTCGCAGGTTCTTGCCCAACGCGAAGCAGCCATTGTACTACGCGTTACGGATCGAGTACACTAATTGAAAAATGGATTTTGCAATAGAATTTCATGTGGAGGGTTATTTAAGGGCATTGCTGGAAGTAACAAAGATGTTTATCATTAGTACAGGATAAAAGCTCGAGGATTTGAGTAATTGGAAGGTTCGCGTACGCATACACATAGATGATTAACAATTGGAAACCACATAAAGTGCAGTCGTCAACTCCCGGACTACAGAAACCAACCTTAGACATGGGAGATATTTTTTAAAATTATATTTATTTATTACAACTGATTTACAAATCATCTATTAATTTATCTTCCAAATCTATATTCTCGTTTGGAGGGCTGTAGCCCTATGGCTAGTCCCTTTACAGTTTTATTATATTTTTAGCTGATCCAGATTGGATCTACTAGATCAAGTGGTTTCTTCCTTCGCAGCTGTCTTACTGCGTTTATGTCATCCAATATACAACGTATCACAGCATTTTGATGTAGACTAATACCACAAATAAGAATTTAATCAGAAATAAGAATCATTTAATCACAAATAAGAATTTGTGTTTACAAATTATTAACACAAATTTTGAAGGGGAAATCTCCGTGTACCAAGCGAAAGACTATATATACAATCGTCATCAATTGAATGTCTCTTTTCTTCTTTCACTACACAAATGAAATATTATGAAAAAATGAAACTAAGGTACACGTACATATACACACAAAAACCCAAATAAAACAATTCATTTGTCTGTATGCAGCTTATCTGTACAGTTTATTTACATTTATTGATCAGGCATTGGTTTTGTTTTATTTTCGGAATGAAAAGCAGTAATGAAACATCTGTTTATATTGAAAATGACAATATGAACTGTATAATTAATAATTATAAATCAAATTTAGCTACAATAAATATGTAAATATATACTAAATAATTTAGATATGATAACACTTTGGAATTATCATTTATTGCGTATATTAATTCAATACAATAATTCAATATTCAATAATAATTCAATAATAAATTTAATTTTGAATTTGTTCATAAATACGATCGAGTATCGCGCCACATTGTTTTTTATTTTTGAGGCAGTTTTCATCAAAAATTGCAGGCCCAAATAACGTAATCAAGAAAAACACTTTCATACGCGATTGCTATGGAAATTTTCTTTTCATTTTTTTTTGACTTTATTTATCTATACCTCGTAATTGAGGCAGAAAATTAAATTTTCATTCTCCTGAACATGAACTTCGTTTATTTATCATTCATTTCAGTAAACTGTTTTTTAGTTTTAAGATAGTTTTCATTTAGAATTTTCCGGTGTGATATCTTTTGTTTGTTGAACGCTATATAACATACAGAGTAAAGTTTGTGTGTATGCAAGAAGAGTAATCAACATATAGAAAAAAAAATTGAACGGAGTAGTTTAGTCAATAAAAAAAATTGAATGTCGGTGTAATTTATTTAGTGACAATAAAATAATCAAAGAGTTCTTGTGAGGTAAGTAAATCGCTGCCAAAATTCATATTTTGCATTAAATACAAGTTTTATTATTTTTCATTTCATTATAGTTGATTTCATTGATTTCAATAGACAAATCAAGGACAGAAAAATCCAAATTAATCAACATATTGTGGCTGCATTGAGAGCGTTAAATACGCGTTGTCCAATAACATTATAGCTTTGGCGTTTGGATCGGGAGGTACCGGGCCCGAATCCCGATAGGGGCAGGATGCAAGGGGAATTTTCATCAACATATTATGATCTGTGATGAAATAGAACACATCTATGACCCCCTGTCGGAGTGCAAAACTCATGGGCCGACCCATCTTCCATGCCAGTATAGGCTGGTATGTGTAACGCCGGCCGCATATGCGTACAGCTTTCCTAGCCCTGATTCAAAATCTAAAAGGTATGGGTGTCCTACACAATCAGAAAATATAAAACGAATTTAAAATTTTGTTACATTCGTGTTTGGGGTAGGTAAAAAATAGGCAAAACGGCAACTACTCGAGATCAGTCTAAATAAAATTTTTAAAGGCTAAATAAGCTTAAGTTCACGAAGTGTATTTAATTAAATTTTTAAAAGAATCCCCTGTAGGTAAGTGCTATACAATATATTGGAAATTTACCGAAAAAAAAAATTTAAACGTGTGGGGATCGCGATTGTTTCAATTACTTTGGATTACTAAAATTTAAGTGATACCCTTAGAGGTTATTAATGGAACTGTCCATAAGTTTATTTAACTGTGCTTAAAAATAGTGTGTTTCGTGTGATAAAAATATTACGGGGTTTTGAGAACAAAAATCGTAGTTTCTGATAGTAAATGCTGCTCTTTACATTTTTAATATGAACAAATCGGTCATTATACGTAAATTAAATGTTAGTGACCATACATTGAAACCAAACAAAACCTATTTTCTTTACATAATATTCGGTTGAAGTGGTGGAATAAGTCACCTAAATTCATAGGTTGCGATTAGCCTAAATAAACGGTAATCCGGAATAATCCTAAATAGTGAGGGCCAATGTGTTAGTGGCAGTTTAAATTTTCGTTTATCATACCCTTGTGAACTGTTTCTAAACTAAAAGTGCGTATGAGAAAAAAAAATAAGAAAATCTTAAATAAAGAATCGAAGTTTAGTGTAATGGAAGTTTACAAACTATATTAAATCTTATGGCTAACCGGTAAAAAAAAAAATTAAAACTAAAAACTAAACAATACAAGGATTAGGGTTTGTACTCCACCTGATATTGGTTACTCGTGTTATGGCGAAGGATGAGTTTTAATTTTTATCTTTAAACTTTAACCAAATACTAACATTATTATTATTATATTTATACATTACATATATTACATATACATATATACTACTAAATAACACACAAAAAATTTAAACAAAGTTAATTATCAAAATATAATTATTATATTTTATTACCGTTACATTTGTTTTTACTTACATTTTTTATTTATTTCTGTATAATCATATTTAACTTTATAATTTCTTCCAATATTTTCTTAATAGTATATACTCGTACGTAAACTATTTAAGTTTTAATTAGAGTGTGTAAATTAAATTAAATTAGAGGAAATATTTTATTTTTGGTTGGTTTCAAACTGAGTTTAGTTCTATATTTTCAAAATTCATTCAATTTAATTTAATTTAGATTATTTAATTGTTAAATTATATATATATTTTTACTATAGTATACCAATCCGGATTTGACTATACGATACCTAGATACTATACCATGTGTACATATCATTAGCCTTAGTCTATTCAGTAGCCTATGAATTTCAGTAGCCTATGATTTTGAACATTTACCGATCACGTGCAATTTTTGCACGATTACATTATTTTATTGGAAAACGTTCGTTTCTATCTATATCGAGGAAGAAGGTAAAAGGATTGATGAGCAAGGTAAAAAAATAAAAACGGATCCTACCAAAGGAATTATCATTTATGGAAAGTTTACTTAAATCGGGCGATGTTTATGTGAATGATGTACTTGGTACTGCACATCGGGCTCACAGTTCGATGATGGGGGAAGGATTTGAAACACGCGCTGCCAGCCTTTTGCTGAGTATAGAATTGAAATATTTCTTACGCGCTTTGAATAATCCACCGCGTTCATTTTTGGCTATTTTAGGAGGTGCTATAGTTGCCAACAAAATTCAGCTCATCGATAACCGTTTGGATAAGGTTAATGAGATGGTTATTGGGGGAGTCATTCCTCATTAATGAAAGTTTTAAATAACATGGAAATTGGTGATTCACTATTTGATGCTGTCAACCAAACTTGTGCAACAACTCGTAGATAAGGCATAGACAAATAATGTTCAGTTACAGTTGCCGGTCGATTTCGAGGCAATAAATTTGCCGCAGATGCAGAAGCAGGAACTTCTACCGCCGAAGGTGGTATTCCGGCCGGTTCATTAGGTCTTGATATTGGACCAAAATCAAAAAAAGCTCTCGCAGCACCAATTCCAATGGAACCCCTCAGGCGTTTTCGAGTATGGAAATTGCTTAACAATACAAAATTGTTTATTGATGGCGTGGTTGCAGCAACTGCTGCGAGTGTTATTTCCATTAGTGGGGACGGGGTCACAGCTTCATGTTGTTGCAAGTGATGTACTGAATCGAAAGTATATTGTAATGTTTAAGAACGAACGAACATCACCATCAAGTAAAGCGTTAAGATTTACTCATTTTTACTTATTTTGGATACCTTAGTTCCAGCAAAAATATATTACCCCTGGCGTTTTGTTTCGATATGTTTCTTGTTTCCATGTAAATCTACTGTCCTAGAATCTAAATTGATGTTATTCAGCTTAACCGAAAGGCAGGTTGGTTTACGGAGGATGACATGAAATATTTAGTGATTTCTGCTCATTTGCCTCAATCTTCCATTGGGGAATTGTTATTTCCATAATTTAAATATTTTATATATGGAGGACATAGGGAAGGAAATATTTTGCTATCAAAGCTTAAATTTAGTTTTGTGAAAGTTGACTGTCTTAATTTATATGTACAATGTCTTCCAGCTAAAATGGATGGGACTTTCTATTGCTAGTTTGCGATATACCTACTCGAGTAGGTATATAAAAAATTTGATGGATTCAAAATCTAAATTTATTCAATTTAATTTATTTCAATTCATCGAATGTCCTACTATATTTAGTCATTCTTACTTTAGCAAGATTTTCGTGATTATCACCATCGACCGTTGACGTTGGTTTTGATATTTAGTGGCACTATCTTGTAGATCGAGTGTCTTCGTTCTAGGCCTTTCTCGCCAATATTATACTATGTTCCATTACACTGTATCAATCATATTCCAGAACTTTAAAGGAGACTCATTTAATTATTAATGGTATGTTTAAATCCTAATTGTTCAATTAAAAAATCTTCAGTTGGAACCCATTAATAATTAGCTGAAACGCTGACCGAGCTGGTATTTTAGAACTGCATACAAAATTAATTTTGAAACTCATTCTGCCCTATCTTGAGCTAGCAATCTATTAAAACAGCACCATACATTTAATAAACTTTCTAGTCAAACGATTGCACCTCGAAATGATGCAATTCATTAATATAGAAAACCACTACCAATTCCTAAGAAGCATAAATTTATTATACAAGCAGGTTTTTACAATTATTGTATATTGTAGTATTATATTCAAACAATGGATTTCACCAAGTAACTGCTCACCGGTTAATTTCTAGTATGCTAGTTATTTTTGATATATGTATTCGATATCAAAATCTCTTACTACTGCCGTGGGTAGAAATGGTTCTCTTTAAAATGTGCTAAATATTTCGACTCGCCGGGCTGGTTCAGCTCTGGGTTATTACAAACCAAACTAAACCGACCACCCGATCAACTCTTTAGAAGATATTAATCAGAAAAACTGCTCCGCTGCATTTTTCTGTATCGCTTTGATAAAGTGTGGTATAAAGGACTTACACACAAAGTTAAACCGCAACTATCTTTGAACATTCATGAGATCGTTACAAATTGGCTGCTTAATCAAATCAAAATATAATATCGCGTCTTTCAATTTAAATTAAATATACGTCGGGGTTCCACATGGCAGTGCACTGGGTCCAGTGTTATATTTAATTTACATAGTACACCTTCTGTTAAGGATGCAGAAGATACAGCATGAAACGGGTTAGAACTTTAGCTACCGCTAAAGTCAACCAAGTTTCACAGATTTGCCACGCTCTGTTCAGTACCGCGGCATTGATTCCCGCAGCTCAGTCGGGTAGAGGGATCGGTGTGGGTTTAGGGGTACCGCAGATTGTGGCCTAGAGTACCGCATAAGTAAAGATAACAAAAAGGAGGCTGGAGAAGGTAGGAGTTGGGGTATCGGACTCCGAAGTAGTAGGTTAGCTTACCAGCCCATCGCTTCGGCAAAACTGACCGCGGTTGTATTTCGTAAAATTTTTATCTAAACATTTTCCTACTCTACCTAACCTAATTAAAACTATCTGGCCCATAGGCCCTATTGGGGATGGTAGTAAAGTTTGATAGTGGTGTGCTATCTAGATCAGTGAAAAGAAAAGAGCCGCTTAGCGTCAACAATTTCTATTCCACAGGTTGTCGGTAGCAACCCACTATCGTTATTTAGTGGTTAGTAACACCTAACCAAATACTTACCAATAACACCGGTAAATCCGTACACCAAAAAAACAAAATCCACGATAAATAAAAACACAAACACAGTTTATTAATTTAATAACTTTATTTTAGTGTATCTAAACTGATTCACTGTGCTCGACATATGGTAACTTTTCGATAAGCTTATCCGTTCTCATCGCATAATCAGCTTCATTTATGCGGTTTTTCCAAATCTATCAATTTGGCTTCATCGTATTTTGGTATAAAAAACAAATATGATTCGTTTTTCACTGGAACTGATTTTGTGATATTTTTACAGCTGTCACCCTCTAGTATTTTCGACAATTTTATTTGATCTACATTCTAATTATTTTGGGAGTTACAGAAGTGTTTGATTTAACGACAGTTCTCACGACAAAAAGGCTTACACGTGTTTCGCTCGACATCCGTCAGTGTATATTGCATCTCCATGTACAGCTGCACAAAGGTGATTTATGTTTGCGATCATCGGTGGTCATGGAGTCTGGATATTATAGATTCAACTTATAATGAAGTGTTGACTTGTCATCATTATTTCACTTGCCGAAGAAATTCCTCAGGCAGATATGCCTAGTTACACGTGATTTTAAAATAGCCATCCGCGCAGGATGATTTTATGTTTGTACAGCAGCAGATGTAATAAAACAAAGGAAACACTTATGTTTATGGTAGTGTCAACGAAAGTTTATTATTAACGGTTTGGTTGCTTTTGTTGCTGTGATACATTCGTGATGTTTGTGAGCAGTGTGACATTAGTGCGTTTTGATGGTTTTGCTGTTGGCATTTTTGATGTACACTTTCTCCTGGTCTGCTGTGCTGGTTCCTGCTATTCTTAAAAATTGATATAAATGACTACAATTTCAATGACATTTTATAAATTTTATACTTAACCTACCAACTATATATTATAGTAGATGGCGCTACCTCAATCCCACTTTGCTAACTAACCTGAATGGGGTTGAGCTAACCTCCCCCTTTCTTTAAACTAAACTTAATATTATACTTTCCTAATTGCTATTGACTTAACTAACGACGCTGGCATTTTCATAATATCGCGCGCGATATACCAGCCTTCACTTTACCATTACATCATCTATGTAAATGCCCGACTATACATATATGGTATAATGGTAAAGTGGATGATGTATGCGACCAGTATTCCGCTAGACAGATGGACTTCCTGATCTTTTCCGTAAGCCTTTCCTCTCCTTCTTCCCTTTTTGTTGCTATTCCGTCCTTCCCTTCCTCCTCTGCCATCATTATGGGACCCCTGGGAAGAGGAAAATCCATTGTTAGCAACTACTGGCTTGCCGGTTCTAAATGGGCTCTGGGGCTACTCTTATTCCATCTAGACTTCCGTACTACCCCTAATGTCCTTAGCATGGAATATGCCCAGCTGTTTTCCCTTCTCGTCCACTAACTCGTAAGCAACGCGGCCTATGCGCCGAAGACAAATGGCCGGGACAAATTTCTTATCCAGCTTTGCGGAGTATTACTGAGAGGCATTACTCTGGCCAAAGTTGCGCACATAGACTTTCTGACCCACACTCAGTACACGATCTGCTAATCGCAAGTTGTAGCGGTGTGCTGACTTATTATGTGCCTGGCGGAGGTGATTTAGAAACAGCTCTCGAGCTAGTTCAAGGCGATCGTCTTTGGCACTTACCGTGAAGGTACTAAAACTTTGATCCCCTAGGAGACACAGCCGTGATTAACTGTATGTTGACCAAACACTATATAGGACGGTGCATACTCCGTGGAGGAATGCGCTGTATTTCTTAGTGCGCTCGCAATTGAACTTAGGTGTTCATTCTATGTGCGCTGGTCCTCTTTCACATAAGCGGGGATGGCGGCTAGCACTGATCGATACCTAACTTGTACGGAAAATAAAGGGAACACTTCCTTTACCAGGCAATCCACGACCTTAGCGGCTGTTGCATCGCGTAGTGGTTTGAGCAGAACAAATTTAGAATATTGATCCAGTATAATGAGGATACAAGTGTTGCCATTCTTGGACCTGGGGTATGGTCCTAGGAAATCCAAATACAGCTTCTGGAAAGGTCTGATATTCTGCATATTCTCCCTTCTACGTTTTGTGCTCCTTTACGGTATTCGATACGGAACTTGTAGCCTTGAAGTTTCAGACTCCATCTTGCTAATCGACCGAGAGTTCGGACTGGTTCATTAGCCACTGAAGGCTGGCATGGTCTGTAATCAGAACAAACTCGTATCCTTCAACATAGGCTCGGAACTTTTTTTTACACTGAGGACCGCAGGTAGACACTCCAGTTTCGTAACACTGTAGTTCTTCTTTGCTCCATTTAGCTTATGTGAGAAGTAGCTGATGGGATGTTCTGCATCTTTATCATCCTTTTGGAACCGAACTCCACCTACACCTCTTTTAGATTCATCTACCTGAATATAGAAGGTACGTGTATAATCCAGGTGCACTAGTACTGGTGCCTCGGACAGGCTGGTTTTTAGCTGCTCAAAAGACTTCTGGGCTTGTTCATTCCTCATACCTCCTTTGGATTTTAAAAGGTCAGTGAGTGGTGAAGCGATTGATGAATAGTTCGCAATGAATTTTCGGTACCATTCACTCATTCCTAGGAATTATGCACGGGAACTTTGTACTAAGTTTGTCCTAAAAATAAAAAGAAAAAATTAGGACAAACTTAAGACAAAGTTCACGCTTCATAATACCGATAAGAAGTTTGTACTGAGCTTGTCCTAAACCAGCAAAACAATGTAACTTGTGTGAAATGTAGACATTTAGGCGACTACACAAAATAATCGCTTGTTTAAATTAACTTTTAAATTTTATCATGTAATACTAAAAACTTAAACTGACATAAATAAAAAATACGCTTTAATTTGTAGCGGGTAGTTTCTTCAACTATAAGAAACTCCGCACAATGATTCTCAACCGACAATCCTCCGTAAACAGAATTCTTTATAAATGGACTATTCTCCATTTAAAGAATTATTCCAAATGTACAACAATCTTGTTTACGCAAATAAAGTACCTAACAACTTGTACATAGTAATCGTACAACAACACTTGTACATAACAAAATTGGTGTAAGCAAAATAGAATTGAAAAATTATATTTTGGTTACATAACATCTAAATACAATATGTACCTCTACAATCATATCATTTAGAGATGCATACAAATCGTATTGATTTTGCAAAACCAAAATCAAGTAAAACGCACTTACACACTACCATGCCATTGCACAATAGATGGCATGGTAAACAATTATATTTCATAAAACATAAGTCAAAACGGGTGCACCAAAATATATTGTGCACAGCAATTAAATGTAAAAACCCGAAAATCCGGTTTTGGATTTTTTGAGTTTTTGGATGGAAGAAGAAATTCATTCTTTCTATTCTATTTGGATTTTTGGAGGAGCAACACGCCGCCGCAACACCATCACACACCAGCAGCATAAAAAAAATTAATGAATTAAAAAAAAAAAATTTATTATTTAAATAAATATTTAAAATTAAAATTAAAAAGTTTTATTTAATATTATTAAATTTTACTCCCGCTACACATCATTCGAACGCGATATCTGGTGACCCCGACGACGGTTTTTACAGCAAATCAGGTGAGTGATTTTTTTCATTATTTTAAAAAAGTGAATAAAAAATTGTATATTAAACAAGTGCATGTGCGTGTTTCATTTTTTTTAATAAAATTTAAAATTATAAGACGAGTTTTGTGAGATAGCGGCCGAAGCCCCGACCCCTGGTAAGCGCGCTATTTTTACAAATCGTTCATGACCCTGGTCGTTTTCTAGAAACCACGTGTCCGTCGCGACACACCTTCTAGAAATTCACAAGAACCCCAATTTATAGTCGTAAAAAAAAAAACAACAACAAAATTTTAGAATCGTGAATAGTGTGTGTACAAATAAAACACCGTATAATATTGTTTTCTCATACAAAACAAACAATGCAAGATAACGGTGACAACAAAAATAAGGGCGAAAATCATAAGCAACAGATGCCACCCCAGCCGGAATTAGCCACGTCAAAACAATTGACGCGGCTACCGGCATTCTGGGAAAATAACCCGAAGACTTGGTTTATATCAGCCGAGATTATGTTCGACGCGAACAAGATCACCAGCGACAGACACAAGTTTGCGCACACAGTGTTGTCCCTATCGGAAGCACAAGCGGAGAAGGTCGAGTACATTCTACACGACCCTCCAGCAAATAACAAATACGACGCCCTCAAGAAGGTTCTAATTGATCGCTACTCAATCTCTGAGGAGCGTAGATTAGAAACGATTTTGAACAAAGTCGAATATGGTGATCAGAAACCTTCGGATATACTGCACCGAATCAAATCGTTGGTCGAAAAAAAATTCACGGTCAACGTCGTCACAAAACTATGGATCAGGCAACTCCCTGATTACATACAAACAGCATTGGTCCCCCAACAAGAAAAACCGGTAGAGGATCTTGCTGCCATCGCCGATAAACTTCACGACATCATTGGCACGCGGACTCAGGGCTTGGGTTCAATTAAACGCGATACGCGCACACCAAGCTCAGAGACACACGCGCCAAGCTCTAGCAACAGCCGTATTGAAATGATGCTAAAACAAATTAGCGGCCGGCTGGTCAAGCTAGAGAACAATGCACACACACAGCGACAACCTTCGCGTTCTCAATCGCCATGGAGACGAACTCCTTCTCTTTCAAAAATGGATCCGCAAATACCGCATCCCCCCCAAACGAGTAAGTCTTAAGGTCGTAGCGGCAGACCTAAGACAACCGCAGCAGAGCCGCCTCTTTCTACGGGATTCGGTAAATCAAATAGTATTTTTGATTGATACCGGCGCTGATCTAAGCGTAATCCCGTACTACAAATATTATCGCTACGGAACAAATCGCACTCCCGATTTAGTTCTGTCAGCAGCAAGTGTTTCATTTTTTTTAATAAAATTTAAAATTATAAGACGAGTTTTGTGAGATAGCGGCCGAAGCCCCGACCCCTGGTAAGCGCGCTATTTTTACAAATCGTTCATGACCCTGGTCGTTTTCTAGAAACCACGTGTCCGTCGCGACACACCTTCTAGAAATTCACAAGAACCCCAATTTATAGTCGTAAAAAAAAAAACAACAACAAAATTTTAGAATCGTGAATAGTGTGTGTACAAATAAAACACCGTATAATATTGTTTTCTCATACAAAACAAACAATGCAAGATAACGGTGACAACAAAAATAAGGGCGAAAATCATAAGCAACAGATGCCACCCCAGCCGGAATTAGCCACGTCAAAACAATTGACGCGGCTACCGGCATTCTGGGAAAATAACCCGAAGACTTGGTTTATATCAGCCGAGATTATGTTCGACGCGAACAAGATCACCAGCGACAGACACAAGTTTGCGCACACAGTGTTGTCCCTATCGGAAGCACAAGCGGAGAAGGTCGAGTACATTCTACACGACCCTCCAGCAAATAACAAATACGACGCCCTCAAGAAGGTTCTAATTGATCGCTACTCAATCTCTGAGGAGCGTAGATTAGAAACGATTTTGAACAAAGTCGAATATGGTGATCAGAAACCTTCGGATATACTGCACCGAATCAAATCGTTGGTCGAAAAAAAATTCACGGTCAACGTCGTCACAAAACTATGGATCAGGCAACTCCCTGATTACATACAAACAGCATTGGTCCCCCAACAAGAAAAACCGGTAGAGGATCTTGCTGCCATCGCCGATAAACTTCACGACATCATTGGCACGCGGACTCAGGGCTTGGGTTCAATTAAACGCGATACGCGCACACCAAGCTCAGAGACACACGCGCCAAGCTCTAGCAACAGCCGTATTGAAATGATGCTAAAACAAATTAGCGGCCGGCTGGTCAAGCTAGAGAACAATGCACACACACAGCGACAACCTTCGCGTTCTCAATCGCCATGGAGACGAACTCCTTCTCTTTCAAAAATGGATCCGCAAATACCGCATCCCCCCCAAACGAGTAAGTCTTAAGGTCGTAGCGGCAGACCTAAGACAACCGCAGCAGAGCCGCCTCTTTCTACGGGATTCGGTAAATCAAATAGTATTTTTGATTGATACCGGCGCTGATCTAAGCGTAATCCCGTACTACAAATATTATCGCTACGGAACAAATCGCACTCCCGATTTAGTTCTGTCAGCAGCAAATGGTACCACAAGGCGTTCATTCAAACGCGCTTTCATTCTCGCCAATGTCAACCGCCCCATTATAGGCGCGGATTTCCTAAAGAAATTCGGCCTTTTAGTGGATCTAAAAAATCACAAACTGATTGATCCATCCACTAAACTTTCAATCAACGCAACATCAGCACGCGTTGATACACCATCACCATTGCATTACACAATTAACAATGGCTATGGAGCACTGCTAAAGAAATTCTCTTCTTTAACAGCTCCACCAAACTACAACACTCCGGTAATGCACAATGCAATACACCACATTGTGACTACAGGGCATTTACCATTTTCAAGACCAAGAAGGTTTGATCCAATTCGCCACAAAGCAGCTTTCCTAGAATTCCAACACATGGTGGAACTAGGAATCTGCCGACCATCTTCTTCAGCAGTATCATGTCCATTACACATGGTAAAGAAGAAGGACAACGACTGGAGACCATGTGGGGACTACAGAAGGCTTAACGCAGTTACAATTCCTGACCGTTATCCTATCCCCCACATACAAAATTTCTCCATGCAACTACATGGTTGCACAATTTTTACTAAAATCGATCTCGTCAGAGCATACCATCTCATACCAATTGCTCCTGACGACATTTACAAAACTGCAATTACCACTCCGTTTGGCCTATTCGAATTCACCCGAATGCCATTTGGACTCAGAAATGCTGCGCAAACATTTCAGCGTTTCATCAACGAAATCGTGAGAGATCTCCTTTCGTTTTCATATACATTGACGACATTCTCGTAGCTTCAAGAGACGAGAAGCAACACCTACTCCATTTGGAACAACTCTTCCAAAAATTATCAAAGTACGGTGTCAATATCAACACAGCAAAATGCGTGTTTGGAACAAATAATCTTGACTTCCTCAGTCACAAGATTACATCTAATGGCATTCTGCCGTCCGAAGGACGAATTAATGCAATTAGAGATTTCCCAGCACCACAAATGTGAAACAAATCCAACAATTTATCGGCATGGTAAATTACTACCACCGATTTATACCAAAACTTGCAGAAGTACTTGCCCCAATTCACACGCATTTGGCAAGTCTTCTTAAAAAGCCAAAAACGCCTCACAATTTTTCTTGGACTGAAGAATGTCAAAACGCATTCCTTCAGCTCAAGAAAAGCTTGAAAAATATTGCCCTTTTAGCGCATCCGCTAAATGGGCAGCTACTAAATATAGCATCACCACTGATGCATCCAACACAGCAATAGGCGCGATCTTACAACAACTCAATAAGAAGACCTGGGAGCCTCTTGGATTTTTCTCCAAGAAATTATCAGATGCAGAAAGAAAATATTCCGCATTTGATCGCGAATTGCTTGCAATTTTCCAAGCAATTAAACATTTTCGATACTTTGTCGAAGGTAGGGAATTCACAATATTCACCGACCACAAACCGCTTACTAGAGCAATTACCTCTAAAGCGGAACGAAACCCACGGCAAGGTGGCGTGCTAGATTTTGTCTCTCAATTCACGACAGACATCCAACACATTCAAGGTGTTATAAATACATATTGCATTATGTCACTTAAAGATAAATGTGCATAGGGTAACACACTTGGTAAAAAGGAATATTTTGTACATCGTGCAATATAGTAGAATGGAAAAGATAGGAAGATAGGAAATTATGTATTCTTTTGTAAACCTTGCTACGTGCAACATATATAACTAAATAAAATAAACCTTGTAAACTTATACTAAATAATTACACGTGTTTTTCTTCCATTACGTACCCACGAAATTACAACAGTTGGCAACGAGGATGGGATTACATACAAAAATAAAAAAAATAATAATAAAAATTGTTTTAAAAATGCTTGGGAGTGAATTCAAATCATGGGAATTGAATATTTCAACCAAAAACTCATCAGATTTTCAAGGTGGATCCTACGGTTAGAGGACATCTTTAAATTGTGCAAAGTGGAAAGTGAAGAAAATAAAATCGTGTACTTACTCCATTATATTGGAATAAAGCATTATGATACGCTTTGTGGTAAAGTTGCACCAGAAAACATAAACGAGAAAAAATACGAGGATATAAAAAATATCTTGCAAGGTCATTTCGAAATAAAAAAAAATGAAATTGTGGAAATCTACAAATTTATGAAAAGGAGGCAGAAGGAAAACGAGAACGTCGAAGATTTTGTGCAAGATTTAAGAAGCTTGGCAACATCATGCGGTTTCGGCGAATATTTAAACAAAGCAATCAGGAACCAAATTGTGATGGGAGTAAAAAATGAACAGATTCAACAAAAATTATTGGAAGAAGACGACTTAACCTTACAAAACACAATAAAAATTGCAACGGCGATGGAACTTTCCAGACGTGGAGGAGATCAATTACACAGGAAAATTACCGATGAAGTTTTACATATCCAACACACAAATAAGGTAAAAAAGCATGTTTATGCAAATGATAGGTTAAGTAATTTTAGTAATTTTAATATAATGTTACGTTTTCGCCTTGTCACTCAAGGTTCGAATCACTGGATTGTGAATAAATACAACTGCTTCAAATTTGAACTCACACAGTTTATTTACACAATTTATTATACAACACAAAATTAACAATTAATTATTACAACTATAACACACTTTAATAATCTTTCTATTTAATCTTCACTGTATCTCGTTTAAAATAAAACTCAGCATTCCACGTCAACGCGCGCCTTTATATACCAAAATATTTGTTTCTAGAATAATCCCAAATGTTCTCATAAATTATACACGTTTATTTCATAATAATCCCGAATGTTGTCCAAAATTTATACGAGAACATTGTAGCAAATACGTTAGTATACAAATAGCGCCTAAATGTTGATCCATACCAAATTAAAGTTGAGCAACTTATTAAAATAACTTATTCTACTCTAAACTAGATGTCACCGTAACACTACCCCTCACTCAAGCCTGTTCGTCCCGAACAGGATCCAAATCACCTCCTCTGTAGAGCGCCAAACGCTCTAAATGCACCACCTTTGGTTTACCTCTCCGTCCTTTCCGAATGCGATAAACCACGTCGTTCATCCTTTTAATGACAGTGTAAGGTCCTTCCCATGTAGGTTGCAACTTCGGTGATAATCCCTTCTTCCGTTGTGGGTTGTAAAGCCATACCAATTGCCCTTCCTCGAAGCCTTGATTATTTGCTCGTATGTCATATCGAGCCTTCATTCGATCACTTGATATCCGAATTTTCTCCCGTACAAATTGATGTATCTCATTAAGTTCTTCTTTCATCCGGTCGACGTAATCCTGTCCGCATAGAGCCGCTGATGGAACTGCTCCAAACTTTAAATCTCCCGGTAGTCGCAGATTGTTCCCAAATATTGTTTTAGCTGGTGTCACTCCTGTTGTGTCATGTACCGCTGATCGGTAAGCCATCAGGAACATCGGTATATGTCGATCCCAGTTGCGTTGGTTCTTTTCCACAATCTTTGCTAGATATTCCTCCAATGTGCCATTGAATCTTTCCACCATACCGTCCGACTGCGGGTGTAGAGGCGTCGTTAGCGTTTTATTGATGCCAAGCATCTGACATATCTCCTGAAATACCACCGATTCGAAATTCCTTCCTTGATCCGTGTGAATTTCCATCGGTACACCAAATCTGCTAATCCAGTTGTTCACCACGGCATCAGCTATTGTTGTTGTCTCTTGATTGGGTATGAGATACACTTCTGGCCATTTGCTGAAATAATCCATGATTACTAGCACATATTTATTTCCGCTCTTGGTGGTCGGAAATGGCCCCGCCACATCCATTGCAATTCTCTCGAATGGTGCCCCGACATTATATTGTTTCATGGTTCCACGGCTTTTTCGTGCTGGTCCCTTTACTACCGCACATTGATCACATCTTTGACACCATTCCACTACTGACTGTCTACATCCAGACCAGTAGAACCGTTGGCGAATTTTGGCTAGTGTTTTATTAATCCCTAGGTGACCCCCGCTTGCTCCTCCATGATACTCTTTGAGGATTTCCGCAATCCGACCTTTTGGAACCACCACCAACAATTGTTTTACTTTACCATCCGCGCTTTCCCAATTTCTCTTTAAACATCCATTTTCCATGTGGAGGCTGTCCCATTGAGCCCAATAAGATTTTACGATGGGGGTTTTGTCGGCTATCTTGCTCCATGTAGGCCGGTGTTCCTTTTCCTTATGTTCCATGATGAATGCCAGATCAGCATCCCGTAATTGCTCCTTCCTGATCATTTCATCAGTCCACTCCTCATCAGGTAGCACTTGCATAAGCCGAATATCGATGTTTTCCTTACCCTCCACACGTCCACAATGCTTGCATTCCACGGGACATGGCCTTCTTGATAATGCGTCGGCATTTACATGTGCACTTCCCTTCCGATGTTCAATTTCAAAATCGTAGCTTTGCAAACGTTCGATCCAACGTGCTACTTGTCCTTCTGGGTTTTTGAATTGTAACAACCAGCGCAAAGCTCCATGATCCGTCCGTAGAAGAAATTTTTGGCCATAGAGGTACTTATGGAAGTGTTTCACACATTCCACTATAGCCAACAACTCTTTCCGTGTCACACAATAATTTCGTTCCGGTTTTGATAACATCTTGGAGTAATATGCAATAACTCGCTCCTCACCATTTGTTGCCTGTGATAATACTCCTCCTATCCCATCATTACTTGCATCGGTGTCCAAAATGAATTTAACGTTGGGTATAGGGTATGCGAGGATTGGCGCTTCGCATAATCGTCGTCTTAGTTCCACGAATGCCTCTTCTTGGTCTTCCTTCCATTCGAATGCCTTGTTTTTCCTGGTTAACTCGTGTAAACTCTTTGCGATGCTGGCAAATCCTGGCACGAATCGTCTATAGTAGGTGCATAATCCAAGGAAGCTCCGTAATTCATGTAAATTTTTAGGTCGTGGCCATTCCTTTACCGCTGTGATTTTGTATTCATCGGTGTGAATTCCATTGGTTGTTACCTTATGACCCAAATATTTTACTTCCGTCCTAAATAATTTACATTTCTTTGGGCTTAGCTTTAATCCGGCGGCTTGTATCCGATCCAAAACCTCTGCCAAATTCCTTAAATGCTCGTCGAAATCTTTGCCCATTACGATGATGTCGTCCAAATATACGAGGCACGTCCTCCAATGTAATCCCTTTAGTACGCGCTCCATTAGCCGTTCAAAAGTCGCAGGGGCGTTACATAATCCGAATGGCATAACGTTAAATTGCCATAATCCGTTACCCACACTGAATGCCGTTTTCTCGCGATCTTCCTCCTGGACTTCCACTTGCCAATAGCCGCTTTGCAGATCTAATGTCGAAAATATTCGAGCACCCGATAATGTGTCTAACGTGTCATCGATCCTTGGCAATGGGTAACTATCCTTTTTGGTCACAGCATTTAATTTTCGATAATCCACGCAGAATCTCATGCTACCATCCTTTTTCTCGACTAACACCACTGGCGAACTCCATGGACTGCTTGATGTTTCGATTACCCCTGCTGCTTGCATATCTTTTACCATTCGATCCACTTCTTCTTGCTTTGCCAATGGTAATCTGTTGGGTGGTTGGCGAATCGGCATTTCTGCTCCTGTATCTATTCGATGTTTTACCATTGTGGTTCTCCCATTATTATCCGATGTACTGCAAAATATTGGCATGTACCGCTCGAGCAATTGTTTTGCCATATTTTTCTGTTCCATGGTAAGATCTTCGGTCCATTTCTCCATGAGTTGTTCAATAATTACTTTTTGCCCTTGCGAGCTAGCCGTCTTAATCGGATTTTTCTGCTCGCACTTCACTATCGCAGATATTTCTTCACATTTTCCGATTATAGTCCCTTTCTTGATGGTTTTCGTCTTATCCAAGAGATTTAGAGTCCGAATTGGCACTCTATTATCGCTGTCTGATTTCACTAGAGCTCTCCCGATCATTATTTCTCTGGCTCCGTCCTCCGCTTCATTGGTTTCCACAACCCACAACCTGGGTGACCCAAAACCTCCCTCCAATCTTGCCCATACTATTGTCTCTGAGTTCGGTGGCAGCTTCTCCCGATGATCCATTATAATTTGTCTGGTCGTTTCTCCTATAGTGCTAACGTGAAGTGGCAACTCGATATTATCGTAGGTTAATACATCTCGTCCAACATCCACCACGAATCCATTCGTTCTCATGAAGTCCATCCCCAAGATGACTTCATCTACAATATCTGCCACCAGCACCTCGTGTTGAAAATGGTTTCGCCCAATCCTTATTTTCACAACCTTTTTACCTTTTATTGCTGAATTTTCTTCAGTTGCCGTTCGTAGTTTCATTCCATTGGCTGGTTTTACAATTCCATCGATAATATCTTGACGAACAATCGTATGAGTTGCTCCCGTATCCAGCGTAATCATGCAGTTCTTCCCATCAATATCGGCTTTAATTGTCAAGCTGTCACCGCCTCTTGCTACTCTCGAAACATGGATGGAGGTCATGGGGCAATCGGTTGTAGGAGTCAGCTTCTGCCCCTTCAAGCTGACTCTTTTTAGTTTAACGACTCCGCTGTCGTCTGACCCTCCTTTCCAGCCTCTGTTTGCTCTTCATTTGGTCTACGCTTCATGGGAGATGGCGATCTTCCTCGTTTCTTCTTAATCTCCCAGCAGTCCCGTGAAATGTGACCCATCCTATCACATGCCCAGCATTTAATTTTGCCACTTCCCTTTCTGAACCTTGGCGGAGCCCGCTCGGTGTCTATTCTGGGATCAATTTCCACTCGGCGAATTTTTATTGCTGGTTTGACGATGGCCTGAGCAGTTTCGTTTGTTAACGCATAAGCGATGGTTTCCGCGAAAGTTGCCTTAGGTGACAACATCACCGCTCTGCGTGTCTCAGGATCTCGAATGCCGTCGATGAATGCATCTATTTTGATTCGCTCCATGTAATCGGCCGACATACTTGAATGTGCCAGATGCGCAAGCCGCTCAATTGCCGATGAACAATCCTGTAGCGATTCTCCTCCTCTTTGATATCGACCCTTCAATTCCATGCGATAGATTTCTCTTTTGTGGTCACTTCCGTACTTTCGATCCAGCGCCTTCATAATTCCGACGTAACTATTGCGTTCTTTCTCCGGAATTGTTTGTAATGTTTCCGCCGCTTCACCTTTAAGAGCCACAATTAATGCGCCAACACGATGCTCTTCATTCCATTGATTTTGCTTAATCACCGTTTCGAATTGGAACTTAAAAATGCTGAAGGATGTTGTTCCATCAAATGTTGGTGGTTTTAACTTAACAGCGGTTACTGTCTGGATTACTTGATGTGTTGTTCCATTTGACTTGACATCTTCAAGCCCCTTCTCAAGACGTTGCACTTCGGTTCGTAGATCTTGTTTAACCGTTTCAATTTTTTGTTGAACCTCCCCTTTAATATTTCGAATTTCTGTGTGTAACTCTGTTTGCCGTTTCTCCACTTCGCCGTGTAGTGTAGCAGATAATTCCAGAAACTTCTCGTCCATTTTCTTTTGGCCATCTTCTATTTGGTGTTTAATATCCGACTGTTGTCCCATCATTTGATTCATAGCAGCCATCAACTGCGATAAATTGAAACTTCCAGATTGATCTTTTGTTGTTTCGGCCACCATTTGCGCGTCCTCTGCTTTGTTGTCTACAGTAGTCTCGTCCATTTTATCCTCCTCGAAATGATACACGTCCGGATCTAAACCTTCCTTCTGCATAGCCTCACGTAGTCGCTCCACTAAATTAGCTTTTGAGCCTTCACTGGCCAAACCTCGCTGTTTCAGTTGCTTCTTTAATTGCAGAAGCTTTAAATCGTAGAGAATCATTTTTCTTATTATTCACAATCCCACCGCTGTCACCAATTGTTATGTTTTCGCCTTGTCACTCAAGGTTCGAATCACTGGATTGTGAATAAATACAACTGCTTCAAATTTGAACTCACACAGTTTATTTACACAACACAATTAATTATTACAACTATAACACACTTTAATAATCACTTTAATAATCTTTCTATTTAATCTTCACTGTATCACGTTTAAAATAAAACTCAGCATTCCACGTCAACGCGTGCCTTTATATACCAAAATATCTGTTTCTAGAATAATCCCAAATGTTCTCATAAATTATACACGTACATTTCATAATAATCCCGAATGTTGTCCAAAATTTATACGAGAACATTCTAGCAAATACGTTAGTATACAAATAGCGCCTAAATGTTGATCCATACCAAATTAAAATTGAGCAACTTGTTAAAATAACTTATTCTACTCTAAACTAGATGTCACCGTAACAATAAGAAATGATAATGAGACCCATAGAATGTCACGTGGTTCAAATAATAGGTCTACTAATTGTTTTCGTTGTGGATTTTCAAACCATTTGGCGAATAAATGTAGATATATAACAGCAAAGTGTAATTTTTGTAAAAAGGTTGGTCACTTGGAATCAGTATGTTTAACAAAAAATAATACTATAATTAAATCAAATACGAGTAAAAATAGCACAAATAAAGTAAATCATGCAAATTTTCTTGAAGAAGTACCATGTGACAATACTGAAATTTATGAAGAATATATGGGAAATATTTTAGCTGTTAATGATTTAAAAAACGATAGTAAATTTTTTATCGAATTGCATGTAAATAAAATTCCAAATTTTAAAATGGAAATAGATAGTGGTTCACCAGTTTCATTAATTAGTATTTCTGATAAAGAAAAATATTTTCGAATAATTAAATTAGAAACTACCTTTTGTGGTAATCAAATTCCATGTGTGGGTAAAATTAAGGTTTATGTATTTTATGCAAATAGAAAATATGAATTGTATCTCTATGTAGTGGATTCAGATCGTCATCCAATGTTGGGTCGTGAATGGTTGAAGGAAATTGAAGTTGACTGGAGTGTATATCTAAACAGCTCGAACGATTTAGTAAATCAAATAGCATCTAATAGTGTAAAATCAAATAGCATTAACGAAATTTTAGAAAAATACAAAGAAGTTTTCAATACTAACCCAGGTAAAATTAAAGAATTCGAAGCACGAATCAAAATTAAGCAGTATACTACACCTGTGTTCATAAAAGCTAGACCAATTCCGTTTGCAATAAGAAATTTAGTTGAAAAAGAATTAGAAGGAATGGTTAAAGATGGCATACTGGAAAAAGTTAATGCGAGCGAATGGGCAACACCTATCGTTCCGGTTCAGAAAGCTAACGGTAAAATACGTATATGTGGAGATTATAAAGTAACAATAAATCCACACATAATAATTGATCAACATCCATTACCAACGGTCGACGAATTATTTGCGAATATAGCCGGAGGTCAAAAATTTACAAAAATTGATTTGGCGCAAGCTTATTTACAATTAAAAGTGCACGAGGATGATCGAAATCTACTCACATTGAACACACATTTGGGATTATACCATCCAACAAGATTGATGTACGGAATTTCTTCAGCACCAGCTATTTGGCAACGTCACATGTCACATTTACTAGCAGATATCCCAGGAGTGACATTTTTTTTAGATGATATTAAAATTTCTGGTCCTAATGATCACGTACATTTACAAAGATTGGAAGAAGTGCTACTAAGATTGCATAAATACAACATGAAAGTCAATAAAGAAAAATGCGAATTTTTTGCTGATAAAATCGAGTATTGCGGTTATATAATAGATCGTCATGGAATACAGAAAATGACGGATAAGATCGAAGCAGTAGCGAACATGCCTAACCCAAAGGATAAAGATCAAATTCGAGCCTTTGTTGGTTTAGTAAACTATTATGGTCGATTCTTACCAAATTTGAGTACAATATTATATCCAATAAACAACTTATTGAAGCAAGATGTTAAATTTGATTGGAACAATGAATGTCAAAAATCTTTTGCAAAGGTAAAAGATTTAATCAAATCGGAACTAGTTCTTTGTCACTACGATCCAAAATTACCATAATCCCTACGGTGTTGGTGCAGTGTTGAGTCACAGATTTGAAGAAGGAGGTGAAAGGCCAATACAATACGCGAGTCAAACATTAACGGAAACTCAGCAGAAGTACACACATTTAGACAAGGAAGCTTATGCAATTATATTTGGTATAAAAAAATTCTATAAATATTTATACGGAAGACAATTTACGTTAATAATCGATAATGCAGCTCTACAGTACATATTTTCACCAAGAAAAGGTATACCTACCTTAACAGCTACTAGATTACAGCACTATGCAATTTTTTTAAATTCATTTGACTATAAAATTCAACTGAAATCTACGAAACAACATGCAAACGCAGATTGTATGTCCAGATTACCTTTACCTCATACCATTGAACATTTGACACAACACACAAAAAATGATAAAACAATTATGAAACTAATTGAAGGACTTAAAACAGGAAGGAAAGTATGTCCGGAAGATAGATTTCAAATTGATCAAGCAGAATTCACAGTACAAAGTGATTGTATTCTACGAGGAATTCGGGTTTATATTCCGTCAACTTTACGTGAAAACATTTTACAAGAATTGCATTCGGGACATTTTGGAATAAACAGAATGAAAGCACTAGCTCGAGGTTACTGTTGGTGGAGTGGACTGGATAAGGATATTGAAAATATGGTAAAAGATTGTACGGCGTGTCAGGAATCGCGACCGTTACCAATTAAAGTTCCAATTCATAAATGGGAAAATGCTTCCAAACCCTTTGAAAGGATTCACGTTGACTACGCCGGACCTTACTTGGGTAAATATTTATTCTTCATTGTTGATGCTTACTCAAAGTGGATTGAGGTTAGAATTACAAAGAATATTACAGCGGAAACTACAATGAAGTTTTTACGAGAATTTTTTGCAACATTCGGATTACCTGATGTTTTAGTATCCGATCATGGAACGCAATTTACTGCTGCAGATTTTTAAAATTTTTTAAAATATAACGGAATTCAACATAAAATGGGAGCACCATACCATCCATCTACAAATGGGCAGGCAGAAAGGTACGTTCAAACAATTAAAACTAAATTTAAAATGTTAAGCTACGATGTTGATTTACACACGAGTATGCAAAAAAATACTTTTAGCGTATAGGAAAACCGTGCACCCAGTTACGGGTAAATCTCCATCAATGCTAGTATTCGGAAGACAAATTAAGTCAAGATTAGATTTGATAGTTCCTACTAGTTCTAGAGACAAGTTGGATGATAATCATGAAAAAGCTACCAATTCATTAAACAAGAAATTTAGTATTTACGATAGAGTTGCAGTTAGGGATTACATGGCACACAATAAATGGAAATTTGGGAATGTTATAGAAAAAATGGGGTTTATTCATTATTTTGTTAAACTAGATGATGGAAGAGTTTGGAAACGCCATGTAGATCAGATGAGAAAAGTAAATGATAATGTGGGTAAAAGTAAAAGTACTAGTAAATCATTTGAAACTCATAAATTAAATTTTAAGGGGGAAGAAAGTGTATCAAATAATATATCAAAATTAATACCGAATAGAAATACTAATGAAATTCTAAACCAAGATTGTAATACCGAAGAAGGTAACATGGAATCAAATACTTTGGAAACTGATACAGATTCAAACTACTTTAATAATAATATAGCTTTAAGAAAATCTAATAGAACTATCAGAAAACCTGATAGATTGATTGAAAATTATTAATATTAAGTAATGTAATATTTAGTTTATTTCAAATTATACAAATTAAATTTTGCTTATAATTTTTTAATTTATCTGTTAATTAAGAAATGAAAGATTTTGTAAGGGGAGAGATGTTATAAATACATATTGCATTATGTCACTTAAAGATAAATGTGCATAGGGTAACACACTTGGTAAAAAGGAATATTTTGTACATCGTGCAATATAGTAGAATGGAAAAGATAGGAAGATAGGAAATTATGTATTCTTTTGTAAACCTTGCTACGTGCAACATATATAACTAAATAAAATAAACCTTGTAAACTTATACTAAATAATTACACGTGTTTTTCTTCCATTACGTACCCACGAAATTACAACACAAGGCAAAGACAATGTGGTCGCCGACACACTATCTCGGAATTCCGACCACGAACTTGCGCAAAGGCACAAGCTAGCGATCAAGAACTACAAGACTTACTCTCTAGTTGTACAAACCGGCGAAAAACCAATTGGAAAATAGAAAAATTTCCACTAGCCGATTTGTCAATCTACTGTGAAATATCTACGGGTAACAATCGCCCGTACATTCCAGAGTCACTGCGTCGAACTATCTTCGACACTCTGCATAGTATTTCCCACCCAAGTGTACGAGCAACTCGCAAACTCGTCACTTCAAGATACTTTTGGCCCAGTATGAACAAAGATTTAACCCTTTGGGCGAAATCTTGTTTATCCTGCCAAAAATGCAAAGTGCAACGTCACACCAAATCACCTCATGGGAGTTTCGAAATTCCACCAGGTAGATTTGAACATATCCATTTAGATATTGTTGGACCACTTCCACCATCTAATGGCTTTACATATTTGTTAACCTGCGTTGATCGTTTTACGCGTTGGCCAGAAGCCTACTGCATTAAAGACATCTCCGCACAAACAATCGCAAAAACGCTCGTCGAAAACTACATTTCTAGATTCGGCGTTCCGGTCAAAATTACGACCGATCAAGGCACACAGTTTGAATCCAAACTATTCGCTGAGCTCATGCAACTCTTAGGCTCACATCGAATACGGACAACTGCCTATCATCCACAAACAATCGGTATGGTTGAGCGCTTCCACCGCCAACTTAAAACAGCACTCAAAGCTCGTGCAAATACCGTCAACTGGAGCTCAGAGATCCCTATCATATTGTTGGGAATCCGAGCAACAGTCAAAGACGACCTAAAATGCTCACCAGCAGAACTAGTGTATGGTCAAACGATCAAATTACCTGGGGAATTCTTTGTGGAACATCCACTTACACCTCAAGTAACCACTGACACAGTGATACATCAACTGCGCTCCACGATGAATAAACTCATCCCAACGGACACGCGCAAATCAAATCAAACTGACATATTCGTACCAAAGTCACTGCAAACCTGTGACTATGTTTTCGTACGAATAGACAAAGTTCGCACAGGTCTCACACCACCATATGAAGGTCCATACAAAGTGATACGACGAATTCGTAAGCACTTTATATTACAAATCAGAGACAAGCAGCAATCTGTCTCTATCGATAGACTCAAACCAGTCTATGGAATTCTGAGTTCACCCGATCAACTATCGGGAGTGAAGAAAACTGTCCGCATTATCGGATAATACACATGCCACAATTACGCATTTCTACCAGCAATCAATTGGTACACAATTTACATCACCTCTACCATTACAACGATCATTCATCATTATAATGGTACTACAACCAAATGCATCCACAAACGCCAGCGGATACAGAACTCGCGGTGGGGGAACTCACTGCGCGGTGGGTGATGTAGCGGGTAGTTTCTTCAACTATAAGAAACTCCGCACAATCATTCTCAACCGACAATCCTCCGTAAACAGAATTCTTTATAAATGGACAATTCTCCATTTAAAGAATTATTCCAAATGTACAACAATCTTGTTTACGCAAATAAAGTACATAACAACTTGTACATAGTAATCGTACAACAACACTTGTACATAACAAAATTGGTGTAAGCAAAATAGAATTGAAAAATTATATTTTGGTTACATAACATCTAAATACAATATGTACCTCTACAATCATATCATTTAGAGATGCATACAAATCGTATTGTTACGTTTTCGCCTTGTCACTCAAGGTTCGAATCACTGGATTGTGAATAAATACAACTGCTTCAAATTTGAACTCACACAGTTTATTTACACAACACAATTTATTATACAACACAAAATTAACAATTAATTTAAAATGCACCACCTTTGGTTTACCTCTCCGTCCTTTCCGAATGCAATAAACCACGTCGTTCATCCTTTTAATGACAGTGTAAGGTCCTTCCCATGTAGGTTGCAACTTCGGTGATAATCCCTTCTTCCGTTGTGGGTTGTAAAGCCATACCAATTGCCCTTCCTCGAAGCCTTGATTATTAGCTCGTATGTCATATCGAGCCTTCATTCGATCACTTGATATCCGAATTTTCTCCCGTACAAATTGATGTATCTCATTAAGTTCTTCTTTCATTCGGTCGACGTAATCCTGTCCGCATAGAGCCGCTGATGGAACTGCTCCAAACTTTAAATCTCCCGGTAGTCGCAGATTGTTCCCAAATATTGTTTTAGCTGGTGTCACTCCTGTTGTGTCATGTACCGCTGATCGGTAAGCCATCAGGAACATCGGTATATGTCGATCCCAGTTGCGTTGGTTCTTTTCCACAATCTTTGCTAGATATTCCTCCAATGTGCCATTGAATCTTTCCACCATACCGTCCGACTGCGGGTGTAGAGGCGTCGTTCGCGTTTTATTGATGCCAAGCATCTGACATATCTCCTGAAATACCACCGATTCGAAATTCCTTCCTTGATCCGTGTGAATTTCCATCGGTACACCAAATCTGCTAATCCAGTTGTTCACCACGGCATCAGCTATTGTTGTTGTCTCTTGATTGGGTATGGGATACACTTCTGGCCATTTGCTGAAATAATCCATGATTACTAGCACATATTTATTTCCGCTCTCGGTGGTCGGAAATGGCCCCGCCACATCCATTGCAATTCTCTCGAATGGTGCCCCGACATTATATTGTTTCATGGTTCCACGGCTTTTTCGTGCTGGTCCCTTTACTACCGCACATTGATCACATCTTTGACACCATTCCACTACTGACTGTCTACATCCAGACCAGTAGAACCGTTGGCGAATTTTGGCTAGTGTTTTATTAATCCCTAGGTGACCCCCGCTTGCTCCTCCATGATACTCTTTGAGGATTTCCGCAATCCGACCTTTTGGAACCACCACCAACAATTGTTTTACTTTACCATCCGCGCTTTCCCAATTTCTCTTTAAACATCCATTTTCCATGTGGAGGCTGTCCCATTGAGCCCAATAAGATTTTACGATGGGGGTTTTGTCGGCTATCTCGCTCCATGTGGGCCGGTGTTCCTTTTCCTTATGTTCCATGATGAATGCCAGATCAGCATCCCGTAATTGCTCCTTCCTGATCATTTCATCAGTCCACTCCTCATCAGGTAGCACTTGCATAAGCCGAATATCGATGTTTTCCTTACCCTCCACACGTCCACAATGCTTGCATTCCACGGGGCATGGCCTTCTTGATAATGCGTCGGCATTTACATGTGCACTTCCCTTCCGATGTTCAATTTCAAAATCGTAGCTTTGCAAACGTTCGATCCAACGTGCTACTTGTCCTTCTGGGTTTTTGAATTGTAACAACCAGCGCAAAGCTCCATGATCCGTCCGTAGAAGAAATTTTTGGCCATAGAGGTACTTATGGAAGTGTTTCACACATTCCACTATAGCCAACAACTCTTTCCGTGTCACACAATAATTTCGTTCCGGTTTTGATAACATCTTGGAGTAATATGCAATAACTCGCTCCTCACCATTTGTTGCCTGTGATAATACTCCTCCTATCCCATCATTACTTGCATCGGTGTCCAAAATGAATTTAACGTTGGGTATAGGGTATGCGAGGATTGGCGCTTCGCATAATCGTCGTCTTAGTTCCACGAATGCCTCTTCTTGGTCTTCCTTCCATTCGAATGCCTTGTTTTTCCTGGTTAACTCGTGTAAACTCTTTGCGATGCTGGCAAATCCTGGCACGAATCGTCTATAGTAGGTGCATAATCCAAGGAAGCTCCGTAATTCATGTAAATTTTTAGGTCGTGGCCATTCCTTTACCGCTGTGATTTTGTATTCATCGGTGTGAATTCCATTGGTTGTTACCTTATGACCCAAATATTTTACTTCCGTCCTAAATAATTTACATTTCTTTGGGCTTAGCTTTAATCCGGCGGCTTGTATCCGATCCAAAACCTCTGCCAAATTCCTTAAATGCTCGTCGAAATCTTTGCCCATTACGATGATGTCGTCCAAATATACGAGGCACGTCCTCCAATGTAATCCCTTTAGTACGCGCTCCATTAGCCGTTCAAAAGTCGCAGGGGCGTTACATAATCCGAATGGCATAACGTTAAATTGCCATAATCCGTTACCCACACTGAATGCCGTTTTCTCGCGATCTTCCTCCTGGACTTCCACTTGCCAATAGCCGCTTTGCAGATCTAATGTCGAAAATATTCGAGCACCCGATAATGTGTCTAACGTGTCATCGATCCTTGGCAATGGGTAACTATCCTTTTTGGTCACAGCATTTAATTTTCGATAATCCACGCAGAATCTCATGCTACCATCCTTTTTCTCGACTAACACCACTGGCGAACTCCATGGACTGCTTGATGTTTCGATTACCCCTGCTGCTTGCATATCTTTTACCATTCGATCCACTTCTCCTTGCTTTGCCAATAGTAATCTGTTGGGTGGTTGGCGAATCGGCATTTCTGCTCCTGTATCTATTCGATGTTTTACCATTGTGGTTCTCCCATTATTATCCGATGTACTGCAAAATATTGGCATGTACCGCTCGAGCAATTGTTTTGCCATATTTTTCTGTTCCATGGTAAGATCTTCGGTCCATTTCTCCATGAGTTGTTCAATAATTACTTTTTGCCCTTGCGAGCTAGCCGTCTTAATCGGATTTTTCTGCTCGCACTTCACTATCGCAGATATTTCTTCACATTTTCCGATTATAGTCCCTTTCTTGATGGTTTTCGTCTTATCCAAGAGATTTAGAGTCCGAATTGGCACTCTATTATCGCTGTCTGATTTCACTAGAGCTCTCCCGATCATTATTTCTCTGGCTCCGTCCTCCGCTTCATTGGTTTCCACAACCCACAACCTGGGTGACCCAAAACCTCCCTCCAATCTTGCCCATACTATTGTCTCTGAGTTCGGTGGCAGCTTCTCCCGATGATCCATTATAATTTGTCTGGTCGTTTCTCCTATAGTGCTAACGTGAAGTGGCAACTCGATATTATCGTAGGTTAATACATCTCGTCCAACATCCACCACGAATCCATTCGTTCTCATGAAGTCCATCCCCAAGATGACTTCATCTACAATATCTGCCACCAGCACCTCGTGTTGAAAATGGTTTCGCCCAATCCTTATTTTCACAACCTTTTTACCTTTTATTGCTGAATTTTCTCCAGTTGCCGTTTGTAGTTTCATTCCATTGGCTGGTTTTACAATTCCATCGATAATATCTTGACGAACAATCGTATGAGTTGCTCCCGTATCCAGCGTAATCATGCAGTTCTTCCCATCAATATCGGCTTTAATTGTCAAGCTGTCACCGCCTCTTGCTACTCTCGAAACATGGATGGAGGTCATGGGGCAATCGGTTGTAGGAGTCAGCTTCTGCCCCTTCAAGCTGACTCTTTTTAGTTTAACGACTCCGCTGTCGTCTGACCCTCCTTTCTAGCCTCTGTTTGCTCTTCATTTGGTCTACGCTTCATGGGAGATGGCGATCTTCCTCGTTTCTTCTTAATCTCCCAGCAGTCCCGTGAAATGTGACCCATCCTATCACATGCCCAGCATTTAATTTTGCCACTTCCCTTTCTGAACCTTGGCGGAGCCCGCTCGGTGTCTATTCTGGAATCGATCTCCACTCGGCGAATTTTTATTGCTGGTTTGACGATGGCCTGAGCAGTTTCGTTTGTTAACGCATAAGCGATGGTTTCCGCGAAAGTTGCCTTAGGTGACAACATCACCGCTCTGCGTGTCTCAGGATCTCGAATGCCGTCGATGAATGCATCTATTTTGATTCGCTCCATGTAATCGGCCGACATACTTGAATGTGCCAGATGCGCAAGCCGCTCAATTGCCGATGAATAATCCTGTAGCGATTCTCCTCCTCTTTGATATCGACCCTTCAATTCCATGCGATAGATTTCTCTTTTGTGGTCACTTCCGTACTTTCGATCCAGCGCCTTCATAATTCCGACGTAACTATTGCGTTCTTGCTCCGGAATTGTTTGTAATGTTTCCGCCGCTTCACCTTTAAGAGCCACAATTAATGCGCCAACACGATGCTCTTCATTCCATTGATTTTGCTTAATCACCGTTTCGAATTGGAACTTAAAAATGCTGAAGGATGTTGTTCCATCAAATGTTGGTGGTTTTAACTTAACAGCGGTTACTGTCTGGATTACTTGATGTGTTGTTCCATTTGACTTGACATCTTCAAGCCCCTTCTCAAGACGTTGCACTTCGGTTCGTAGATCTTGTTTAACCGTTTCAATTTTTTGTTGAACCTCCCCTTTAATATTTCGAATTTCTGTGTGTAACTCTGTTTGCCGTTTCTCCACTTCGCCGTGTAGTGTAGCAGATAATTCCAGAAACTTCTCGTCCATTTTCTTTTGGCCATCTTCTATTTGGTGTTTAATATCCGACTGTTGTCCCATCATTTGATTCATAGCAGACATCAACTGCGATAAATTGAAACTTCCAGATTGATCTTTTGTTGTTTCGGCCACCATTTGCGCGTCCTTTGCTTTGTTGTCTACAGTAGTCTCGTCCATTTTATCCCCCTCGAAATGATACACGTCCGGATCTAAACCTTCCTTCTGCATAGCCTCACGTAGTCGCTCCACTAAATTAGCTTTTGAGCCTTCACTGGCCAAACCTCGCTGTTTCAGTTGCTTCTTTAATTGCAGAAGCTTTAAATCGTAGAGAATCATTTTTCTTATTATTCACAATCCCACCGCTGTCACCAATTGTTACGCTTTCGCCTTGTCACTCAAGGTTCGAATCACTGGATTGTGAATAAATACAACTGCTTCAAATTTGAACTCACACAGTTTATTTACACAACACAATTTATTATACAACACAAAATTAACAATTAATTATTACAACTATAACACACTTTAATAATCTTTCTATTTAATCTTCACTGTATCACGTTTAAAATAAAACTCAGCATTCCACGTCAACGCGCGCCTTTATATACCAAAATATTTGTTTCTAGAATAATCCCAAATGTTCTCATAAATTATACACGTACATTTCATAATAATCCCGAATGTTGTCCAAAATTTATACGAGAACATTCTAGCAAATACGTTAGTATACAAATAGCGCCTAAATGTTGATCCATACCAAATTAAAGTTGAGCAACTTATTAAAATAACTTATTCTACTCTAAACTAGATGTCACCGTACCAGTATTGATTTTGCAAAACCAAAATCAAGTAAAACGCACTTACACACTACCATGCCATTGCACAATAGATGGCATGGTAAACTATTATATTTCATAAAACATAAGTTCAAAACGGGTGCACCAAAATATATTGTGCACAGCAATTAAATGTAAAAACCAATGCATATGAAGTTTATCCTAATTTTCTACTAGATTTAAAAAAATGGCTATTAGTACTATTTTAGGAAAAATTTCACTCGCTTATATAGAGATGTGAAATTTATACTAAATAAAAAAATACCAAAAAAAGTGAGAAAGTATTAGTGAATTGCAAACATTTAGGCGATTCTAAAAAATAAGACTATCTAATATACGCGATCAACTGAGTATTTGTATGACATGCTTGAATAGCCAGTTTCATAAGTTCTAATAAACTGGAAAAATACTCCATCAAATTTAGATTAGAATAAAAATGCCCCTCTCTCACTAACAATTGAAAAATACTACACACAGATCCACATTTTTCTATTTGTTTTCCCGATAACTATTAGTAAAAGTAACTTCTGTTCACCCAAGCCGAATCATGAAGTTATAATAAAATCTACACCCTCAAATTTGGCCTGGATCGCATTTACCCCCTTAGTTTGTTCGATCACTCAAACATTAGTGTAATACTAAACACATTTCCAGGTTTTTAACATCGGTTTCCTTGGTAGCACAATTAGATAATGGTAATACCTGTTCACTCAAGCCGAATCATGAAGTTATAATAAAATCTACATCCTCAAATTTGGCCTGGATCGCATCTACCGGCTTAGTTTGTTCGATCACTCAAACATTAGTGTAATGCTAAACACATTTCCAGGTTTTTATCACAATTAGATAATGGTACTAACTGTTCACTCAAGCCGAATCATGAAGTTCTAATAAAATCTACACCCTCAAATTTGGCCTGGATCGCATTTACCCCCTAATTTGGTTCGATCACTCAAACATTAGTGTAACACTAAACACATTTCCAGGTTTTTATCATCGGTTTCCTTGATAGCACAATTAGATAATGGTAATACCTGTTCACTCAAGCCGAATCATGAAGTTCTAATAAAATCTACACCCTCAAATTTGGCCTGGATCGCATCTACCCGCTTAGTTTGTTCGATCACTCAAACATTAGTGTAATACTAAACACATTTCCAGGTTTTTAACATCGGTTTCCTTGGTAGCACAATTAGATAATGGTAATACCTGTTCACTCAAGCCGAATCATGAAGTTATAATAAAATCTACACCCTCAAATTTGGCCTGGATCGCATTTACCCCCTAATTTGGTTCGATCACTCAAACATTAGTGTAATACTAAACACATTTCCAGGTTTTTAACATCGGTTTCCTTGGTAGCACAATTAGATAATGGTACTACCTGTTCACTCAAGCCGAATCATGAAGTTCTAATAAAATCTACATCCTCAAATTTGGCCTGGATCGCATCTACCCCTAATTTTGTTCGATCGAGTGATTACACTAATTTAGTGTGGTATTACACTAAATTTGAGTGATCGAACAAAATAAGCGGGTAGTTGCGATCTAGGCCAAATTTGAGGGTGTAGATTTTATTAGAACTTCATGATTCGGCTTGAGTGAACAGGTATTACCATTATCTAATTGTGCTACCAAGGAAACCGATGTTAAAAACCAGGAAATGTGTTTAGCATTACACTAAATTTGAGTGATCGAACAAACTAAGGGGGTAGATGCGATCCAGGCCAAATTTGAGGGTGTAGATTTTATTAGAACTTCATGATTCGGCTTGAGTGAACAGGTATTACCATTATCTAATTGTGCTACCAAGGAAACCGATGTTAAAAACCAGGAAATGTGTTTAGCATTACACTAAATTTGAGTGATCGAACAAACTAAGGGGGTAGATGCGATCCAGGCCAAATTTGAGGGTGTAGATTTTATTAGAACTTCATGATTCGGCTTGAGTGAACAGGTATTACCATTATCTAATTGTGCTATCAAAGAAACCGATGTTAAAAACCTGGAAATGTGTTTAGTATTACACTACTGTTTGAGTGATCGAACAAACTAAGCGGGTAGATGCGATCCAGGCCAAATTTGAGGGTGTAGATTTTATTAGAACTTCATGATTCGGCTTGAGTGAACAGGTATTACCATTATCTAATTGTGCTACCAAGGAAACCGATGTTAAAAACCAGGAAATGTGTTTAGCATTACACTAAATTTGAGTGATCGAACAAACTAAGGGGGTAGATGCGATCCAGGCCAAATTTGAGGGTGTAGATTTTATTAGAACTTCATGATTCGGCTTGAGTGAACAGGTATTACCATTATCTAATTGTGCTATCAAAGAAACCGATGTTAAAAACCTGGAAATGTGTTTAGTATTACACTATATTTGAGTGATCGAACAAAATTAGGGGGTAGATGCGATCCAGGCCAAATTTGAGGGTGTAGATTTTATTAGAACTTCATGATTCGGCTTGAGTGAACAGGTATTACCATTATCTAATTGTGCTACCAAGGAAACCGATGTTAAAAACCAGGAAATGTGTTTAGCATTACACTAAATTTGAGTGATCGAACAAACTAAGCGGGTAGATGCGATCCAGGCCAAATTTGAGGGTGTAGATTTTATTAGAACTTCATGATTCGGCTTGAGTGAACAGGTATTACCATTATCTAATTGTGCTACCAAGGAAACCGATGTTAAAAACCAGGAAATGTGTTTAGCATTACACTAAATTTGAGTGATCGAACAAACTAAGGGGGTAGATGCGATCCAGGCCAAATTTGAGGGTGTAGATTTTATTAGAACTTCATGATTCGGCTTGAGTGAACAGGTATTACCATTATCTAATTGTGCTATCAAGGAAACCGATGATAAAAACCTGGAAGTGTGTTTAGTATTACACTAAATTTGAGTGATCGAACAAAATTAGGGGGTAGATGCGATCCAGGCCAAATTTGAAGGTGTAGATTTTATTAGAACTTCATGATTCGGCTTGAGTGAACAGGTATTACCATTATCTAATTGTGCTATCAAAGAAACCGATGTTAAAAACCTGGAAATGTGTTTAGTATTACACTATATTTGAGTGATCGAACAAAATTAGGGGGTAGATGCGATCCAGGCCAAATTTGAGGGTGTAGATTTTATTAGAACTTCATGATTCGGCTTGAGTGAACAGGTATTACCATTATCTAATTGTGCTATCAAGGAAACCGATGATAAAAACCTGGAAATGTGTTTAGTATTACGCTAAATGTAAGTGAATAAACTTAATTAGGTGTAGGTACAATCCAGGACAAACATTAGATTATTAACGTTATACAATTCAAAAATCATTGGAATAAAATAGTTAAATAATTAATAGTTAAAAATTGTAGCTTTGATTATAAAATTAAAGTTTTTTATAATGATATTTTTGCAGATGATATTCAACTATATTTTTTAAAAAAAACGCCTAAATGTTCTCATTTTTACACAAACATTCATAAAAGATGTTGTTTTTGTAGTTTTAGGATAAATTTAGTATAAACTTCATATCGGTTTATGGCTGCAAACCGTCCGGATACGCTAGATCCGGCATTATTACGTCCCGGGCGTTTAAATCGTAAGATAAATGTAAGTACTTACCTCCAATATGTCAGTGATTCAGTGAAACGATATTTTATGTTATCTATATTTTTATAGTTATTGTGAAGGCAACAAACGGGCCACGATATGTTGTTGGATATTGGCGTCAGTTAGACAAGACAAAATTGAAGGCTGGAACTAGGGTAGCTCTAGATATGAAGTGCTCGGTTAATAAGTGAAATGTTTAACTACGCTGGTAATCATCAGCCGTGCATTATATTAGTGGATGAAATGAAATTGATGCAATTTGAGGTCGTCGTTTTTCGGAAGGTGCATCAGCCGATCGTAAAATTCAACGTACTCTAATGGAATTGCTTCATCAAATGGATGGTTTCGATTCGTTGGATTCGGTTAAAATGATTATGGCTACAAACCGTGCGGATACGCTAGATCCGGAATTATTACGTCCCGGGCGTTTAGATCGTAACATAAATGTAAGTACATACCTTCAATATGTCAGTGATTCAGTGAAACGATATTTTATGTTATCTACGAGTATATTTGTATAGTTATTGTGAAGGCAACAAAAGGGCCATGATATGTTGTTGGATATCGGCGTCAGTTAGACAAGACAAAATTGAAGGCTGGAACTAGGGTAGCTCTAGATATAAAGTGCTCGGTTAATAAGTGAAATGTTTAACTACGGTCGTAATCATCAGCCGTGCATTATATTAATGGATGAAATGAAATTGATGCAATTGGAGGTCGTCTTTTTTCGGAAGGTACATCAGCCGGTTGTAAAATTCAACGTACTCTAATGGAATTGCTTAATCAAATGAAAGGTTAAAATGATTATGGCTACAAACCGTGCGGATACGCTAGATCCGGAATTATTACGTCCCGGGCGTTTAGATCGTAAGATAAATGTAAGTACATACCTTCAATATGTCAGTGATTCAGTGAAACGATATTTTATGTTATCTACGAGTATATTTGTATAGTTATTGTGAAGGCAACAAACGGGCCACGATATGTTGTTGGATATCGACGTCAGTTAGACAAGACAAATTTGAAGGCTGGAACTAGGGTAGCCTAGATATGAAGTGCTCGGTTAATAAGTGAAATGTTTAACTACGCTAGTGATCATCAGTCGTGCATTATATTAATGGATGAAATGAAATTGATGCAATTGGAGGTTGTCATTTTTCGGAAGGTACATCAGCCGATCGTCAAATTCAACGTACTCTAATGGAATTGCTTAATCAAATGGATGGTTTCGATTCGTTGGATTAGGTTAAAATGATTATGACTACAAACCGTCCGGATACGCTAGATCCGGCATTATTACGTCCCGGGCGTTTAGATCGTAAGATAAATGTAAGTACATACCTCCAATATGTCAGTGATTCAGTGAAACGATATTTTATGTTATCTACGAGTATATTTTTATAGTTATTGTGAAGGCAACAAACGGGCCACGATATGTTGTTGGATATAGGCGTCAGTTAGACAAGACAAAATTGAAGGCTGGAACTAGGGTAGCTCTAGATATGAAGTGCTTGGTTAATAAGTGAAATGTTTAACTACGCTGGCAATCATCAGCCGTGCATTATATTAATGGATGAAATGAAATTGATGCAACTGGAGGTCGTCGTTTTTCGGAAGGTACATCAGCCGATCGTAAAATTCAACGTACTGTAATGGAATTGCTTCATCAAATGGATGGTTTCGATTCGTTGGATTAGGTTAAAATGATTATGACTACAAACCGTCCGGATACGCTAGATCCGGAATTATTACGTCCCGGGCGTTTAGATCGTAAGATAAATGTAAGTACGTACCTCCAATATGTCAGTGATTCAGTGAAACGATATTTTATGTTATCTATATTTTTATAGTTATTGTGAAGGCAACAAACGGGCCACGATATGTTGTTGGATATCGACGTCAGTTAGACAAGACAAAATTGAAGGCTAGAACTAGGGTAGCTCTAGATATGAAGTGCTCGGTTAATAAGTGAAATGTTTACCTACGCTGGTAATCATCAGCCGTGCATTATATTAATGGATGAAATGAAATTGATGCAATTGGAGGTTGTCATTTTTCGGAAGGTACATCAGCCGATTGTCAAATTCAACGTACTCTAATGGAATTGCTTCATCAAATGGATGGTTTCGATTCGTTGGATTAGGTTAAAATGATTATGACTACAAACCGTCCGGATACGCTAGATCCGGCATTATTACGTCCCGGGCGTTTAGATCGTAAGATAAATGTAAGTACATACCTCCAATATGTCAGTGATTCAGTGAAACGATATTTTATGTTATCTACGAGTATATTTTTATAGTTATTGTGAAGGCAACAAACGGGCCACGATATTTTGTTGGATATTGGCGTCAGTTAGACAAGACAAAATTGAAGGCTGGAACTAGGGTAGCTCTAGATATGAAGTGCTTGGTTAATAAGTGAAATGTTTAACTACGCTGGCAATCATCAGCCGTGCATTATATTAATGGATGAAATGAAATTGATGCAACTGGAGGTCGTCGTTTTTCGGAAGGTACATCAGCCGATCGTAAAATTCAACATACTCTAATGGAATTGCTTAATCAAATGGATGGTTTCGATTCGTTGGATTAGGTTAAAATGATTATGACTACAAACCGTCCGGATACGCTAGATCCGGAATTATTACGTCCCGGGCGTTTAGATCGTAAGATAAATGTAAGTACATACCTCCAATATGTCAGTGATTCAGTGAGACGATATTTTATGTTATCTATATTTTTATAGTTATTGTGAAGGCAACAAACGGGCCACGATATGTTGTTGGATATCGACGTCAGTTAGACAAGACAAAATTGAAGGCTAGAACTAGGGTAGCTCTAGATATGAAGTGCTCGGTTAATAAGTGAAATGTTTACCTACGCTCGTGATAATCAGCCGTGCATTATATTAATGGATGAACTGAAATTGGTGCAATTGGAGGTCGTCGTTTTTCGGAAGGTACATCAGCCGATCGTCAAATTCAACATACTCTAATGGAATTGCTTAATCAAATGGATGGTTTCGATTCGTTGGATTAGGTTAAAATGATTATGGCTACAAACCGTGCGGATACGCTAGATCCGGCATTATTACGTCCCGGGCGTTTAGATCGTAAGATAAATGTAAGTACATACCTTCAATATGTCAGTGATTCAGTGAAACGATATTTTATGTTATCTACGAGTATATTTGTATAGTTATTGTGAAGGCAACAAACGCGCCACGATATGTTGTTGGATATCGACGTCAGTTAGACAAGACAAAATTGAAGGCTAGAACTAGGGTAGCTCTAGATATGAAGTGCTCGGTTAATAAGTGAAATGTTTACCTACGCTTGTGATAATCAGCCGTGCATTATATTAATGGATGAACTGAAATTGGTGCAATTGGAGGTCGTCGTTTTTCGGAAGGTACATCAGCCGGTCGTAAAATTCAACGTACTCTAATGGAATTGCTTAATCAAATGAATGATTTCGATTCGTTGGATTAGGTTAAAATGATTATGGTTACAAACCGTGCGGATACGCTAGATCCGGAATTATTACGTCCCGGGCGTTTAGATCGTAAGATAAATGTAAGTACATACCTTCAATATGTCAGTGATTCAGTGAAACGATATTTTATGTTATCTACGAGTATATTTGTATAGTTATTGTGAAGGCAACAAACGCGCCACGATATGTTGTTGGATATCGACGTCAGTTAGACAAGACAAAATTGAAGGCTAGAACTAGGGTAGCTCTAGATATGAAGTGCTCGGTTAATAAGTGAAATGTTTACCTACGCTTGTGATAATCAGCCGTGCATTATATTAATGGATGAACTGAAATTGGTGCAATTGGAGGTCGTCGTTTTTCGGAAGGTACATCAGCCGGTCGTAAAATTCAACGTACTCTAATGGAATTGCTTAATCAAATGAATGATTTCGATTCGTTGGATTAGGTTAAAATGATTATGGTTACAAACCGTGCGGATACGCTAGATCCGGAATTATTACGTCCCGGGCGTTTAGATCGTAAGATAAATGTAAGTACATACCTTCAATATGTCAGTGATTCAGTGAAACGATATTTTATGTTATCTACGAGTATATTTGTATAGTTATTGTGAAGGCAACAAACGCGCCACGATATGTTGTTGGATATCGACGTCAGTTAGACAAGACAAAATTGAAGGCTAGAACTAGGGTAGCTCTAGATATGAAGTGCTCGGTTAATAAGTGAAATGTTTACCTACGCTTGTGATAATCAGCCGTGCATTGTATTAATGGATGAACTGAAATTGATGCAATTGGAGGTTGTCATTTTTCGGAAGGTACATCAGCCGATCGTCAAATTCAACGTACTCTAATGGAATTGCTTCATCAAATGGATGGTTTCGATTCGTTGGATTAGGTTAAAATGATTATGGCTGCAAATCGTCCGGATACGCTAGATCCGGCATTATTACGTCCCGGGCGTTTAGATCGTAAGATAAATGTAAGTACTTACCTCCAATATGTCAGTGATTCAGTGAAACGATATTTTATGTTATCTACGAGTATATTTGTATAGTTATTGTGAAGGCAACAAAAGGGCCATGATATGTTGTTGGATATCGGCGTCAGTTAGACAAGACAAAATTGAAGGCTGGAACTAGGGTAGCTCTAGATATAAAGTGCTCGGTTAATAAGTGAAATGTTTAACTACGGTCGTAATCATCAGCCGTGCATTATATTAATGGATGAAATGAAATTGATGCAATTGGAGGTCGTCTTTTTTCGGAAGGTACATCAGCCGGTTGTAAAATTCAACGTACTCTAATGGAATTGCTTAATCAAATGAAAGGTTAAAATGATTATGGCTACAAACCGTGCGGATACGCTAGATCCGGAATTATTACGTCCCGGGCGTTTAGATCGTAAGATAAATGTAAGTACATACCTTCAATATGTCAGTGATTCAGTGAAACGATATTTTATGTTATCTACGAGTATATTTGTATAGTTATTGTGAAGGCAACAAACGGGCCACGATATGTTGTTGGATATCGACGTCAGTTAGACAAGACAAATTTGAAGGCTGGAACTAGGGTAGCCTAGATATGAAGTGCTCGGTTAATAAGTGAAATGTTTAACTACGCTAGTGATCATCAGTCGTGCATTATATTAATGGATGAAATGAAATTGATGCAACTGGAGGTCGTCGTTTTTCGGAAGGTACATCAGCCGATCGTCAAATTCAACGTACTCTAATGGAATTGCTTAATCAAATGGATGGTTTCGATTCGTTGGATTAGGTTAAAATGATTATGACTACAAACCGTCCGGATACGCTAGATCCGGCATTATTACGTCCCGGGCGTTTAGATCGTAAGATAAATGTAAGTACATACCTCCAATATGTCAGTGATTCAGTGAAACGATATTTTATGTTATCTACGAGTATATTTTTATAGTTATTGTGAAGGCAACAAACGGGCCACGATATGTTGTTGGATATAGGCGTCAGTTAGACAAGACAAAATTGAAGGCTGGAACTAGGGTAGCTCTAGATATGAAGTGCTTGGTTAATAAGTGAAATGTTTAACTACGCTGGCAATCATCAGCCGTGCATTATATTAATGGATGAAATGAAATTGATGCAACTGGAGGTCGTCGTTTTTCGGAAGGTACATCAGCCGATCGTAAAATTCAACGTACTGTAATGGAATTGCTTCATCAAATGGATGGTTTCGATTCGTTGGATTAGGTTAAAATGATTATGACTACAAACCGTCCGGATACGCTAGATCCGGAATTATTACGTCCCGGGCGTTTAGATCGTAAGATAAATGTAAGTACGTACCTCCAATATGTCAGTGATTCAGTGAAACGATATTTTATGTTATCTATATTTTTATAGTTATTGTGAAGGCAACAAACGGGCCACGATATGTTGTTGGATATCGACGTCAGTTAGACAAGACAAAATTGAAGGCTAGAACTAGGGTAGCTCTAGATATGAAGTGCTCGGTTAATAAGTGAAATGTTTACCTACGCTGGTAATCATCAGCCGTGCATTATATTAATGGATGAAATGAAATTGATGCAATTGGAGGTTGTCATTTTTCGGAAGGTACATCAGCCGATTGTCAAATTCAACGTACTCTAATGGAATTGCTTCATCAAATCAATGGTTTCGATTCGTTGGATTAGGTTAAAATGATTATGACTACAAACCGTCCGGATACGCTAGATCCGGCATTATTACGTCCCGGGCGTTTAGATCGTAAGATAAATGTAAGTACATACCTCCAATATGTCAGTGATTCAGTGAAACGATATTTTATGTTATCTACGAGTATATTTTTATAGTTATTGTGAAGACAACAAACGGGCCACGATATTTTGTTGGATATTGGCGTCAGTTAGACAAGACAAAATTGAAGGCTGGAACTAGGGTAGCTCTAGATATGAAGTGCTTGGTTAATAAGTGAAATGTTTAACTACGCTGGCAATCATCAGCCGTGCATTATATTAATGGATGAAATGAAATTGATGCAACTGGAGGTCGTCGTTTTTCGGAAGGTACATCAGCCGATCGTAAAATTCAACATACTCTAATGGAATTGCTTAATCAAATGGATGGTTTCGATTCGTTGGATTAGGTTAAAATGATTATGACTACAAACCGTCCGGATACGCTAGATCCGGAATTATTACGTCCCGGGCGTTTAGATCGTAAGATAAATGTAAGTACATACCTCCAATATGTCAGTGATTCAGTGAAACGATATTTTATGTTATCTATATTTTTATAGTTATTGTGAAGGCAACAAACGGGCCACGATATGTTGTTGGATATCGACGTCAGTTAGACAAGACAAAATTGAAGGCTAGAACTAGGGTAGCTCTAGATATGAAGTGCTCGGTTAATAAGTGAAATGTTTACCTACGCTGGTAATCATCAGCCGTGCATTGTATTAATGGATGAAATGAAATTGATGCAATTGGAGGTCGTCGTTTTTCGGAAGGTACATCAGCCGATCGTAAAATTCAACGTACTCTAATGGAATTGCTTCATCAAATGGATGGTTTCGATTCGTTGGATTCGGTTAAAATGATTATGGCTACAAACCGCGCGGATACGCTAGATCCGGAATTATTACGTCCCGGGCGTTTAGATCGTAAGATAAATGTAAGTACATACCTTCAATATGTCAGTGATTCAGTGAAACGATATTTTATGTTATCTACGAGTATATTTGTATAGTTATTGTGAAGGCAACAAATGGGTCACGATATGTTGTTGGATATCGACGTCAGTTAGACAAGACAAAATTGAAGGCTAGAACTAGGATAGCTCTAGATATGAAGTGCTCGGTTAATAAGTGAAATGTTTACCTACGCTTGTGATAATCAGCCGTGCATTATACCGGGTGTCTGCCTGGAAGGTATACTACTTTGTTTTGCCGCCATTTAGGCGAGTATTAGTATTGACAGTTCATACTTGACAGTCGTGAAGTAGACACGTGGCAAATTTATTATTGAAAGATATTCGATAAACCATCGTGTTTTAATCGTTAAAATATTTTATCAAAATCAATCATCGATTACTGTGACGATGAGAAAGTTACGTGAAATTTTGGGGAGAAACAACATGCCAACAAAACGCACTATTTATCGTGTAGTGAATGATTTCGAAGAAAGAGGGTCTGTAAGTGATAGGCCCAAGCATGGGCCACAACGTACTGCAAGATCGGCTGAAAACATTACTGTTGTTCAAGAAAGTGTTCAAAACAATCCATCAACCTCAATTCGACGCCGTGCTCAGGAGCTTTGTCTTCAAAGAACAAGTTTGGCCACAATTTTGCACAAGGATTTGCATTTGTTTCCATTTAAGATTCAGTTGACACAAAAGCTTCTTCCACAAGACCATTTACGCCGCCGTACATATGCCAATAGGATGTTACAGCTCGCCCATGACAACCCCGATTTTCATGAAAAAATCATAATGAGTGACGAGGCACATTTTCATTTAAATGGATATGTGAATAAACAGAATAGTCGGTTCTGGGCAATGGAAAACCCTTACATTATTCATCAGTCACCTTTACATCCATTAAAAGTGACAGTCTGGTGTGCAATTTGGTCAGGAGGAATCATTGGACCTTACTTCTTTGAAAATAAAAACGGCGTAACGGTAACTGTGAATGGGGAGCGATATCGTGATATGATTGAAAACTTTTTAACGCCACAACTGCATACTTTGGGCTTGATTAACATCTGGTATCAACAAGACGGTGCCACATCGCATACAGCCAGGATTACAATGGAATTACTGCGAGAACTCGTTCCACAACAAGTTATTTAAAAAAATGGTGATGTTGATTGGCCTCCACGGTCGCCTGATTTGACTGCTCCGGACTTCTTTTTGTGGGGATATCTAAAAAGCAAGGCTTATGCAAACAAACCAGAAACGCTTGAGCAACTCAAACAAAATATTCGTGATGAAATTAATGAAATACCGCGTGAAATGTGTGAGAATGTAATGAAAAATGTGCTCAAAAGGGCTCGCATTTGTGAGGCAGAGGCGGAAATTTATCTGATATTGTATTCCATACATAATTGCCAACATTAAATAAAACATTTATCAATATAAGATCCATTCTCTTTCATTTAATCAAAAATCATAAACAAACAAAGTAGTATACCTTCCCGGCGGACACCCTGTATTAATGGATGAAATGAAATTGATGCAATTGGAGGTTGTCATTTTTCGGAAGGTACATCAGCCGATCGTAAAATTCAACGTACTCTAATGGAATTGCTTAATCAAATGAATGATTTCGATTCGGTGGATTAGGTTAAAATGATTATGGCTACAAACCGTCCGGATACGATAGATCCGGCATTATTACGTCCCGGGCGTTTAGATCGTAATATAAATGTAAGTATGCATACCTCCAATATGTCAGTGATTCAGTGAAACGATATTTTATGTTATCTATATTTTTATAGTTATTGTGAAGGCAACAAACGGGCCACGATATGTTGTTGGATATCGACGTCAGTTAGACAAGACAAAATTGAAGGCTGGAACTAGGGTAGCTCTAGATATGAAGTGCTCGGTTAATAAGTGAAATGTTTAACAACGCTATGCTATGTGCATTATATTAATGGACGAAATGAAATTGATGCAATTGGAGGTTGCCATTTTTCGGAAGGTACATCAGCCGATTGTCAAATTCAACGTACTCTAATGGAATTGCTTAATCAAATGAATGATTTCGATTCGGTGGATTAGGTTAAAATGATTATGGCTACAAACCGTCCGGATACGATAGATCCGGCATTATTACGTCCCGGGCGTTTAGATCGTAAGATAAATGTAAGTATGCATACCTCCAATATGTCAGTGATTCAGTGAAACGATATTTTATGTTATCTATATTTTTATAGTTATTGTGAAGGCAACAAACGGGCCACGATATGTTGTTGGATATCGACGTCAGTTAGACAAGACAAAATTGAAGGCTAGAACTAGGGTAGCTCTAGATATGAAGTGCTCGGTTAATAAGTGAAATGTTTAACTACGCTGGTAATCATCAGCCGTGCATTATATTAATGGATGAAATGAAATTGATGCAATTTGAAGTCGTTGTTTTTCGGAAGGTACATCAGCCGATCGTTAAATTCAACGTACTCTGATGGAATTGCTTAATCAAATGGATGGTTTCGATTCGTTGGATTAAGTTAAAATGATTATGGCTACAAACCGTCCGGATACGCTAGATCCGGAATTATTACGTCTCGGGCGTTTAGATCGTAAGATAAATGTAAGTACATACCTTCAATGTGTCAGTGATTCAGTGAAACGATATTTTATGTTATCTACGAGTATATTTGTATAGTTATTGTGAAGGCAACAAACGGGCCATGATATGTTGTTGGATATCGGCGTCAGTTAGACAAGACAAAATTGAAGGCTGGAACTAGGGTAGCTCTAGATATGAAGTGCTCGGTTAATAAGTGAAATGTTTACCTACGCTGGTAATCATCAGCCGTGCATTGTATTAATGGATGAAATGAAATTGATGCAATTGGAGGTCGTCGTTTTTCGGAAGGTACATCAGCCGGTCGTAAAATTCAACGTACTCTAATGGAATTGCTTAATCAAATGAAAGGTTAAAATGATTATGGCTACAAACCGTGCGGATACGCTAGATCCGGAATTATTACGTCCCGGGCGTTTAGATCGTAAGATAAATGTAAGTACATACCTTCAATATGTCAGTGATTCAGTGAAACGATATTTTATGTTATCTACGAGTATATTTGTATAGTTATTGTGAAGGCAACAAACGCGTCACGATATGTTGTTGGATATCGACGTCAGTTAGACAAGACAAAATTGAAGGCTAGAACTAGGGTAGCTCTAGATATGAAGTGCTCGGTTAATAAGTGAAATGTTTACCTACGCTTGTGGTAATCAGCCGTGCATTATATTAATGGATGAACTGAAATTGGTGCAATTGGAGGTCGTCGTTTTTCGGAAGGTACATCAGCCGGTCGTAAAATTCAACGTACTCTAATGGAATTGCTTAATCAAATGAATGATTTCGATTCGTTGGATTAGGTTAAAATGATTATGGCTACAAACCGTGCGGATACGCTAGATCCGGAATTATTACGTCCCGGGCGTTTAGATCGTAAGATAAATGTAAGTACATACCTTCAATATGTCAGTGATTCAGTGAAACGATATTTTATGTTATCTACGAGTATATTTGTATAGTTATTGTGAAGGCAACAAACGCGCCACGATATGTTGTTGGATATCGACGTCAGTTAGACAAGACAAAATTGAAGGCTAGAACTAGGGTAGCTCTAGATATGAAGTGCTCGGTTAATAAGTGAAATGTTTAACTACGCTGGTAATCATCAGCCGTGCATTATATTAATGGATGAAATGAAATTGATGCAATTGGAGGTCGTCGTTTTTCGGAAGGTACATCAGCCGATCGTCAAATTCAACGTACTCTAATGGAATTGGTTAATCAAATGGCTGGTTTCGATTCGTTGGATTAGGTTAAAATGATTATGGCTACAAACCATCCGGATACCGGATACGCTAGATCCGGCATTATTACGTCCCGAGCGTTTAGATCGTAAGATAAATGTAAATACATACCTCCAATATGTCAATGATTCAGTGAAACGATATTTTATGTTATCTATATTTTGATAGTTATTGTGAAGGCAACAAACGGACCACGATATGTTGTTGGATATCGGCGTAAGTGAGACAAGACAAAATTGAAGGCTAGAACTAGGGTAGCTCTAGATATGAAGTGCTCGGTTAATAAGTGAAATGTTTAACAACGCTATGCTATGTGCATTATATTAATGGATGAAATGAAATTGATGCAATTGGAGGTTGCCATTTTTCGGAAGGTACATCAGCCGATCGTCAAATTCAACGTACTCTAATGGAATTGCTTCATCAAATGGATGGTTTCGATTCGTTGGATTAGGTTAAAATGATTATGACTACAAACCGTCCGGATACGCTAGATCCGGCATTATTACGTCCCGGGCGTTTAGATTGTAAGATAAATGTAAGTACATACCTCCAATATGTCAGTGATTCACTGAAACTATATTTTATGTTATCTATATTTTTATAGTTATTGTGAAGGCAACAAACGGACCACGATATGTTGTTGGATATCGGCGTCAGTAAGACAAGACCTAATTGAAGGCTGGAACTAGGGTAGCTCTAGATATGAAGTGCTCGGTTAATAAGTGAAATGTTTAACTACGCTAGTGATTATCAGCCGTGCATTGTATTAATGGATGAAATGAAATTGATGCAATTGGAGGTCGTCGTTTTTCGGAAGGTACATCAGCCGATCGTAAAATTTAACGTACTCTAATGGAATTGGTTAATCAAATGGATGGTTTCGATTCGTTGGATTAGGTTAAAATGATTATGGCTACAAACCATCCGGATACGCTAGATCCGGCATTATTACGTCCCGGGCGTTTAGATTGTAAGATAAATGTAAGTACATACCTCCAATATGTCAATGATTCAGTGAAACGATATTTTATGTTATCTATATTTTTATAGTTATTGTGAAGGCAACAAACGGACCACGATATGTTGTTGGATATCGACGTCAGTTAGACAAGGCAAAATTGAAGGCTGGAACTAGGGTAGCTCTAGATATGAAGTGCTCGGTTAATAAGTGAAATGTTTAACTACGCTCGTGATTATCAGCCGTGCATTATACAGGGTGTCTGCCTGGAAGGTATACTACTTTGTTTTGCCGCCATTTAGGCGAATATTAGTATTGACAGTTCATACTTGACAGTCGTGAAGTAGACACGTGGCAAATTTATTATTGAAAGATATTTGATAAACCATCGTGTTTTAATCGTTAAAATATTTTATCAAAGTCAATCATCGATTACTGTGACGATGAGAAAGTTACGTGAAATTTTTGGGAGAAACAACATGCCAACAAAACGCACTATTTATCGTGTAGTGAATGATTTCGAAGAAAGAGGGTCTGTAAGTGATAGGCCCAAGCATGGGCCACAACGTACTGCAAAATCGGCTGAAAACATTACTGTTGTTCAAGAAAGTGTTCAAAACAATCCATCAACCTCAATTCGACGCCGTGCTCAGGAGCTTTGTCTTCAAAGAACAAGTTTGGCCACAATTTTGCACAAGGATTTGCATTTGTTTCCATTTAAGATTCAGTTGACACAAAAGCTTCTTCCACAAGACCATTTACGCCGCCGTACATATGCCAATAGGATGTTACAGCTCGCCCATGACAACCCCGATTTTCATGAAAAAATCATAATGAGTGACGAGGCACATTTTCATTTAAATGGATATGTGAATAAACAGAATAGTCGGTTCTGGGCAATGGAAAACCCTCACATTATTCATCAGTCACCTTTACATCCATTAAAAGTGACAGTCTGGTGTGCAATTTGGTCAGGAGGAATCATTGGACCTTACTTCTTTGAAAATGAAAACGGCGTAATGGTAACTGTGAATGGGGAGCGATATCGTGATATGATTGAAAACTTTTTAACGCCACAACTGCATACTTTAGGCTTGATTAACATGTGGTATCAACAAGACGGTGCCACATCGCATACAGCCAGGATTACAATGGAATTACTGCGAGAACTCGTTCCACAACAAGTTATTTAAAAAAATGGTGATGTTGATTGGCCTCCACGGTCGCCTGATTTGACTGCTCCGGACTTCTTTTTGTGGGGATATCTAAAAATCAAGGCTTATGCAAACAAACCAGAAACGCTTGAGCAACTCAAACAAAATAGTCGTGATGAAATTAATGAAATACCGCGTGAAATGTGTGAGAATGTAATGAAAAATGTGCTCGAAAGGGCTCGCATTTGTGAGGCAGAGGCGGACATTTATCTGATATTGTATTCCATACATAATTGCCGACATTAAATAAAACATTTATCAATATAAGATCCATTCTCTTTCATTTAATCAAAAATCATAAACAAACAAAGTAGTATACCTTCCCGGCGGACACCCTGTATTAATGGATGAAATGAAATTGATGCAATTGGAGGTCGTCATTTTTCGAAAGGTACATCAGCCGATCGTAAAATTCAACGTACTCTAATGGAATTGCTTAATCAAATGAATGATTTCGATTCGGTGGATTAGGTTAAAATGATTATGGCTACAAACCGTCCGGATACGATAGATCCGGCATTATTTCTTCCCGGGCGTTTAGATCGTAAGATAAATGTAAGTATGCATACCTCCAATATGTCAGTGATTCAGTGAAACGATATTTTATGTTATCTATATTTTTATAGTTATTGTGAAGGCAACAAACGGGCCACGATATGTTGTTGGATATCGACGTCAGTTAGACAAGACAAAATTGAAGGCTAGAACTAGGGTAGCTCTAGATATGAAGTGCTCGGTTAATAAGTGAAATGTTTAACTACGCTGGTAATCATCAGCCGTGCATTATATTAATGGATGAAATGAAATTGATGCAATTTGAAGTCGTTGTTTTTCGGAAGGTACATCAGCCGATCGTTAAATTCAACGTACTCTGATGGAATTGCTTAATCAAATGGATGGTTTCGATTCGTTGGATTAAGTTAAAATGATTATGGCTACAAACCGTCCGGATACGCTAGATCCGGAATTATTACGTCTCGGGCGTTTAGATCGTAAGATAAATGTAAGTACATACCTTCAATGTGTCAGTGATTCAGTGAAACGATATTTTATGTTATCTACGAGTATATTTGTATAGTTATTGTGAAGGCAACAAACGGGCCATGATATGTTGTTGGATATCGGCGTCAGTTAGACAAGACAAAATTGAAGGCTGGAACTAGGGTAGCTCTAGATATGAAGTGCTCGGTTAATAAGTGAAATGTTTACCTACGCTGGTAATCATCAGCCGTGCATTGTATTAATGGATGAAATGAAATTGATGCAATTGGAGGTCGTCGTTTTTCGGAAGGTACATCAGCCGGTCGTAAAATTCAACGTACTCTAATGGAATTGCTTAATCAAATGAAAGGTTAAAATGATTATGGCTACAAACCGTGCGGATACGCTAGATCCGGAATTATTACGTCCCGGGCGTTTAGATCGTAAGATAAATGTAAGTACATACCTTCAATATGTCAGTGATTCAGTGAAACGATATTTTATGTTATCTACGAGTATATTTGTATAGTTATTGTGAAGGCAACAAACGCGTCACGATATGTTGTTGGATATCGACGTCAGTTAGACAAGACAAAATTGAAGGCTAGAACTAGGGTAGCTCTAGATATGAAGTGCTCGGTTAATAAGTGAAATGTTTACCTACGCTTGTGGTAATCAGCCGTGCATTATATTAATGGATGAACTGAAATTGGTGCAATTGGAGGTCGTCGTTTTTCGGAAGGTACATCAGCCGGTCGTAAAATTCAACGTACTCTAATGGAATTGCTTAATCAAATGAATGATTTCGATTCGTTGGATTAGGTTAAAATGATTATGGCTACAAACCGTGCGGATACGCTAGATCCGGAATTATTACGTCCCGGGCGTTTAGATCGTAAGATAAATGTAAGTACATACCTTCAATATGTCAGTGATTCAGTGAAACGATATTTTATGTTATCTACGAGTATATTTGTATAGTTATTGTGAAGGCAACAAACGCGCCACGATATGTTGTTGGATATCGACGTCAGTTAGACAAGACAAAATTGAAGGCTAGAACTAGGGTAGCTCTAGATATGAAGTGCTCGGTTAATAAGTGAAATGTTTACCTACGCTGGTAATCATCAGCCGTGCATTATATTAATGGATGAAATGAAATTGATGCAATTGGAGGTTGTCATTTTTCGGAAGGTACATCAGCCGATTGTCAAATTCAACGTACTCTAATGGAATTGCTTCATCAAATGGATGGTTTCGATTCGTTGGATTAGGTTAAAATGATTATGACTACAAACCGTCCGGATACGCTAGATCCGGCATTATTACGTCCCGGGCGTTTAGATCGTAAGATAAATGTAAGTACATACCTCCAATATGTCAGTGATTCAGTGAAACGATATTTTATGTTATCTACGAGTATATTTTTATAGTTATTGTGAAGGCAACAAACGGGCCACGATATTTTGTTGGATATTGGCGTCAGTTAGACAAGACAAAATTGAAGGCTGGAACTAGGGTAGCTCTAGATATGAAGTGCTTGGTTAATAAGTGAAATGTTTAACTACGCTGGCAATCATCAGCCGTGCATTATATTAATGGATGAAATGAAATTGATGCAACTGGAGGTCGTCGTTTTTCGGAAGGTACATCAGCCGATCGTAAAATTCAACATACTCTAATGGAATTGCTTAATCAAATGGATGGTTTCGATTCGTTGGATTAGGTTAAAATGATTATGACTACAAACCGTCCGGATACGCTAGATCCGGAATTATTACGTCCCGGGCGTTTAGATCGTAAGATAAATGTAAGTACATACCTCCAATATGTCAGTGATTCAGTGAAACGATATTTTATGTTATCTACGAGTATATTTTTATAGTTATTGTGAAGGCAACAAACGGGCCACGATATTTTGTTGGATATTGGCGTCAGTTAGACAAGACAAAATTGAAGGCTGGAACTAGGGTAGCTCTAGATATGAAGTGCTTGGTTAATAAGTGAAATGTTTAACTACGCTGGCAATCATCAGCCGTGCATTATATTAATGGATGAAATGAAATTGATGCAACTGGAGGTCGTCGTTTTTCGGAAGGTACATCAGCCGATCGTAAAATTCAACATACTCTAATGGAATTGCTTAATCAAATGGATGGTTTCGATTCGTTGGATTAGGTTAAAATGATTATGACTACAAACCGTCCGGATACGCTAGATCCGGAATTATTACGTCCCGGGCGTTTAGATCGTAAGATAAATGTAAGTACATACCTCCAATATGTCAGTGATTCAGTGAAACGATATTTTATGTTATCTATATTTTTATAGTTATTGTGAAGGCAACAAACGGGCCACGATATGTTGTTGGATATCGACGTCAGTTAGACAAGACAAAATTGAAGGCTAGAACTAGGGTAGCTCTAGATATGAAGTGCTCGGTTAATAAGTGAAATGTTTACCTACGCTGGTAATCATCAGCCGTGCATTGTATTAATGGATGAAATGAAATTGATGCAATTGGAGGTCGTCGTTTTTCGGAAGGTACATCAGCCGATCGTAAAATTCAACGTACTCTAATGGAATTGCTTCATCAAATGGATGGTTTCGATTCGTTGGATTCGGTTAAAATGATTATGGCTACAAACCGCGCGGATACGCTAGATCCGGAATTATTACGTCCCGGGCGTTTAGATCGTAAGATAAATGTAAGTACATACCTTCAATATGTCAGTGATTCAGTGAAACGATATTTTATGTTATCTACGAGTATATTTGTATAGTTATTGTGAAGGCAACAAATGGGTCACGATATGTTGTTGGATATCGACGTCAGTTAGACAAGACAAAATTGAAGGCTAGAACTAGGATAGCTCTAGATATGAAGTGCTCGGTTAATAAGTGAAATGTTTACCTACGCTTGTGATAATCAGCCGTGCATTATACCGGGTGTCTGCCTGGAAGGTATACTACTTTGTTTTGCCGCCATTTAGGCGAGTATTAGTATTGACAGTTCATACTTGACAGTCGTGAAGTAGACACGTGGCAAATTTATTATTGAAAGATATTCGATAAACCATCGTGTTTTAATCGTTAAAATATTTTATCAAAATCAATCATCGATTACTGTGACGATGAGAAAGTTACGTGAAATTTTGGGGAGAAACAACATGCCAACAAAACGCACTATTTATCGTGTAGTGAATGATTTCGAAGAAAGAGGGTCTGTAAGTGATAGGCCCAAGCATGGGCCACAACGTACTGCAAGATCGGCTGAAAACATTACTGTTGTTCAAGAAAGTGTTCAAAACAATCCATCAACCTCAATTCGACGCCGTGCTCAGGAGCTTTGTCTTCAAAGAACAAGTTTGGCCACAATTTTGCACAAGGATTTGCATTTGTTTCCATTTAAGATTCAGTTGACACAAAAGCTTCTTCCACAAGACCATTTACGCCGCCGTACATATGCCAATAGGATGTTACAGCTCGCCCATGACAACCCCGATTTTCATGAAAAAATCATAATGAGTGACGAGGCACATTTTCATTTAAATGGATATGTGAATAAACAGAATAGTCGGTTCTGGGCAATGGAAAACCCTTACATTATTCATCAGTCACCTTTACATCCATTAAAAGTGACAGTCTGGTGTGCAATTTGGTCAGGAGGAATCATTGGACCTTACTTCTTTGAAAATAAAAACGGCGTAACGGTAACTGTGAATGGGGAGCGATATCGTGATATGATTGAAAACTTTTTAACGCCACAACTGCATACTTTGGGCTTGATTAACATCTGGTATCAACAAGACGGTGCCACATCGCATACAGCCAGGATTACAATGGAATTACTGCGAGAACTCGTTCCACAACAAGTTATTTAAAAAAATGGTGATGTTGATTGGCCTCCACGGTCGCCTGATTTGACTGCTCCGGACTTCTTTTTGTGGGGATATCTAAAAAGCAAGGCTTATGCAAACAAACCAGAAACGCTTGAGCAACTCAAACAAAATATTCGTGATGAAATTAATGAAATACCGCGTGAAATGTGTGAGAATGTAATGAAAAATGTGCTCAAAAGGGCTCGCATTTGTGAGGCAGAGGCGGAAATTTATCTGATATTGTATTCCATACATAATTGCCAACATTAAATAAAACATTTATCAATATAAGATCCATTCTCTTTCATTTAATCAAAAATCATAAACAAACAAAGTAGTATACCTTCCCGGCGGACACCCTGTATTAATGGATGAAATGAAATTGATGCAATTGGAGGTTGTCATTTTTCGGAAGGTACATCAGCCGATCGTAAAATTCAACGTACTCTAATGGAATTGCTTAATCAAATGAATGATTTCGATTCGGTGGATTAGGTTAAAATGATTATGGCTACAAACCGTCCGGATACGATAGATCCGGCATTATTACGTCCCGGGCGTTTAGATCGTAATATAAATGTAAGTATGCATACCTCCAATAAGTCAGTGATTCAGTGAAACGATATTTTATGTTATCTATATTTTTATAGTTATTGTGAAGGCAACAAACGGGCCACGATATGTTGTTGGATATCGACGTCAGTTAGACAAGACAAAATTGAAGGCTGGAACTAGGGTAGCTCTAGATATGAAGTGCTCGGTTAATAAGTGAAATGTTTAACAACGCTATGCTATGTGCATTATATTAATGGACGAAATGAAATTGATGCAATTGGAGGTTGCCATTTTTCGGAAGGTACATCAGCCGATTGTCAAATTCAACGTACTCTAATGGAATTGCTTAATCAAATGAATGATTTCGATTCGGTGGATTAGGTTAAAATGATTATGGCTACAAACCGTCCGGATACGATAGATCCGGCATTATTACGTCCCGGGCGTTTAGATCGTAAGATAAATGTAAGTATGCATACCTCCAATATGTCAGTGATTCAGTGAAACGATATTTTATGTTATCTATATTTTTATAGTTATTGTGAAGGCAACAAACGGGCCACGATATGTTGTTGGATATCGACGTCAGTTAGACAAGACAAAATTGAAGGCTAGAACTAGGGTAGCTCTAGATATGAAGTGCTCGGTTAATAAGTGAAATGTTTAACTACGCTGGTAATCATCAGCCGTGCATTATATTAATGGATGAAATGAAATTGATGCAATTTGAAGTCGTTGTTTTTCGGAAGGTACATCAGCCGATCGTTAAATTCAACGTACTCTGATGGAATTGCTTAATCAAATGGATGGTTTCGATTCGTTGGATTAAGTTAAAATGATTATGGCTACAAACCGTCCGGATACGCTAGATCCGGAATTATTACGTCTCGGGCGTTTAGATCGTAAGATAAATGTAAGTACATACCTTCAATGTGTCAGTGATTCAGTGAAACGATATTTTATGTTATCTACGAGTATATTTGTATAGTTATTGTGAAGGCAACAAACGGGCCATGATATGTTGTTGGATATCGGCGTCAGTTAGACAAGACAAAATTGAAGGCTGGAACTAGGGTAGCTCTAGATATGAAGTGCTCGGTTAATAAGTGAAATGTTTACCTACGCTGGTAATCATCAGCCGTGCATTGTATTAATGGATGAAATGAAATTGATGCAATTGGAGGTCGTCGTTTTTCGGAAGGTACATCAGCCGGTCGTAAAATTCAACGTACTCTAATGGAATTGCTTAATCAAATGAAAGGTTAAAATGATTATGGCTACAAACCGTGCGGATACGCTAGATCCGGAATTATTACGTCCCGGGCGTTTAGATCGTAAGATAAATGTAAGTACATACCTTCAATATGTCAGTGATTCAGTGAAACGATATTTTATGTTATCTACGAGTATATTTGTATAGTTATTGTGAAGGCAACAAACGCGTCACGATATGTTGTTGGATATCGACGTCAGTTAGACAAGACAAAATTGAAGGCTAGAACTAGGGTAGCTCTAGATATGAAGTGCTCGGTTAATAAGTGAAATGTTTACCTACGCTTGTGGTAATCAGCCGTGCATTATATTAATGGATGAACTGAAATTGGTGCAATTGGAGGTCGTCGTTTTTCGGAAGGTACATCAGCCGGTCGTAAAATTCAACGTACTCTAATGGAATTGCTTAATCAAATGAATGATTTCGATTCGTTGGATTAGGTTAAAATGATTATGGCTACAAACCGTGCGGATACGCTAGATCCGGAATTATTACGTCCCGGGCGTTTAGATCGTAAGATAAATGTAAGTACATACCTTCAATATGTCAGTGATTCAGTGAAACGATATTTTATGTTATCTACGAGTATATTTGTATAGTTATTGTGAAGGCAACAAACGCGCCACGATATGTTGTTGGATATCGACGTCAGTTAGACAAGACAAAATTGAAGGCTAGAACTAGGGTAGCTCTAGATATGAAGTGCTCGGTTAATAAGTGAAATGTTTAACTACGCTGGTAATCATCAGCCGTGCATTATATTAATGGATGAAATGAAATTGATGCAATTGGAGGTCGTCGTTTTTCGGAAGGTACATCAGCCGATCGTCAAATTCAACGTACTCTAATGGAATTGGTTAATCAAATGGCTGGTTTCGATTCGTTGGATTAGGTTAAAATGATTATGGCTACAAACCATCCGGATACCGGATACGCTAGATCCGGCATTATTACGTCCCGAGCGTTTAGATCGTAAGATAAATGTAAATACATACCTCCAATATGTCAATGATTCAGTGAAACGATATTTTATGTTATCTATATTTTGATAGTTATTGTGAAGGCAACAAACGGACCACGATATGTTGTTGGATATCGGCGTAAGTGAGACAAGACAAAATTGAAGGCTAGAACTAGGGTAGCTCTAGATATGAAGTGCTCGGTTAATAAGTGAAATGTTTAACAACGCTATGCTATGTGCATTATATTAATGGATGAAATGAAATTGATGCAATTGGAGGTTGCCATTTTTCGGAAGGTACATCAGCCGATCGTCAAATTCAACGTACTCTAATGGAATTGCTTCATCAAATGGATGGTTTCGATTCGTTGGATTAGGTTAAAATGATTATGACTACAAACCGTCCGGATACGCTAGATCCGGCATTATTACGTCCCGGGCGTTTAGATTGTAAGATAAATGTAAGTACATACCTCCAATATGTCAGTGATTCACTGAAACTATATTTTATGTTATCTATATTTTTATAGTTATTGTGAAGGCAACAAACGGACCACGATATGTTGTTGGATATCGGCGTCAGTAAGACAAGACCTAATTGAAGGCTGGAACTAGGGTAGCTCTAGATATGAAGTGCTCGGTTAATAAGTGAAATGTTTAACTACGCTAGTGATTATCAGCCGTGCATTGTATTAATGGATGAAATGAAATTGATGCAATTGGAGGTCGTCGTTTTTCGGAAGGTACATCAGCCGATCGTAAAATTTAACGTACTCTAATGGAATTGGTTAATCAAATGGATGGTTTCGATTCGTTGGATTAGGTTAAAATGATTATGGCTACAAACCATCCGGATACGCTAGATCCGGCATTATTACGTCCCGGGCGTTTAGATTGTAAGATAAATGTAAGTACATACCTCCAATATGTCAATGATTCAGTGAAACGATATTTTATGTTATCTATATTTTTATAGTTATTGTGAAGGCAACAAACGGACCACGATATTTTGTTGGATATCGACGTCAGTTAGACAAGGCAAAATTGAAGGCTGGAACTAGGGTAGCTCTAGATATGAAGTGCTCGGTTAATAAGTGAAATGTTTAACTACGCTCGTGATTATCAGCCGTGCATTATACAGGGTGTCTGCCTGGAAGGTATACTACTTTGTTTTGCCGCCATTTAGGCGAATATTAGTATTGACAGTTCATACTTGACAGTCGTGAAGTAGACACGTGGCAAATTTATTATTGAAAGATATTTGATAAACCATCGTGTTTTAATCGTTAAAATATTTTATCAAAGTCAATCATCGATTACTGTGACGATGAGAAAGTTACGTGAAATTTTTGGGAGAAACAACATGCCAACAAAACGCACTATTTATCGTGTAGTGAATGATTTCGAAGAAAGAGGGTCTGTAAGTGATAGGCCCAAGCATGGGCCACAACGTACTGCAAAATCGGCTGAAAACATTACTGTTGTTCAAGAAAGTGTTCAAAACAATCCATCAACCTCAATTCGACGCCGTGCTCAGGAGCTTTGTCTTCAAAGAACAAGTTTGGCCACAATTTTGCACAAGGATTTGCATTTGTTTCCATTTAAGATTCAGTTGACACAAAAGCTTCTTCCACAAGACCATTTACGCCGCCGTACATATGCCAATAGGATGTTACAGCTCGCCCATGACAACCCCGATTTTCATGAAAAAATCATAATGAGTGACGAGGCACATTTTCATTTAAATGGATATGTGAATAAACAGAATAGTCGGTTCTGGGCAATGGAAAACCCTCACATTATTCATCAGTCACCTTTACATCCATTAAAAGTGACAGTCTGGTGTGCAATTTGGTCAGGAGGAATCATTGGACCTTACTTCTTTGAAAATGAAAACGGCGTAATGGTAACTGTGAATGGGGAGCGATATCGTGATATGATTGAAAACTTTTTAACGCCACAACTGCATACTTTAGGCTTGATTAACATGTGGTATCAACAAGACGGTGCCACATCGCATACAGCCAGGATTACAATGGAATTACTGCGAGAACTCGTTCCACAACAAGTTATTTAAAAAAATGGTGATGTTGATTGGCCTCCACGGTCGCCTGATTTGACTGCTCCGGACTTCTTTTTGTGGGGATATCTAAAAATCAAGGCTTATGCAAACAAACCAGAAACGCTTGAGCAACTCAAACAAAATAGTCGTGATGAAATTAATGAAATACCGCGTGAAATGTGTGAGAATGTAATGAAAAATGTGCTCGAAAGGGCTCGCATTTGTGAGGCAGAGGCGGACATTTATCTGATATTGTATTCCATACATAATTGCCGACATTAAATAAAACATTTATCAATATAAGATCCATTCTCTTTCATTTAATCAAAAATCATAAACAAACAAAGTAGTATACCTTCCCGGCGGACACCCTGTATTAATGGATGAAATGAAATTGATGCAATTGGAGGTCGTCATTTTTCGAAAGGTACATCAGCCGATCGTAAAATTCAACGTACTCTAATGGAATTGCTTAATCAAATGAATGATTTCGATTCGGTGGATTAGGTTAAAATGATTATGGCTACAAACCGTCCGGATACGATAGATCCGGCATTATTTCTTCCCGGGCGTTTAGATCGTAAGATAAATGTAAGTATGCATACCTCCAATATGTCAGTGATTCAGTGAAACGATATTTTATGTTATCTATATTTTTATAGTTATTGTGAAGGCAACAAACGGGCCACGATATGTTGTTGGATATCGACGTCAGTTAGACAAGACAAAATTGAAGGCTAGAACTAGGGTAGCTCTAGATATGAAGTGCTCGGTTAATAAGTGAAATGTTTAACTACGCTGGTAATCATCAGCCGTGCATTATATTAATGGATGAAATGAAATTGATGCAATTTGAAGTCGTTGTTTTTCGGAAGGTACATCAGCCGATCGTTAAATTCAACGTACTCTGATGGAATTGCTTAATCAAATGGATGGTTTCGATTCGTTGGATTAGGTTAAAATGATTATGGCTACAAACCGTCCGGATACGCTAGATCCGGAATTATTACGTCTCGGGCGTTTAGATCGTAAGATAAATGTAAGTACATACCTTACCCGGGCGCTAAGTTCGTAAAATCGAAATTCTGCTTCCTAATGAACATGGTGAAATTGATTATGAAGCCATTGTTAAATTGTCGGATAGTTATTTAAGAAATGTTTCGAATTGCGGTTTATGAAAACACGTATAAGTCTTTCAACATTAAAAATGGTAAAGTTTTTAACTAGCAACAATTTCGTTTTACTTTAGATTGTTATATGTTGGCGTTCAAGCCATCTTTCATCAATACATTGTGGTTTAATCTCTAGCATTTCCAGAGACTCATTCATTTAACTGTGGTGGTAGCAGTTCACAAGGCAGATGTGGTTGTACGCAACGAGGCCCACGACGATTTCAACCTATTAAGATTTTACCCGCGAAGATATTGAGGTTGGGCCACCATTATCGATCAAACAAATTCGATCGATTACGATATTTGGACGAATATTGGACACGAAAATTTTCGCGTTGAACTTTCATTGGCCGGGTTCATCTTATCGAAATTGGCCGGTAAGCATTCGGATTTCGATAGACATCACCTGGCATCACTGGATCCCGTATTGCATAGACATTTACTATCTCAAAACATATGAGGACGATGTATCAGAATTTGGTTTATATTTTACTGTTGTCTGTCTGTGTGTCTGTGGTGTTTAAGGGTAACGCGAATTGAAGAGCTACGACAAAACGGTTCTAATATAATGGTTAACTCATCCAATCGCATTGAATATATCCAATTAATGGTCGACTTTATATTAAATAAACAAATTCAAATAAATTTTAATGATAAATTTTAATAAAATATTTCTCATCTGAAAATCCTGTGTTTTTAATATTTTGTGAAACGCAATATGATACCTAGGTAGGGTGTTTTTTATAGTCGAAGGAACTATTTTGGCCTAGTCACCTAGTTCAGCAATCGGTATTATTTTTAAATTTTGAATTAACAATTTTTTAATGGAAAAATAACCTAACAAAATTAAATGCAAAGTGAAATTTCAAGAAGGCGAAAAATATTATTTAAAATGAAGTGTGAATTCCTCCAATATTTTTTTTAATTTTAAAAAAAAAATAATTTTTTATTGTTTCGACACACCAAGCACAAAATATTTATGTTTCTACCACAAAAAAATAAAAGTTTGCTGAGAGTGGGGGAATTTTTTTCATTTTGGTTGCCATAAAAAATACTTTGATATTTTTTATTTATAATTATGGCAACCAACTCAACAACAACGAAACTTTTCAGAAAAAAAATACTGATGTACGTAAGTACACAGAGAATCTATATTTTTATCTCGTTCTAGTTTTCTGCAAAATAAAACTAATAATTTAATAATTAATAAAATAATAATTTTCCTATAAAAAATTGTGGCATTACTAACATATATTTATATATCTCGCGATATTGAATATTTTTATATAGTGGATGCTTCTTATTTATCTGCAAAAATTTGTAGAAGAAAACCATTTTCTACATGTAAATGGGACACTAGGGGATTCGCGTTCAGCGTAACGAAAACGTATCAATTATCTAACATGGTTTTACCAAAAAGCAATATAAACACTATACATATATAATATACACTATTTGATATTGCTTCCTGGTAATTATACGTAAACGCCATTTTGAACGTGTTGTATATTTCCAAACAAACAATAATTTGACAGTCATATATTTTTGCCTTTTGCTAATTGCATTTATATCCAATCAATAAGTATTTATTTAATTTTAATATTTTTGTGCTTAAGTCGTTGAATTTTAATTACATAATCGCTCTAACAAAAGATCGGCATATAGAAAAAACACAATATAGTAAAATGTTAAAATTTTTAACAAACGTATCTTGTGTTTTCAATTTAGCTGTGATTTTTATGCTAACATCGTCTTTGCCTGTAAATGAGCCACAAAACTTACAGCACAACAGTAATGATTTTTTAAATATTACTGTTGCTGAACCAGACACATCTCGAAAGCTAGATGATTTTATACAAAAGTTAAAGACGAAATACCGGAAACTAGATACCATTGATTTAGATCGAACATTTCTTAATGGTACGGTTGTAACATTCTTGAATCAGTGTAACATTAATGATTTGTCTTGCATGACTTATTTTGATATGTTATTGGGATTGGCCGAAAATTTACCCGAGGATTCATTGAAGTCGATCAAACCCGAGCTGTGGAAAAATCATGTCACGTGTAACTCATTTTGTGCTGAATTTACCGCATCTCTTCCAGGTAATTTTATAATTAATGGCCGTTTTTGAATATAGATATATCGATACCGTATTTTGCTTGTACCAGTTTCGTTTGTACAATTTGTTGTATTTTAATTGTACAGAATATATTTTGTTTGAACTAGTTTTGTGTGTACAGGATTGTCGTTGTACAATATTTGAAATAATTTTTTATACGGAGAATTGTCCCTGGATAAAGAATTATTTTACGGAGGATTTTCATTTGAGGAGTAATCAAATTGTGCGGTGGTTCTTGTAGTGGATGGAAGAAACAAGTCACTACAACATCACACTATTTATGAAATCGTTACTCGTGTGTTATTATTTGGAGGTATATTAGACACTTGACAGTTTCTTCATAGTTACAACGTTGGTCTATATATCACATTAATGTGCTACAGACGATTAACACCCACTCTATTGAAACATGCACAAGAGTGCTCTTATCGACGGTCCAACCGAAATTCCTAGTAAATACTTCATAATTTCCGCAAAAACTCACCACCAACGTTTGCAAACCATTTTGTATATTTTTCTGTAGATGATATATTAAATTAATATTAAAAACAATTTTTTCCAGGTCACCCATTCAGCAATGAGACTAGAATATCGATGAAAATGAAAGATCCCACTTTATGTCACATCCAGTGCTTGACATTAAGTGGAACGTATATATGTGATGTTAAACCAATATGCAGTATAACTTTATCGGGATATAAACAAATTATTAGCCATTTAAACGGATTAAATTTATCAACATTGACGGTCGCATCAAAGTCTACTGGCTTCTCTGTGATACCAGTATCGAGTGTATCAAATGATTTTGTTCCTATTGGACCAGATTCATTTTCAAATGGTATTGTTCCATTGCCAAGCAACGATCATATGGAATCAACGTCAAATAAACCCATCAAATCAAATAATACAAAACCAGGCCTAAACCCTAAAGCAGATCAAGACAGCAATAATGATAATGCTGAAATTAAGGAAGGTAAAATTGGCAAAACTATGAGTACCAAGATTGCTATTGAGAAGATTGGTGATAGTATGATGCCAAACCGTGAAATAACTCCCATTGTAAATGTCCCTCTCTTTGATTCAGAAACAACGTCTGCATCACCTTTCATTTCCAATGGTGTATTCGACAGTAGGATATTGAATCCTCCCTCAGAAAAAGATGATGCAGTGCCTGAAGAGTATGAAGATGAAAACGGCCAGAACCCGGACCTTCCGTCTCGTGAAAAGAGTGGCGAAACGCTTTTGGTAAACAGTAATGATATGCTGAATGTACCATCGCGTAAAGAAGACGCGACATATCAAAAATATACAAATAAGGAGGATAATAAAGAGCATCGAGATGAATTCACCCGAGATCCCGATTCAAATTTTTTTACGTATTTCATGTTTATTATGGTTTTATGTGTTATGCTTTATGTGCTATATCACAATAAATCCAAAGTCCTAGCTTTAGTATTAGAAGGTCGTCGTGGCCCATATAGCGGGCGTGGAATTGGCCGACGGAAACATACTGCGGCGTATCGAAAACTGGATTCGAATTTAGAAGAGGCGATAACATCAAATGCAGGTGGACGAGCGGCTGAAATAATTTATTAAGGCTTGCGTTTGAAACTTCCCGTTTTTGTTTTATTTAAAATAATATTTGATATTAAATTTTTTGTTCACACGAAGATAATAATAACACAATTTCGTCCAAATTTGTAATAAGTTTTACAATATTGAGCAATAATAATAATAAATAAATATGAGGTACTTGATCATTACAAAAACTCAATGGCAAAAAAAATGGATTGATATTTTTCGTTGATAGATTTAATTTAATTTTAATGCAAATGAATTTATTGTAGCACGCGTGTCGCGTGTTTACCGCGTGCAACTGTCAAGCGTCACAAATTCGGAGGGTAAAAGAGAAAGCATATAAATTAACAGAGCCATATTTAGAATTTTTTTCGATCGAATGCAATGAAGTTAGGAATTTAAAATTAAAAATTATTTAAATTTAATTACATTTTTATTTCTTTAATAAAAGTGCATTAATTATTTTTATTTAAATATAATATTATGTGTATAAAAAATAGTAATTATAAAACCACTACGCTTATTTATTTCACATTCCTTTAAAATGTAATAAAGAAACAAACTTGTTTCTTTCTGTTAATTTATACGACCTTTGGTTACAAAAATAATTCAACCGGATGTCATAATATTTTTCTATGATAGAATGAGCTAACAAACTAATGTGTTCTTGAGAATGACTATATTGATCTTCATCATTGAAAATATTTACACTAATTAGCTTGTGAAGAACGTTATAACTTACTTTTTTAAACAATTTAGAACTAGATTGTCGTTGCGTTATGTTTTTGTAGTCCGCAATAGCTAATTCCCGTTTTAATACTGCTTCGGAATATTTACAAATTTTTAATACTGACGGCGAAGGAGTTAAAAGACCACCCATATTTTTTAAATTGATTAGCGTTAGTGATTTATAAGAATTACATTGTTGTATTAATTTGCAACAGTCCTCACAATTCAATTTTCTAAATAAATATCGGACTATAAATCCTCCTATGTATTCAATAACATTAGTTGAAAATTCACTTAGTATAATTGGGTATCCAAAAAAATCTTCGTCATACATATTCGATTCGTCTACTTTTGAAATTTCTTGGTCAATATAAATATCATCTGATGAGGCTTCAACCATTGCTTTTGCAATTCTCCATATTTTGGTAAACTAAAAACAAATGTTTACATTATAATTTCTGTAAAAAATTGTATCTACAGTCCAAAATAAAAATAAATTATGAAAAGAAAAGCACATAGCACATGAAACAATCAACACCGTCTTTTCGAACCATAATAATACGAAAAATGCGGCACTGGTAAAAACATATGTTTATGGATAATTATATTATTTCTTAAGAACTATAAGATTTATTAAATACATATAGGGACTATAAGATTTATTAAATACACGTTACAAATTATTTCTTCGGTATAACAATTATTTTATTAACAATGTAAATATTAACACAATGGATCATTAGCAAACAGTAACATAATTAAATTTAATTGATTAAATTATTTTAGTAAGCACCAATTTTATTCTCTAACATATTTATCAAACGTATTTCTACGACTTTTTAGAATGCCGGTTAAATTCGAACTCTCTGGTAAAAAAAACAACTTGACCCTTTTATATCATTTGGAATTGTTTTTTTTATATGTGAACTGATTTTTTGAAAAATATAGAAATTACTTTAAAATTTAGAAACTCGATGTCGCTAGCTTTATATTCAAAAATAAAACCTAATATTAAGACTGTTTCAAATATAACTCGAGACAAATTATATAAAGTCGAATTTATATTTGAAACTAGTAATTGTGCTATAATTTTGAATTTAATGAATGTTGATGACAGCCACATTACCCCTTTCCTAGTGAACTTATAATTGAACGATTATGCATAACGATCAGGAATTTTAATAATTCGACCAACTCTAGTCGTCCTTGGTTCACCAACAGGAATAACCGGGTCACCTTGCTTATGTCCAAAGTTAAAACTGACTCTTCGATTGGTTTTAGCAGAATTGGATAATGACTTATTAACGACCTCTATTGGTTTACTTGGTAAAATATCTGCCATATTTTCTTCCATGAAACATGCTTTAAGTCGGTCGATTGATATATTACAACTTCTGCCCCGAATATCTAAAGTAAAATACTTCCCGCAACGTTTAATTATCAGAAACGGTCCTTCGTAAGGAGACTGCAGTGACCTTTTAACTGCATCCGTACGCACTAAGACATGAGAACACTTATTTAAATCTTTCGAAATAAAAATTTTACCTTGTTGATGTCTTGTTGGAGGTGGTGGTCTAACGTAAGAAAAATGTTCCCTCAGTCGATGAATAAATTCTGACTGATCTTGATTAGATCTCTTCTAGCATGTCGCTAGGAATCCGTATAGTTTCGCCAAAAACAAGTTCAGCAGATGACGTTTTAAAATCTTCTCGATACGCTGGTCGAAGACCCAACAATACTGAAGGAAGCACACGTGTCCATTGCTTATTTTGATGACACATGAGAGCGGCTTTCAGTGTTCGATGCCATCTTTCTATGAAGCCATTGCATTACGGATTATATCCCGTTGTCCTTTTTCGCTCAAAACCCAATAATTTAGAAAATTCAGTGAATAATTCCGATTCAAATTGTGAGCCTTGATCTGTAACAATGGAAACTGGAATGCCAAAACGAGAGATCCAAGTATTGAAAATGGCTGATGCCACTGTCTCGGCTCTAATATCTGGAACTGGTGCTGCTTCTGACCAGCGAGTAAATCTGTCTATTAGTGTGACGCAATATCGTTGTCCTTCGGATTCAGGAAGTGGACCAATGATGTCGAGATGGACCTCGGCAAATTTTTTAACAACTGAATTGTAGTTTCCCAACGGAGCTTTGTTATGACGATGTACTTTGGCTTTTTGACATGCCAAACAACATTGAGCCATTTTTTTCACATCATTTTTAATATTGACCCAAATGAATTTTTCAGTTATGGCTTTGATCATGGCCTGGACACCTGGATGTGCTAGATTGTGAACTGTTTCAAACGCCCGTTTGCGAAAATCTATTGGGATATATGAACGATTTTTGCCTGTTGACGTCTCACAATATAAGAAAACTGAGGAATTAAATGTTAACGGAATTTTTTAAAATTTTAGTGATTTATTATTCTCGATTAGTTCAATTAATTCATTGCTTTGCTGAACATTTGCCATCGCTTGGTAGTCGAGAGATTCTGGCAATGAAATAACTTCCACTCTAGAGAGTGCATCCGCTACTACATTTTCGACACCGGAAATGTGTTGTATATCCGTGGTGTATTGGCCAATGTAATCTAAATAACGGAATTGACGTGGTGATGCCTTTTCGGAATTTTGTTGAAACGCATAAATTAATGGCTTATGGTCCGTAAATAATGTAACTTCTCGGACTTCAATTAAATGCCGAAATCGTTTTGTGGCGGAATAAGCGGCTAACAGTTCCCTATCGTATGCACTGTAACGTTGCTGAGTGTCATTTAATTCAAGCGAATAAAATTGTAGAGGTTGCCAAACATCCTCGATCTGCTGTTGGATCACTGCTCCAATGGCTTTGTCTGATGCATCCACCATCATTGCCAGTCTAGCGTTCGGTAATGGATGAGCCAACATAGCAACTTCACCGAGTTGTTTCTTGCTGAGCTCAAATGCATCTGCAGCTTCATCCGTCCAGTCAATGATCCGGGAATCATTCTTTTTACTACCTTTTAAATATTCGCATAGGATGGCTTGATTACCACCTGCATTAGGAATAAATGTCCTGTAAAAATTCAACATACCCAAATATCGTCTTAATTGCTTTATTTTCTCTGGTTTGTTGAAATTTAGTATATCATTTACTCATTCGGTTGATGGGCAAATTCCTGCAGAAGAAATTTCGTGTCCCAAAAATAAAATTTGATTTTTTGCGAAATTGCATTTTGTTACATTAATCACTAAACCTGCTTCTTTTAATTTTGAAAAGATTATCTTTAAATGATGCAAATGTTCTTCGAGTGATCGTGAAGCGATTAATAGATCATCCAGATATGAAAAACAGAAACTTAGATTGTTTACTATTGAATGGATGAACCTTTGAAACGTGTTCCCAGCATTACGTAATCCAAACGTCATTCAATAGCTGTTTTAGGAATATCCGCTTCTTCGATGGGTATTTGGTGATAGGCACGAACTAAATCAATGGTCGAAAAGATAGTGCATCCATGCAATTGATGAGTGAAATCCTGTAGATATACGGGTTTTACAGGCAATCGGTGGACCTCGAGTAATAATGTGATGTGTAACCTGATGTTTAGCAGGTGAGTTTCCCTGGATGTCTTGCGTAATCTCAACGAATTGCTGCAGAAGAGGTAACACTCTAACGTCAACTGTATTAGTGTTGATCACCCTTAGTGTAGGAGAATCGGATGTGATAGCTATTGCACTTGCAAAGACTCTTCTGGATGTCGACCAACAAACCGGAATATTTAAGAAAATCGGCACCTATGATTGGCACCGTGACATCCGCCAAAATAAAGGTCCAAACGAAACATCTTCGAAGACCGAGGTTTAATTCTAATCGGCGGTGACCAAAAGTTTTTACTGAGGATCCGTTGGCCGCAAACAATTCAAGATTTGGATTTAAATTTTTCTTTTCGATAGTATTTGCGGGAATAACAGAAACATCAGCTCCCGTATGGATTAAAAAGGTAATTTATGACCGGGGATCGATAATTTTAAGGCGACAATTGATTAATTTACCCTCACATGTCGCCATTTTTGGGGTTGGATTTAGTTTTTTGCCTTGAACTCGTTCCAACGTGAGCAGCCTGGTTTACAATTTCTAGCCTCGTTCTTGAAACGCCTATGAAAATAACACGAGGTGGAATCGGTATCTGTTGGTATTGTAGACTTTTGAGGATTGTCGAATCTTCGAGGTGAACGAGATTTTTGACGTGAGGAGCTACGAGAAACATTCCTTGGTCTATAATGTTCCATCTGATCTAACCGACGCGTGATTTCATTTATTTGTGTTAAGATAGACGACTCAATGCTAGTTTTTTGATCGGTTGTGGACAAAGGCATGACATGATTTTGTGACATCGTTTCCATCAATCGATCAGCTAACTCGGCAAGTTTTGTCGTATTTAACACTTCTGCGGTCGGCGTTAAAATTTCCTGCGCTCGCGGAGGTAACCTTTTCAACCAGCAGAATCGTTTTAATAAACTCGTCGTCGACGTTGGATCCACCATTAGTCTTCATTCTTCGAAGGAGTTGCGATGGTTTGAGATCTCCAAGCCTTGCAACAGTCGGTAGGTTTCAGTGGTTGCTTACTGCACACTTAGGCCAATTTTTAGGCCCAATGTGATACCACTCATTCACTCCACATCATTAACCCACCTACTTCACCTACTCACACAACTACAGTATACCACCTGCACATTGCAAGCTCCATGTCAACCTGTACATTGACATGGAAGGTGGGTCGGCGCGTGACACGGAATTCTGCACTCCACCAGAGGCTCTTAGTTGTTTTTATTAGCATTACCGATCGTAATCGATGATGAAAATTCGATTTGCATCTAGCCTCTGATGGGATTCGAACCCAGCACCTCCCGGTCCAAGTGCCGAAGCTTTAACCACTGCACCACTTGTCCGGTCGGTAGATTTGTGTCTGTTTGGAATCCCCTAGTCCTTCCAGAATGGCATTTTTCAAATCGGTATATGGTGTAGCACTTATGGGTCCAATTATGATGTCACTTACGTCAGCAATGACTCGATCATTCAGAGCACCGAGTAGATGATTGTAACGAGTTGCCTCCGAAGTGATTTTCCCAAGGGCTAACTGAGATTCGATGATATGGAACCATACTTTTGGATCCTGTGCTACCAATGGAGTTAGTTTGAAAGTTAGGGATGCTATATTTCCGCTTTGCGACGAAGATGAACTGGTTGAGGGTTCCGGTATTGATGTGTTTGATGAATTTTGAAGCATTCGGTTAACCTGTTCTTGAATCAGATGCTCGATATCTGATGACGACAACATGGCTGAAGAAACGGCTGAAGTAGATGGGGTTGAGTTCTCCGATTCGTCACTCATGGTACTTGAACTATTAACACTGCACTGAATTAAGTTTTAATTTACCAAACGAAATGGAACTGTATAAAAGTAACCCGGATACACAAGCAAATGAACCGAAAACGACACGACCAGGTGAAACAAAAGAAATGAGTGGAGAAGAAAAAACAAAAAGAACGACCAAAATCATATGAGGAAAGGAGTTATGTGGTGTACCAATTTTTAAAAAAATGATAAAAATGAATTAATTAAGTAATTTATATACAAAAAATTAACACGGTAAATATGATGTTAGGTCTTTATTATTTTTTTTTTTAAATAAATTTTAAACTAGCGCAACTAAACGTTTGTAAAAATGTTTTAATTTGAGAATAATATTGGTAACTTACCCGATAGTAAAACTGCTACAGTGATGCATAGGCACATTATTTTGGTTGTGTTCTAAAATAGGTATACCAGTGTATGCATTTTAAGTATACCAAGGAAAACTTAAATTATTTATTTGTTCCGAAAAAGATGAAATATAATATAAATAGTACAACTATAAGAACGCAATAGTGACCAACGTCAAAACGATCACGCTCAAACTAATCACCGGTAAAGTGACCGGGATAGTCTCCATTGGGTATATTAACGAAGGTTACTGGTTCTAATGCTTCGGTGGTATTACAAGGAGAGGAAGGAAACTACGATATCGGATCCGCAACGCTTCGGGTAATCCATGCCAATCCAAATCGCAAGTTTTTATTATATTTATATTATTATAATTATTTTTTTTCTGTTTCCATTTCCGATTATTTAGTGTAGAAATTACAATAATTCAAAATCATTATTATTAAACTAGAGTTTTTATATAAACAAATTAGGTATATAAGGTTATATTTCAATTAATCGATCTGGCCAGATTATTTTCTTACTTTAGAATTTAGTATCTTTCTCGTTTGTAAAGCTAAAGTAAAACGATTTTTTTTCCTTATTATTTTGAGCCGCCATTGACGTGCTAACATTTTTTTTCTTGTATTTTTTATTTTTAATTAACATAATTTTATTTGTTGTTTTTGAATGAATTTATTTTCAATAAATATGGTTTTTGGAAAATATTTGTTATATGATAAAAATTAATTCTTTCTACTTAATAATGGAAATGGTTGCTTAAGTTTTTATATAATCTCCTGGTGATGTGATTCCCGTTTCTTTCTCTGCCAGTATAATAGTGACCAATTTGAAATGTAATCAACACAATGCAGCAAATTCTAGCTCTATCTCGGTCCACACAAAAACCCCCCCAGCCACTGAAAGCTAGCCGGCTGAAATATGCTGCGTGGATTAGCGGAGGTAGAGTCTGCAACGAGTTTTATTTGCATTTTAATTATGTATTGTAGATACAGCCTGTTACAATCTTTATGTGCATAGTGCATGTGTGGTAACAACCAACATATGCCGAATGCCGAATGACGAATAAGCAAAGTAGCGTTGTTGTTTAAAAACGAGAAATATTAAATGAAAATTTCGAGATACTAAATTTATTTTTCGGGAAAATTTTTACCAAAGGTTGATTATTTATAGTGATCACTGACAAAATACTTTTTTTTACTTTATTTATGAAATACAAGCGATTCATAACATTTTTTCTATAGAAATATTTTTTTTTGTATGGTTTTCTCAGTTCTTGTTAAATAATACACATACTATAGACGATTTTCTATAAATCGGCGTGTATTGTATTGGTATTGCCAGTGCGTATATGTATACGGCCAAATTAAAGAAAATATAAAAAATCCGGTTTATATGTATGCAGGCCCAAATAACGTAAACAAGAAAAAAACTTTCTTACGATTGCTATGGAAATTTTCTGTTCAATTTTTTTTTTTTTGACTTTATTTATCTATGCCTCGTAATTGCGGCAGAAAATCAAATTTTCATTCTCCTGAGCATGAACTTTGTTTATTTATAATTTATTTCGGTAAACTGTTTTTTATTTTTAAGGTAGTTTTCATTTAGAATATTACCATTTTCCGGCATGATGCATTTTGGTTGTTGAACGTCGTATAACATACAGAGTAAAGTTTGTGTGTATGCAAGAAGAGTAATCAACATATAGAAAAAAAATCGAACGAAGTAGTTTAGTCAACAAAAAAATTGAATGTCAGTGTAGTTTATTTAGTGACATTAAATTAATCAAAGAGTTCTTATGAGGTAAGTAAACTGCTGATGTTTTGCATTAAATACAAGTTTTATTATTTTAATTTCATTAGAGTTCAATGTGCCAACCAATGATAGGAAAATTCAAAGTAATCAACGTATTGTAGCTGCATTGGGGACGTTAAATACGTATTGGATAAAGGTGCAAAATCAGTTGTCCGTGTCCAATAACATTACCACGGTGTTTTTGAAAAAGAATTCAATATTTAATTAGTTTTGTATATTTCAGGTGGTGATGTCTCATTCAGGTCGGCCCGATGGCCATAAAAATCTTAAATACACAATGGAATCAGTAGCCCATGAATTAAAACATTAACTCGACTGTGATACGAAATTTTTGCACGACAAAGAAAGGAAATAAGGCAAAGAAAAATAATGTTTAGTTACAGTTGTCGGTTGATTTCGTCACTAGCTGGCAATAAATTTGCCGCAGATGCAGAAGCAGTAACTGCTACCGTCAAAGGTGATATTCCAGCAGGCTCATTAGGTTTTGATATTGGACCAAAATCCCAAGAAGCTTTCGCTGCACCAATTGCACCAATTAATCAAAGAGTTCTTATGAGGAAAGTAAACTGCTGATGTTTTGCATTAAATACAAGTTTTATTATTTTAATTTCATTAGAGTTCAATGTGCCAACCAAGGATAGGAAAATTCAAAGTAATCAACGTATTGGGGACGTTAAATACGTATTGGATAAAGGTGCAAAATCAGTTGTCCGTGTCCAATAACATTACCACGGTGTTTTCGAAAAAGAATTCAATATTTAATTAGTTTTGTATATTTCAGGTTGTGATGTCTCATTCAGGTCGGCCCGATGGCCATAAAAATCTTAAATACACAATGGAATCAGTAGCCCATGAATTAAAACATTAACTCGACTGTGATACGAAATTTTTGCACGACAAAGAAAGGAAATAAGGCAAAGAAAAATAATGTTTAGTTACAGTTGTCGGTTGATTTCGTCACTAGCTGGCAATAAATTTGCCGCAGATGCAGAAGCAGTAACTGCTACCGTCAAAGGTGATATTCCAGCAGGCTCATTAGGTTTTGATATTGGACCAAAATCCCAAGAAGCTTTCGCTGCACCAATTGCACCAATTAATCAAAGAGTTCTTATGAGGAAAGTAAACTGCTGATGTTTTGCATTAAATACAAGTTTTATTATTTTAATTTCATTAGAGTTCAATGTGCCAACCAAGGATAGGAAAATTTAAAGTAATCAAAGTATTGTGGCTGCATTGGGGACGTTAAATACTAATTGGATAAAGGTGCAAAATCAGTTGTCCGTGTCCAATAACATTACCACGGTGTTTTCGAAAAAGAATTCAATATTTAATTAGTTTTATCTTTTAGCTATATCTTTTAAATATTTTTTCTAATGTTTTACTTAATAATTTTACTAAACAAGAAAACAATAACTTGGAATCCGATAGAAAACGGAAATTTTCAACTTTTCAAAATTCAAATAAAACTTTAAAATTTTAAAATTAAAAACAATATTTCACTGGCATAAGTCTCAAAGATCGCTAATTGCAATATATATATACTTTATTATTATTATGATATTATTTATTTTTACTTCAGCTAAGGGATAGCAATATTTTTATTTTAGTACATTTATTATTGTGATATTAGTTTTATTTTAATAATTTTATTTATTAATTATTATTTAGTAGTTACTATTTTTGTGAAATTTTATTTTTATTATAATTTTATTTTTTTGTGATTGTTAAATGTTTTAAAGTTAGATATCTGTAAATAAATATTTGAATTTTAACTCTAACTTTAAAACCGAGGAATAGGCCTAAATTTAGTTGGGGGACCTCGTTAAAAAAACGCATTGAAGCCTACCTCCTGGGTAATGTTGGAAACGGCTTATGATAAGTAAGTATTTTCGTACATAGCATTGACCTGATCTTTAAACTTTATGATTCAGATTTTTTGAAATCTATTAAAATTATATTTTAAAGATCTATTTTAAAGATCTATTTTCCTAGTATGGAAATCATTAAGGCCTATCATTTGGATCTATTTCCAGCCATGACACTTTAAACGGTGAACTTTCAGAAAATTTTCAAATTTTGTGTGTGCGATATATTCAATCGAGTTTTCCCGAACTCCCAACATGAAAATTGACCTGAAGTTTTTTCCAGGTGTGATCATCATTAAGACCTATCATTTGAATCTATTTCCAGCCATGACACTTTAAACGGTGAATTTTTAGAAATTTTCAAATTTTGTGTGCGATATATTCAATCGAGTTTTCCCGGACTCCCAACATGAAAATTGAGCTGAAATTGTTTCCAGGTGTGAGCATCATTAAGTCCTATCATTTGAATCTATTTCCAGCCATGACACTTTAAACAGTGAACTTTCAGAAATTTTCAAATTTTGGGTGTGCGATATATTCAATCGAGTTTTCCCGAACTCCCCACATGAAAATTGACCTGAAGTTTTTTATAGGTGTGATCATCATTAAGACCTATCATTTGAATTTATTTCCAGCCATGACACTTTAAACGGTCAATTTTAGAACTTTTCAAATTTTGTGTGTGCGATATATTCAATCGAGTTTTCCCGAACTCCCAACATGGAAAGTGACCTGAAGTTTTTTCCAGGTGTGATCATCATTAAGACCTATCATTTGAACTTATTTCCAGCCATGACACTTTAAACGGTGAATTTTTAGAAATTTTCAAATTTTGTGTGTGCGATATATTCAATCGAGTTTTCCCGAACTACCAACATGAAAATTGAGCTGAAGTTTTTTCCAGGTGTGATCATCATTAAGACCTATCATTTGAATCTATTTCCAGCCATGACACTTTAAATGGTGAATTTTTAGAAATTTTCAAATTTTGTGTGTGCGATATATTCAATCGAGTTTTCGCGAACTCCCAACATGAAAATTGAGCTGAAATTGTTTCCAGGTGTGAGCATCATTAAGACCTATCATTTGAACCTATTTCCAGTCATGACACTTTAAACGGTGAACTTTCAGAAATTTTCAAATTTTGGTGTGCGATATATTCAATCGAGTTTTATCGGACTCCCAATGTTCAGGATCGTCAGCTGAGTTGAATAAACTTTCACCGTAATTAAAATTATGTATTCGTAATGTAAATTTAAATTTAACGTACACATAGATGTTGCACAGGAATTATGTTTTCTTGTAGAGTAGTAATATTTGTATTATATAACTTAAAGTGGTATTTGTATTATATAACTAAACTTTGTTTTTGTATTATATAACGTAAATTATTCGTATTAATTTAATTTATCTTTGTTTACAAATATTTCATTTAAATTTGTATTAACTTAAAAGTGTCATCTATTGTTGATTATTGTATTCAATTATTATTAGTAGTTTTTGTCTAACCGGTATTATTGCAGTTAGCACTTTTCCATTTTTAGTACTTTATTTTAATTTTGCTTGTCAATATTTTCATGTAATAAATTTGTTCACTTACCTTTGTCAGCTAAAACTGGACGCATCATTTCGTTTGTACAAAATAAAAATTAAAATCAAAAAGTATAAATAAATCCAGTGGTGTTTTAATTAGTTTGTTCAAAATTAACAACTCCGAACAAATAATAGTACAAAGTACACTTGGTTCTTCGAACCGGATTCTCGATTAATTCCGGCTATTTTTATTAAGAATTTGTATTTGGAGAAAACACCGACTGGAAACGACATTTTCTTTTGGGGAAACCGCATGGAACGAAAAACATCAAATGGAAACCAAAACGCATTGGGTATAATTTTATTTTCTTAAATTTAACATGAACATTAATAAAAATATAAACATAATTAAGATAAAAAACTTTCATTATTATAATTACTTAATTTAACTACTCGTATATATATATATATATATATATATATATATATATATATATATATATATATATATATATATTCATATTTGGGTCTGGTTTAAATATTATGGTGAACATTTTTAATACATATCGTAACCGTGTTGTGAAAATAAGTGAACATTCGAGAAATCAATGCTAAATGTTTTTGGTAGACTCTTTCGCGTGCGTTCAAGTGTTTCATTAATTTTGTTGAGTTACTACAATGATTGTTTGCTAACGTTCCTTCTCTAAATCGTTTTACAAATTTGCGTCTATTGTAAAAATGGATGGCTTAAAAGGAAAAAGATCGTATATTAAAGGTCAGATCACTAGGATCGAAAATTTCGTGCGCGTTATTAAAGATGAAACATGTGTGGATGATTTAGCGATGAGATTGGAGAGAATCCATCAATTATACAAAGATTTCGTTGAAGTTGAGTACCAGATGCTGGAACTATCTGAAGAGGCAACAACGGACATTGAGGCGATCGATTCACAATATTATTCGATTGTCCCCAAGTTGCAAAGTGCTATACGGAAAAGATCTAATGCGAATCAGCCAACCGTAAACTTAGATCAAACACTAAATAATTCACAATCGTCTTCGAGTGACTTTCGACTACCTCGTATTACCATTCCCCCATTCGATGGGAACTTTAAGGAATGGCGATCATTTTATGATCTTTTCATAAACATTCAAAACGCTACCCTTGCACCTGCACAAAAATTCCAATATTTGAAGGGACTGTTAAGAGGTGAAGCACTTGCTCTTGTTCGGCATTTTGAAATAAATGACGCGAACTATATAGAAGCTTATCAAAAGCTCTCTGTAAGAGATACGACAAAAAACGTTACATTGTGAATTCTTTCGTGGAGAGTTTTTTCGATCAACCACAAATAACGCATGCGTCCGCACAGTCTATTGCTCAATTACATGATACATGTGACGAAGTAGTGCGTGGTCTTAAGGCGTTAGGCCACCAAGCCGAGACTCGAGATCCGTGGCTTATTTATATCGCCACACAAAAAATGGATCCAGAGTCAAGACAAATGTGGAAATTAGAAACGTGCGATATGGAATTCCCAACTTTCGAGAAATTATTAGCCGTGTTGAACAAGCGAATGGATTCCCTGCACGGTACGAAACCTGAAATCGTCAAGCGTCAGTCGTCGAAAGAATCTACTCAGAAACCAAAGTGTATGCACACTGCACCAGCAGTACTTTGTGCATTCTGTGGAAAAGACCACAAATTATACGAATGTTCAGACTTTCTGGCTTTAGACATTCAGCAGCGCAGAGATTACGTAAAAAAACTTTCTAGATGTTTTAATTGTCCTAGTGATTCACACATAGTTTACCAGTGTAAATCAAAACGAAAATGTTCTATATGTCAAAAAAAACATAACGAAATCCTCCATTTGGATATACCTAAAAATATTCCTGCAGTAATCGGTACGAATAACCAGAAAGGTACTACTTGTGGTCATTCTAATTCGGTCGTTAATGCAATTCTTCCAACAGCAAAGATTAAAGTTGAAGGGCAAAACGGCGATTGGCAGCATTGTAGAGCCTTGCTTGACACCGGCTCATAAACATCTTTTATTACGGAGGAGTGTTTTCAGCGACTAGGACTCAAGAAAACTAACGGTCGGATATTAATACAAGGCCTTAATGACGTTTCAGCAGGTGTATCAAAGGGAGTGGCAACTGTTCGAATGAAATCTCGGTTTAGCACCAATTCATACGAAATAACTGCGAAGGTACTGATCGTTCCGAAGATATCATCATATAAACCCGTAATCAAAGGGTTTAATCGTTCACGAGGTTTAAAGCATATTCGATTAGCAGATCCCAATTTTCACAAGGAAGGAAAAATCGAGATACTACTAGGAAGTGATACGGTCTTTGACATAATTTGTGATAGCAAACGGTATATTCCGAGAACACAATTAGTGGCTCATAATACCAACTTAGGATGGGTGATTGCAGGAACAGCAGTTCAAGGCCAAGCAGAGAAAGAGGACCTTCCAATTAATCTTCATCTAGATGTTGATCTGGCGCTCAGAAAATTTTGGGAGATTGAGGAGATTCATGATGTCGTCCAATACAGCGAGGAAGAAAACTTTTGTCTTGAACACTTCCGGAATACAATCTGCAGAGCCGAAGACGGTAGATACGTAATTAGTTTACCCTTCAAGAATGGTTCGCAGAAATTGGGCAATTCCAAAATGATGGCTGTAAAGAGGATGAGTAATTTAGAAAAGCGATTTGTCCGTGATGTTACATTAAAGAGGATGTATGGAGAGTTTATGGATGAATATGGAGAGTTGGGCCATATGCAATTAGCGCACTATTCTGAATTGGAACAGTATTATCTGCCACATCACGGTGTAACTAAGGAGAGTAGTACAACCACCAAGCTTCGGGTGGTCTTTGATGGTTCGGCTAAGACAACACATGGCAACTCTTTGACCGATCAATTGGCTGTAGGACCAGTCGTACAATCTACTTTGGTGGAATTGCTGCTTAGATTCCGAACTCACAAAATCATATTCACGGCTGACATCGAGAAGATGTATAGACAGATTTGGGTCAATACGGCAGACACAGAGTTTCAAAAAATCGTGTGGAGGAAGGAACCAGAAGAAGAGCTGCGCACATATAGATTATTAACTATCACATATGGTACACCATCTGCTCCGTTTTTGGCTACGCAAACTTTAAATCAACTTGCGCCAGATTACCAATGCGAATTTCCAGAAGCTTCGGAGGTACTCAAACGAGATTTCTACGTCGACGACCTTCTGTCGGGAGCACCTGATATCAAAACTGCACAAAAAATGGTTCGAGATCTAATTTGCTTATTGGGAAAACGGGGGTTCAACCTACGTAAATAGACTTCCAATAGCACTGAGCTTATGAGTACTATCCCTGAAGAAAATAAGGAGCTACCACTCATTAACTTCGAAACTGACACTGAACCCGTTTCAGTACTTGGATTGAGATACTCGCCTACAAACGACACGTTCCAGTTTAAAGTAAACTTAGTAAATCATAAGTTCACCAAACGCAGTATGCTATCAGAAGCAGCGAAGATATATGATCCAATTGGGTGGTTGTCGCCAACTACAGTCAAAATAAAAATCCTCTTCCAAAGGCTATGGTTGCTAGGAGTTGACTGGGATGACCCGTTACTCTATCCAATTTACAAGGACTACACAACAATAAGAAGTACATTAAGCAGGTTGGAAGATATTCGAATATGCAGATGGTTTTACAATGAAGGCCAAAAATTGGAACTGCACGGATTTGCAGATGCGTCTGAGTTAGCTTATGGAGCCGTAATCTATAGTCGAGTTAAGACAGCGGATGGGTATAAGATAAATATACTTACGGCAAAGACAAAGGTAGCACCAATTAAGACTATCAGCATTCCTCGGTTAGAACTTTGTGCTGCAGTGCTGCTAACCAAGCTTCTGACATCAGTTTTGGACATGTTCAAGGATAAATTTGCGATTAGCTATCGACTATGGACAGATTCAACGATTGTGCTGAATTGGATATCATCATGCCCGAGAAGATGGCATACCTACGTAGCTAATAGGGTCTCATTAATCTTGCAACAAACTAATCGCAGTCAATGGAGTCATATATCATCATCTGACAATCCGGCAGATTGCGCATCACGCGGCTTACTTCCTGATAAATTGGTCAACCACAGTTTATGGTGGAATGGTCCACATTGGTTGAAAAAAACAGAAGATGTTTGGCCCAATCAGTTAAAACTCGATGTAGAATTTCCAGAAGCAGCTTTGAAAGAAGAAAAGCATTCATTGGTCGCATTGTTGAATGTAGAAGACAACAATGATTGGGTGTCTGGTGTCATAAACCGATGTTCCAAGTTTTCTAAAATAGTTTTTGTGATTGCACGAATGATACTACTATTTCGGAAAGGGTTGTCAGGTAGAGCATGTGAGGGATTAAAATGCTCACAAGTATATAACGCAGCCAAACGTGATGCAGTCACTTGGCTCATTCGAAGAGTGCAGTTATCCAGTTTTGCATTTGAAATAAATGCTCTCGCGAACAAACAACCTATCAAACGAGATTCAAAATTAATATCTCTTTTTCCGTTCGTAGATAACGCTGGTCTTTTGCGGGTTGGCGGCAGGTTGGGCAATGCAGATGTTCCGTATGATGTAAAACATCCAGTCATACTTCCAGCCTCACATCGAGTAACAACTCTGGTCATTAGAGATGAACACCTCAAACAGCTACACGCGGGTCCAACACTGTTGGTTTCGGTTCTTACTCAAAAGTACTATATCCTACGATGCAAACAGGAAGTGCGCAGGGTTATTAGTCAATGTATTAGATGCATCCGACTAAAGGCGAAACAACAGCAGCAACTCATGGGTCAGCTACCACAACATAGGGTATCATACCATCGAGCGTTCTTTACCACAGGGGTGGATTATGCTGGGCCATTGTTAATTAAGTCATCCCGTTTGCGAGGGGCTAGAACTATAAAGGCATACCTGGCTCTGTTCGTTTGTATGACCACAAAGGCAGTGCATTTGGAGGTGGTGAGTCATATGACGACGGAAGCATTTTTGGCGGCTTTGCGTCGCTTCCATGCACGACGAGGAATATGTGGTCACATTTATAGCGACAATGGTTCGAATTTTGTAGGTGCACAACGAGACCTACGAAGATGCTTGTTGATGATCGAGAAGGATGCAATTCTTATGAAGTATCTTACGTCCCACAACGTCGAGTGGCATTTTATACCGCCAGGTGCCCCAAATTTTGGAGGTTTATGGGAAGCGGGCGTTAAGTCTGTTAAATATCATCTGAAACGCGTATTAGGTGATACGTTGTTTACTTTTGAAGAGATGACCACCCTACTTACCCAGATTGAATGCTTGCTTAATTCACGACCACTGTGTGAGATGTCAAAGGAAGATATGGATCCTCTAACTCCTGGTCATTTCCTAGTTGGACATTCGATGACATTAATGCCCGAATCAAATCTGTTGGACATCAAGGCAAACCGGTTGTCGCGTTGGCATCACATACAGCGGATGGTCCAGCATTTCTGGCAGCGGTGGCATACCGAATATTTGGTAACGTTACAACAAAGAACCAAATGGAAAGTAGCTTCTGCCAATCCATTGCCCGGAGAACTTGTAGTTGTGATAGATAAGGATGTTCCACCAACCAAATGGTTAATGGGCCGTATTACTGAAACCATTCCCGGTCAAGACGGATTAGTTCGAGTGGTTATTATCAAGACGAAACTAGGGGAAATAAGGCGGCCAATATCCAAGATTTGCATATTACCTGCTGGCTCGGTTGAGCCATCGGGCGCGGAATGTTCAGGATCGTCAGCTGAGTTGAATAAACTTTCACCGTAATTAAAATTATGTATTCGTAATGTAAATTTAAATTTAACGTACACATAGATGTTGCACAGGAATTATGTTTTCTTGTAGAGTAGTAATATTTGTATTATGTAACTTAAAGTGGTATTTGTATTATATAACTAAACTTTGTTTTTGGATTATATAACGTAAATTATTCGTATTAATTTAATTTATCTTTGTTTACAAATATTTCATTTAAATTTGTATTAACTTAAAAGTGCCATCTATTGTTGATTATTGTATTACGGGGAAAACGGGGGTCCAACCTACGTAAATGGACTTCCAATAGCACTGAGCTTATGAGTACTATCCCTGAAGAAAATAAGGAGCTACCACTCATTAACTTCGAAACTGACACTGAACCCGTTTCAGTACTTGGATTGAGATACTCGCCTACAAACGACACGTTCCAGTTTAAAGTAAACTTAGTAAATCATAAGTTCACCAAACGCAGTATGCTATCAGAAGCAGCGAAGATATATGATCCAATTGGGTGGTTGTCGCCAACTACAGTCAAAATAAAAATCCTCTTCCAAAGGCTATGGTTGCTAGGAGTTGACTGGGATGACCCGTTACCCTATCCAATTTACAAGGACTACACAACAATAAGAAGTACATTAAGCAGGTTGGAAGATATTCGAATATGCAGATGGTTTTACAATGAAGGCCAAAAATTGGAACTGCACGGATTTGCAGATGCGTCTGAGTTAGCTTATGGAGCCGTAATCTATAGTCGAGTTAAGACAGCGGATGGGTATAAGATAAATATACTTACGGCAAAGACAAAGGTAGCACCAATTAAGACTATCAGCATTCCTCGGTTAGAACTTTGTGCTGCAGTGCTGCTAACCAAGCTTCTGACATCAGTTTTGGACATGTTCAAGGATAAATTTGCGATTAGCTATCGACTATGGACAGATTCAACGATTGTGCTGAATTGGATATCATCATGCCCGAGAAGATGGCATACCTACGTAGCTAATAGGGTCTCATTAATCTTGCAACAAACTAATCGCAGTCAATGGAGTCATATATCATCATCTGACAATCCGGCAGATTGCGCGTCACGCGGCTTACTTCCTGATAAATTGGTCAACCACAGTTTATGGTGGAATGGTCCACATTGGTTGAAAAAAACAGAAGATGTTTGGCCCAATCAGTTAAAACTCGATGTAGAATTTCCAGAAGCAGCTTTAAAAGAAGAAAAGCATTCATTGGTCGCATTGTTGAATGTAGAAGACAACAATGATTGGGTGTCTGGTGTCATAAACCGATGTTCCAAGTTTTCTAAAATAGTTTTTGTGATTGCACGAATGATACTACTATTTCGGAAAGGGTTGTCAGGTAGAGCATGTGAGGGATTAAAATGCTCACAAGTATATAACGCAGCCAAACGTGATGCAGTCACTTGGCTCATTCGAAGAGTGCAGTTATCCAGTTTTGCATTTGAAATAAATGCTCTCGCGAACAAACAACCTATCAAACGAGATTCAAAATTAATATCTCTTTTTCCGTTCGTAGATAACGCTGGTCTTTTGCGGGTTGGCGGCAGGTTGGGCAATGCAGATGTTCCGTATGATGTAAAACATCCAGTCATACTTCCAGCCTCACATCGAGTAACAACTCTGGTCATTAGAGATGAACACCTCAAACAGCTACACGCGGGTCCAACACTGTTGGTTTCGGTTCTTACTCAAAAGTACTATATCCTACGATGCAAACAGGAAGTGCGCAGGGTTATTAGTCAATGTATTAGATGCATCCGACTAAAGGCGAAACAACAGCAGCAACTCATGGGTCAGCTACCACAACATAGGGTATCATACCATCGAGCGTTCTTTACCACAGGGGTGGATTATGCTGGGCCATTGTTAATTAAGTCATCCCGTTTGCGAGGGGATAAAACTATAAAGGCATACCTGGCTCTGTTCGTTTGTATGACCACAAAGGCAGTGCATTTGGAGGTGGTGAGTCATATGACGACGGAAGCATTTTTGGCGGCTTTGCGTCGCTTCCATGCACGACGAGGAATATGTGGCCACATTTATAGCGACAATGGTTCGAATTTTGTAGGTGCACAACGAGACCTACGAAGATGCTTGTTGATGATCGAGAAGGATGCAATTCTTATGAAGTATCTTACGTCCCACAACGTCGAGTGGCATTTTATACCGCCAGGTGCCCCAAATTTTGGAGGTTTATGGGAAGCGGGCGTTAAGTCTGTTAAATATCATCTGAAACGCGTATTAGGTGATACGTTGTTTACTTTTGAAGAGATGACCACCCTACTTACCCAGATTGAATGCTTGCTTAATTCACGACCACTGTGTGAGATGTCAAAGGAAGATATGGATCCTCTAACTCCTGGTCATTTCCTGGTTGGACATTCGATGACATTAATGCCCGAATCAAATCTGTTGGACATCAAGGCAAACCGGTTGTCGCGTTGGCATCACATACAGCGGATGGTCCAGCATTTCTGGCAGCGGTGGCATACCGAATATTTGGTAACGTTACAACAAAGAACTAAATGGAAAGTAGCTTCTGCCAATCCATTGCCCGGAGAACTTGTAGTTGTGATAGATAAGGATGTTCCACCAACCAAATGGTTAATGGGCCGTATTACTGAAACCATTCCCGGTCAAGACGGATTAGTTCGAGTGGTTGTTATCAAGACGAAACTAGGGGAAATAAGGCGGCCAATATCCAAGATTAGCATATTACCTGCTGGCTCGGTTGAGCCATCGGGCGCGGAATGTTCAGGATCGTCAGCTGAGTTGAATAAACTTTCACCGTAATTAAAATTATGTATTCGTAATGTAAATTTAAATTTAACGTACACATAGATGTTGCACAGGAATTATGTTTTCTTGTAGAGTAGTAATATTTGTATTATGTAACTTAAAGTGGTATTTGTATTATATAACTAAACTTTGTGTTTGGATTATATAACGTAAATTATTCGTATTAATTTAATTTATCTTTGTTTACAAATATTTCATTTAAATTTGTATTAACTTAAAAGTGCCATCTATTGTTGATTATTGTATTCAATTATTATTAGTACTTTTTGTCTAACCGGTATTATTGCTGTTAGCACTTTTCCATTTTTAGTACTTTAGTTTAATTTTGCTTGTCAATATTTTCATGTAATAAATTTGTTCACTTACCTTTGTCAGCTAAAACTGGACGCATCATTTCGTTTGTACAAAATAAAAATTAAAATCAAAAAGTATAAATAAATCCAGTGGTGTTTTAATTAGTTTGTTCAAAATTAACAACTCCGAACAAATAATAGTACAAAGTACACCCAACATGAAAATTGAGCTGAAGTTTTTTCCAGATATGAGCATCATTAAGACTTATCATTTGAATCTATTTCCAGCCATGACACTATAAACGGTGAACTTTCAGAAATTTTCAAATTTTGTGTGTGCGATATATTCAATCGAGTTTTCCCGAACTCCCAACATGAAAATTGACCTGAAGTTTTTTCCAGGTGTGATCATCATTAAGACCTATCATTTGAACTTATTTCCAGCCATGACACTTTAAACGGTGAATTATTAGAAATTTTCAAATTTTGTGTGTGCGATATATTCAATCGAGTTTTCCCGAACTCCCAACATGAAAATTGACCTGAAGTTCTTTCCAGGTGTGATCATCATTAAAACCTATCATTTGAATTTATTTCCAACCATGACACTTTAAACGGTCAATTTTTAGACATTTTCAAATTTTGGGTGTGCGATATATTCAATCGAGTTTTCCCGAACTCCCAACATGAAAATTGAGCTGAAATTGTTTCCAGGTATGAGCATCATTAAGACCTATCATTTGAATCTATTTCCAGCCATGACACTTTAAATGGTCAATTTTTAGAAATTTTCAAATTTTGTGTGTGCGATATATTCAATCGAGTTTTCCCGAACTCCCAACATGAAAATTGACCTGAAGTTTTTTTCAGGTGTGATCATCATTAAGACCTATCATTTGAATCTATTTCCAGCCATGACATTTTAAACAATGAACTTTCAGAAATTTTCAAATTTTGTGTGTGCGATATATTCAATCGAGTTTTCCCAAACTCCCAACATGAAAATTGACCTGAAGTTTTTTTCAGGTGTGAGCATCATTAAGGCCTGTCATTTGAATCTATTTCCAGCCATGACACTTTAAACGGTGAATTTTTAGGAATTTTCAAATTTTGGGTGTGCGATATATTCAATCGAGTTTTCCCGGACTCCCAACATGAAAATTGACGTGAAGTTTTTTCCAGGTGTGATTATCATTAAGACCTATCATTTGAATCTATTTCTAGCCATGACACTTTAAACGGTGAATTTTTTGAAATTTTCAAATTTTGTGTGTGCGATATATTCAGTCGAGTTTTCCCGGACTCCCAACATGAAAATTGACCTGAAGTTCTTTCCAGGTGTGATCATCATTAAGACCTATCATTTGAATCTATTTCCAGCCATGACACTTTAAACGGTCAATTTTTAGAAATTTTCAAATTTTGGGTGTGCGATATATTCAATCGAGTTTTCCCGGACTCCCAACATGAAAATTGACCTGAAGTTTTTTCCAGGTATGAGCATCATTAAGATCTGTCATTTGAATCTATTTCCAGCCATGACACTTTAAACGGAGAATTTTTAGAAATTTTCAAATGTTGTGTGTGCGATATATCCAATCGAGTTTTCCCGAACTCCCAACATGAAAATTGACTTGACGTTTTTAAAATGATATTCAATGGAAGGCACTTCATTTGAAATATTTACCTCTCCAAACATCTAATAAAGCACTGATAAACATTTGCTTTGGGTTATTTATTTTAAATGTTTCGAATTAAACATTCTTACTTTAATTTTTGTAGTTGTTTTTTTAGGATCAGCAAAATATAAATTTCTAATATAATTTATTTATTTCCGACGTAAAACTTGAATCTGCATTATCGACAATTTTTCGGCTGGAGTTTTCGATGAACATGTTACCGACAATTATCGGTTGCCCTTTTCGTTTGATTAGTTTCAATCTACATTATCGACATTTTTCGGCTGAACATTTTCGGCTAACTTTAATAGGGTAGTCGAGCTATTCTGATTCCATTGTGTATTTAAGATTTTTATGGCCATCGGGCCGACCTGAATGAGACATCACAACCTGAAATATACAAAACTAATTAAATATTGAATTCTTTTTCGAAAACACCGTGGTAATGTTATTGGACACGGACAACTGATTTTGCACCTTTATCCAATACGTATTTAACGTCCCCAATACGTTGATTACTTTGAATTTTCCTATCCTTGGTTGGCACATTGAACTCTAATGAAATTAAAATAATAAAACTTGCATTTAATGCAAAACATCAGCAGTTTACTTACCTCATAAGAACTCTTTGATTAATTTAATGTCACTAAATAAACTACACTAACATTCAATTTTTTTGTCTTCTTGCATACACACAAACTACTCTGTATGTTATACGACGTTCAACAACCAAAATGCATCATGCCGGAAAATGGTAATATTCTAAATGAAAACTACCTTAAAAATAAAAAACAGTTTACCGAAATAAATTATAAATAAACAAAGTTCATGCTCAGGAGAATTAAAATTTGATTTTCTGCCGAAATTACGAGGCATAGATAAATAAAGTCAACAAAAAAAAAATTGAACAGAAAATTTCCATAGCAATCGTATGAAAGTGTTTTTTCTTGTTTACGTTATTTGGGCCTGCATACATATAAAACCAATATATTGTGAAAGACGGCCGTATACATATACATAGGCAGTGGTATTGCATATACTATTAAATATTTTTTCTATTAATTGTCCCCCAAAACGATCAACATCGTTTTTATACCCAACGGAACATGACCCATACTAACCCACCACATCCAATATTGATACATTTACAATAAAATAAGTACACGACGGGAAATTTCTTCAACACAGCTGATCTTATAAAATTTTAATTTTAGTCAAAATCCAACACAATCATATTCTATAAGCCGGACTATGATCGGCAATACACGCAGTAATGCAAAATCTACTTAAATATAAGTCCTTCTCTAACGCTCATTGACAGATACCTATATAAAAATAACTATCGAAGATTGGTTTGGTTACACTAACAATACAATGTAAATTTTACTTTTTTGCTTCATTTTTTGGTTGTTTCTGCACCAACCCATTTATACTTAGTTATTTTAAAAAAAATTACTATAGAAAAAAAACTACCAACACACCTTTAGTTAGTTATTGTTTATTTCATATGTGTGGAGTTAGCAGGACTTAGTTTTAAGTAGATTCTGAGTAATGTCATGTTTTTAACTCCTATTTGATAGTATTGGTGTAAATTTTTAACCTCTATTTGATAATATTGATGTAGGGCCAATAGAAATCGAATATGACACATTTGATAGATTTTTCGTTTCTAGAATCTACTTAAATTTATACAAATAACAAAAGACAAAATAGATTTAATCGATGAAATATATGTAGCGACGCCCCATTCATGCATAAAAAAAACTATTTTTCGTTTTAAACATTTTTTTACGGAAATATATTTCCACAACATCGAGTATATAAAGAATAAAAATGCATATCGCATGCATCGTATACGCACAATACAATTAAATAGAAGTGGAAAAGTTACATTACAATACGGCTTATAGAATATGATTGTGTTTGGTTTTGTTTTAGTACACATACAATGTTAACAATTTGGCTGTAAGGGTATCTATGTGGATGCTTACAAGTTCGTGCCGTTTTTCTCTGCTCCGCAAGCCCTTTGTAATTGGTTATGACACTGCTTTAGATACACCCGCTCATGCCAGTAACTCGAGAGATTGAAGAATACGATGAACCTGGTTGACACTGCTGCTTTTCCCATCTCTGCAAAACAGATTCTGGGCTCGGTTTGGAATTTTTCAAAACGGATCTGTCCATTTACCAGCCTTATCACCAGAAGCATACACAACCTCAACTAACATTCTAAATTTAAATATATATTTATACTCCTATAGTTAACCTACCAATATCTATTATTGTTGATGGCGCCACCTCAATTCTACTTTGCTAAACTTTAATGAATGGGATTGAGCCAACCTCATCATTTACTCAAACTTATTATTCTACTTTCCTAACTATACTATTGACTATTGAACTAACGACGCTAGTTCATTAATAATTACGCGGAATACCAGCTTCACTTTACCATTACATCACCTATGTAAATACCCGGACTATACATAGTGGATGAGGTACCCGTTCTCGTTTTCTACGGCGGCGTTTCCAATTTCGATGGAGAGCCATCGCTAGAAACTTCCGTCTAAAACACAGTTTGTACATGTGTGTAAGAGTTAAATACCTCAAGAACTCCCTATGGCCAAATTCTGTCTTGCAATGTATTTTGTTGGTGTCAAAACATTGGATTATGAATCGCCTCGATGTCCGTACGATTCTAACTTGCCTCTTGCAGTATCTACTCGTATATGGCAATGGCTTGTGAGTTTTACACGTCTTCTTTCTGCGAGGTAGCTTTTTTGGTTTCTAGAGACTTTCCGAAGCCTTATTAAACGATATAGGTGCTAGACTTGATGATTTATCTTTTCGAAGATCGGTAATCTACATAACTTTCCTTGCTGATCGTGATCGTCTCTTGCAGTGTATAACTATGATCTAATTCTGTGTTATTAGTAATTTCTTGCTGTGATATAGGCAATGACACAAATTTAGAGTCTTGAGATGATATTTAACAGGTAACTGGATCAACTACACCTCCCGAAAGATTTCATCGTCTTCTAAGATGCAGATTGACGGTGAACTATTCGATGTTATGTCAGGCCCACTACATATGCCATTTGAATTTAACATTGATTGTAACGTTATTTGTGATACTTGCGGCAATGGTCTAGTACTATTTATATTTTGGACTACCTGATCATCATCTGTTGCTTGCGTGTGTCTCGGTAATGATCTTTCTGATGTTATTTTAGCCGAACTATATACATCGGCTGAATGAGGTATTCGTGATGCTGGCTGTGAAGCCGCTATTGGTTTATTTGGCAGGCGTTGCTTCTTGTATAATTTTCGCAATAACCTGTGATGTTGCTGCGTCATTTGTATAATACGCACATGATGCTGAATCAACTAACGAATTATTTGGTGGCATCAGCGCACTTGTCGGCTGATCTTGTGCATCATCACTAATTCCTAGGAGAACTCTGGTTTCGTGTGACATTACCAATAACTTTTTTAAGTTGATTATCGGCCTCTCGCAGAGTAATATCGTAATCTATTAAGGACATTCTTGAGCTGCTCTATGGCAAATAGCGGTGCAGAAAAAAGGTAGTATTCGCTCTTGTTTAAAAGCTTCTTAATTCACATTCTACCATTAATTCGTCTCTACTTAATTGACTCGGATATATCATTATTTAAAAAAATAATTCCTAACCTAAACAGACCTAATCTAAACTAAAAGAAAATTAATTTTAAATCTAAATAAAACAAAAATAATCACGGTTTATTCACCCTCATCATGGAGAAATGACCAACATTATTGAGTCAAACTAGGATAGGAAAAGGAAAATGGGTTTAATTTTGATGAATCTGTTTCATTATCTACAAGCATATTTGCTGCGAATATCGTAACGGTTTATTTTATAAATGCAGTTCGAGCAAACGATCCTATCGGCAATGAAATGAATTGGGATACCTTTGGGACCCGTCTTGAAACACGGACCAAGGGGTCTAGTATATGTGCGAGTCCTTGAACTTTTAAGCCTAAAGGCATAATTAACGTAACTAATATATGGGATTACATGAAATTTTATATAATTGCATTTCATCCAAGAGCGTTTTAATCAACTCATATTGCTTATATTCTATGAGTTAAAGCGCACTGTAAGAATATATACTGTGGCCCGAAAGATGGTGAACTATACCTGATCAGGTCGAAGTCAGGGGAAACGCTGATGGAGGATCGTAGCAGTTCTGACGTGAAAATCGATTGTCAGAATTGGGAATAGAGGCGAAAGACCAATCGAACCATCTAGTAGCTGGTTCGTTCCGAAGTTACTCTCAGGATAGCTGGTGCATATTAATATTTGGGAAAATACTCTTATCTGGTAAAGCGAATGATTAGAGGAATTGGGGCCGAAACGACCTCAACCTATGCTCAAACTTTAAATGGTAAAATCACCGGCTTTCTTGATTGAAGTCATCAGAGGTTCTTTTATGATATGAGTTTAAGTTGTTGGAATATGTCGTATAATGCGCCTGCAATCCAAGTTCGATTACAAAATGTGACCGAACATGTATCAAAATGCGGTTTTTCCAAAAAAAAAAAAAAACGCGCTTTCCATATGCAACCTACCGTTAGTTTCTTGTTTAGCTAGAGTATACAAGTAGTATACTCCTGTAAAGATTAGCAGGCCTAGCTGATGCGCGTGTTTGTTTTTTGCGACTGCCAGCAAATTAAATTTTTTTTCCTTTACATTTTTTTGTATATATATTTTGGGGGTTTTGGGGCCCGACTATAGTTTGAAGAGTTTATGATTAGATAAGTATCGTTCCTCTATTACCGTTTATATTGCTGGTATTATTTGGCTTTATTTGTTTTGTTTCAGATTTGATATTTGAAGTTAACCTGGTTTTTGAAGGCGAACTTAATTATTCATTTAAAAATTGTTCATGTAAGTATTGTTGTTAAAGTGCGCCACGATTCGCGATGTCCAGCGAAAGTATTTCTTTGCCCTCCATTTTACTTAAATCCATGCTTCGGACTAGGTCCAATTTACTTAATGTGGTTAGTTTAAACGTCCAGAGTCTTATTTTAAATATTGACGAACTTCCTCATACTTTTAATGGGGTCCCAATTGATATCATTTGCTTATCGGAGACATTTCTATCGTCCGATATTCCCAATTCCGCGTTGGCCATTAGTGGTTATAATTTCTTCAGGCGTGATAGAGCTAATCCACCAGTTAATTATGGTGGAGTATGCCTATATGTTAACGAGTATATTAAATGTAATGTTGTATCGGTACCCCTCTCAATTTCTCAAAGGCTCGTTTCTGACTTTGAGTTTCTTTTTCTAAATGTCTTCGTCAATAAGCGGAAATTCCTTTTCGGTGTAGTTTATAATCCTGTAACAAATCCTATGGATCCGTCACTAATATTTTTGCCAGGTTACCGCAAATTCATATTTTCATTGATTACGAAATTAAAATTTTTTTTTTCATTCCAACGCGCGCTTCAAATTTTGAGTGATGTGTGCAGGTGCTATACCCTGAATTTTAACTTTAATTTAATTAGACTGCAACCAAAAGTACAAAAACAATAATATTCTTGTTCTTCTATGTATTGAAATTAACAAAATAATGAAAAACGGAAAGCTTTGATTTTTGGGAGGATCGGCGAGAACGAGTAGTCAAGTTTTGGATTTTGATAAAATATATTATCGAGTAATGAGTGACTAAAAGTAAAATGGTGATAATTACCATTCAAAATAAAAATATACAGTATACAGTTTTTTTTTAAGTCCCCGAGTTGGGACTTAGAACACCATTTTATTTATGTAATTTAAAATTAAATTAATATATAATAACTAATTCCAAAAATGATAATAGTATAAATATTTAATAAATTGTAGAATTCTTAAAGATCATTTATCGTGATCTAAATAAAAATTAAAACCACTTATAGTGCTGTGTTAAAACTGTGGTATGAACGGAATTTTATCGGACGATAACAACGTGGTCACGCGATTAAGTGCAAATTGAAATTAGAAATAATGCATTCTTAAAGCACTTAAACCGAATAAAAACCTTTCAATAAAATTTTGTGCTCGACAGTTCTAATAATCAATTAAATCCAAAAACTATCCTAAAATATAATTTATAATCATTGTGAAAAAAAAAAATTTGATTCGAAGTGCAAAAGACTTAAAGTAACGGTGTTCAATATTAAACGTTATTAGTGTACTGAAAATCTAGTGCTGTTAATCCAAATTTGTTTCAGAAAATTCAAGAAAATTTTTCATTAGGCTAGATTTAATTAATAAATAATATGGATAACCGTTGTATCCGCGAGGTACATAAATAATTAAAAAGTTCATCATAATAGTGTAACTGAAAACGCTAAAACTACGTGCGGAAAACGAATCTTCGGCTCATTTTTTGGATATATCTTCGCTTCGTTTACCTCGGCGCCCAACGTTGTTTAGAATAGAATAATAGTGTAAGTTGTAATTTAAAAATAATTCTTAAGTATATTAAATTTTAATAAAATTATGTTAATTATTTCGACTCTATAAAAATTTAAATATCGCGTAATCTTATATTATTCTTTGCGCTTACTCATTTAAGTTTTGATAGAGCTTCCATATTGGTAGTATTAGAACATTTCTTTTAAAATTCTCATCAATTTTTTTATTGGAATTTCAAATTGATGATAATTTTCGATAAATGATAAAGTTGTTAGGGAATTAATTCAATTTATTATTATTACTACTTTTTTGTTTTTTTTTAATTTGATTGATTTTCTTTTATTAGGCTGATGCATGTTATAGTAATAAAAGTTTAATAATTTCCTAGCAAGTTATTACAGATTTATTTAAGATTTATTTAGTTTTACATAATTTTCGTCATCCATTTATGTATAAATGATAATTCTTATTATTCTAATAATTATGTTGAAAAATTTTAATTTTTTTGGTGTTCTATTTTAATCGTTCTTTAAAATGAGATAAACGCATTCGATTAGGGGAGATGTAACCATGGTAGGTATGGTAGACACACAGGTGGCATAAAAACAAAATAAAAATGAATTTGCGATATTTTGCTATAATTTTTAAGCGGTCTAGCAAGATCAATGGAACAGCTTGGTACCCACGCCTTAACCCTGAGCACTAGCCGGCCAGAGAAGACTGCTCCAAGTATTTCCATTGATAAAATAAATTTTCGGTATAGCCTTTCGTCTGACGTCCAAATTTAAGAGCAAACGGATGCCCGCGTTCGGTTACAGATGGCGCCCAAACTTGTGGGACCTGCTCATATAAATAGATAGGACAACAAATAAATTTTTTCGTTCTTCAATTTTTAATTTTTAGAGTTTCATTTGTATTTTTCTCTATACGTATGCGCACTCGCAGCCAGTTTTTGTGAATCGAGTGTTAGTAGTCATACCGTATAGTTCATGAAAATAAAATTCGGGTTTTTTATTTTAAAATTGGGTCTGATTGAAACAGTGGTATAGGAACACCTTTTCCGTGGATATGTCGATTTATTAGGTGACCAGAAACTGCTGAGTACATCACTCATTTATTTCAATTTCATGCTCGCTCACGTTGACTCCAGTTTATTGTAGATTTATATGTTTGAATAGTGAGCATGAACAGCATTAATAATTTTCCGAAAAAAAAAAAAAAAAAAAAAAAATTATCAAGCGCAAACATTTCTGGTATCCTAATCTCGGATACTATTGATTTTGATTGTTCGGCGTCGTGATAATTTTTTTTCAGTCATTTCAAAATCCTGATTTGTTAGATATACTGTGTTGTTTATGCCATATTTTGTGTAAAAATTGTTTTTGCCTTCGTTACATCTCCCCATACATATCTTGAAGAAAATATTTTTGAGAAATTAAAGGTCGGTTAAATAATTTATTTTAAATTATTAATTGAATTTATTATTTGATTTTTTTTAGTTAATACATATAAACATTATAAATTCATAATTAGACTAGGTATCTGATGTTAGTTATTGTGGATGTATTACTGGTTGTAAACATAATTACGATTTTTTTTTATTATTAATTGGCTTTTCTGACCACGACTCACATATTACTCAAACACAGGCGTGATTTCGATTTTGTTTCTAATATTTTAATTTTTATTGGTGTGTTTAAACATATGTTATTTTGAAATATTTACATAAATATTAGCGTTAATATTAAAAATGACCAACATGGATTTGCAATTGCCCTGCCTTAATATTGATTATTTGGAGATTGACGAAATTAAAATTGAATGTGAACTTAGAAACATTACGGGTTCTTTGCGAAATCAGATGAAATTGTTAGAATCTAAATTAAAAGCTGAATATGACGATCCTTCTAACAGGCCAGCGCAACCTCATTCATCTGCCGTAAAGTTTCCTAATTCTGAAGTGTCAGTATGTATAGGAAAATTACAAAATGTACAAACCACTTTAACGAGTTTTTTTGAAGTATCCGATGGAGACAATGAAGATGTTGAGACCGCGATATCGAAACTTGTGCATGTTCATAATCGTTTATTAAGAATTTCTAAATTATTTGAATTTCCAACGACTATAAATAATCTCCTTGAAAATATCAAACAGTTATTATCTGTGAGCCTAAAATATCAAACGGATGACGTGTTATTACCAGAATTATTGAGCACGGTTAAGTCAATTGTAATTAACCCGATAGCGAGTTTGGACCTTACGGCAATGCTTTCAGCAGAATCACAAACCGGTGATGAGACGGCGCAGCACACGTCGTCGACTCCAAATCGAGAACCCGCACAAAGTCGTCAGACGCAGAACTCCAATGTACATGTCTGTCCATCTTCGAATATTCCAGCAGTAGAATCAAACGCCATCCCCAAGGAACCAAGAAACGTTGAACAAAAAAATGTTGAGGGTTCAATACCTCCTGGGTTCACGATGTTTCCTTCTAATCATATTCCTTATCAAAATTTTATGGCGTTTAATCCATACTTACCCTATCAAGCTTTGCAGCCACCATTTGTTAACCCTACGTCTTATGTACCACCAATAGTTGGCACTAACCGAGATCACGAAAATGCGAATAAGACTACTAACACGGCTTCCTCGAAGGTTACCGTAGAAACGAAGGGATCAATTAATTCCACCTTGATTACGCCAGTTCACAAATGGAACGTTAAGTTTGATGGAGTGCGTTTAGGTGTCCCCATTGAAAAGTTTCTGTTTAGGATTGAACACCTTGCTCAAGCCAATAATGTATCACTTGAACAACTTGTGCATAATATTAGCACATTATTAGAGGGATATGCGAAAGAACACTATTGGCTAATTTTGGAACGAAATCCATCTCTATCATGGGACGACTTTCGTAAGGAAATGCTTCACAGGTTTCAAGATCGAAGATCTGATTTAGATATTAAGATTCTTTTGGAATCAAGAAAACAGAATACAAATGAAGCGTTTCTCGATTTTTATTATGATTTGATCAAGTTAGCCATGCCACTGAAAAAAACATTACTAGAGGAGGATCTAATCGAGTTACTCCGAAAGAATATGCGTGGGGGTTTGAGGGCTCATTTTGCTGGGCGGGAATTTACAACTGTATCGAGTCTTGTAAACGCATGTGTTGCTACTGATGATGTTTGGCGGAAGATGAATTTTTTTCCCGAGGGTAACATTGGTCCACTGAAGAAAATGATTCAGGAACTAGACTCTTCCATCGGGGAAACTGCTAATTCGTCAGTTTCTTCAACTGGAAAAAACTTTGTAAATGTGCCCACGACCCAAACAAGACATACTGCAAACCATGTTTCTCATCCTGCTCCAAATATAGTAAGTACCAATGCAATTCAATGTTGGAACTGTCATCGAATCGGACATCCATTTGAACTATGTGATGTACCTCCAAATATATTTTGTTTCGGTTGCAGTGCGCCGGGGGTCTTACAAGCTCATTGTTTAACCTGTAATCCTTTTTTAAGGGTCAGCCCGGGCACGGGTATGAGAAATACCGGAGCTCGGTTCCAACCACCTCGTTCTCTTCAACCAAAAGTAAATCCAGTTCAAGCGAACACCAACAACAAACGACAATAATAACTAACTCCACCAACTTGAATGAGAACCAAGCTCTGGCCAAAGAGAACCGTTCAATTCCTTCTTATTTGTCGTATAATCCGTCACGCAATCAAAGAACCAAAAATTATTTTAAACAACGAAAGTTCTACTTCTCGAGTATTGCAGAATCTCGCTTTAGTACCGACTTAAATCATGAGTTTGACGAACGTCCGTACGCAGAAGTAGAGTTAAATGGAATCCCTGTGCGAGGATTATTAGACAGCGGAGCGAATGTCAGTGCAATAGGAAAAGGATCACTAAACCTTATACATAAATTAAAAGTACAACTTTTTCCTATAACGGCTTCAGTACAGACGGCTGATGGTTCTCATCAAACTATATTAGGTTATGTTTATCTAAATACTACTTACCAAACTCGTACCAAATGTATGAAATTTTTAATCGTACCCTCTTTGCACCAAGCGCTTTATTTAGGCTGCGATTTTATGCAAGCATTTGACATAAACCTTTCCTTTCTCTCTGAGGTTGAACATAAAATTGCTGATTTCCCAGTGAAAAATAACTCTAGCGAAGTTAAGCCAGCAGAGAACCAAACAAGTGTTCCCAATCTCCATACTTTGACGGACGGACAACAACTTCGGCTCCAGGCAATAATCGACACCTTACCCAGCTACGAAAAACAAGGTCTTGGACGCACTCACGTGTTGTCTCACACGATAGACACGGGGGATGCTTCTCCTATTAAGCAGCGATACTACGCTGTTTCTCCCGCAGTCCAGGAAAGTATGTATCGAGAAATCGATCGCATGCTCGAATTGGATGTCATAGAAGAGAGTAATAGTGCTTGGAGCTCCCCTATGGCTATCGTCAAAAAACCAAATGGTAAGGTTAGATTATGCCTGGATGCTAGGAAACTGAATAGTGTTACAAAGAAGGACGCATTTCCTCTTCCTCTAATTGAGGGATTACTTTCTAGACTAGACAAGACAAAATACATCTCGAGCTTGGATCTAAAGGATGCCTTTTGGCAAATACCTTTGGATCCCAGCTCGAGAGAGAAAACGGCGTTTACTATCCCGGGACGCCCATTATATCATTTTAAAACTATGCCGTTTGGACTCTGTAATGCCCCTCAAACTATGAGTCGCCTTATGTCTCAGGTCATTCCGCATCACCTTCATGACCGGGTATTCGTCTACCTGGATGATCTGCTTATAACCACACCTACTTTGGAAGAGCACCTCTCCTTGTTATCTGATGTATCTGATCGGATAGCAAAGGCTGGTTTAACCTTGAATATAGCGAAGAGCAGGTTTCTTCTCCAGGAGATCGAATACCTCGGTCATGTTGTGGGTGTGAATGGTCTTAGAGCGAATCCTGATAAGGTGAGGGCCGTTACAGAGTTCCCAATCCCAAGAAATGTACGTCAAATTCGGCGATTTTTGGGTGTAACGGGGTGGTACCGCCGTTTTATTAACGGATACTCAACACTGTGTGCTCCTCTCACAAACCTCCTGAAAAAGGGAAGCCGATTTCGATGGTCTGGCGAACACCAAATTGCTTTTGATTCCTTAAAATCCGCTCTTGTTTCTGCTCCTGTCTTAGCTTCTCCAGACATTTCCAGGAGATTCTATATCCAATGTGACGCTAGCTCCACTGGAATAGGTGCCATCCTTTTTCAGAAGGATTCTGAGGGTGGAGAACGACCAATTTCATACATGTCCCAGAAGTTGAATGCAGCTCAGAGGAATTATAGCGTTACCGAAAAGGAGTGCTTGGCAGCAGTTCTGGCTATTAAACGTTTCCGATCTTTTGTCGAAGGATTGCCATTTACCGTCATCACGGACCATGCTAGCCTTACCTGGTTGATGTCTTTAAAAGACATTACCGGTAGGTTGGCACGGTGGAGTCTGAAGTTACAGGGATTTCACTTTGACATAGAGTATCGCAAAGGTAGTCAGAATGCTGTTCCGGACGCTTTGTCTCGTGTTAACAGTCTTGAAACAATAAACCTCGCGCAACTTCCTCTGCACATTGATTTAAACTCTTCTGCATTCACTTCTGGTGACTACCAAAAATTAATACAATCTGTTACTACTTCTCCATCGCCGACAAACGTTATGGTATCCAATAGCTTAGCTTTTATAAATTTAAAACCGTCGAAAACTTTCGTAACTGATGGATCAGATCTTCCTGACTGGAAAATTATTGTACCATTGGAGCTTCTTTAATTAAGTCAGCTCATTGTCCACCGACAGGGGCACATTTGGGTATGGACAAAACTAAAGAGTTGGTGCAGCGTTATTTCTATTGGCCAACTTTAAACACTGATATTAGCACGTTTATTAAATCTTGTCAACCATGCAAATGTATAAAAGCAGTAAATTATGCCGTTCATCCTCCATTCCAAAGCCTCTCGAATACTTTCCGGCCATTTCAAAGAATTTATATGGACATTTTGGGGCCGTATCCACGGACACGTGCAAACAATACTTCGATTTTGATTGCACTAGATCATTTTTCAAAATTCGTCCTAACCAAAGCGGTTCGAAAAGCAACAGCTGAAGAAGTTGCTAAATTCCTCGAAAATCAAATTTTTCTGATGGTGGGAGTGCCGGAAGTATTACTGACGGATAATGGTCCACAATTTTATTCCCTTTTAGTCCAAGATCTGTGTCGTAAGTACGGTGTTCAACATACATTTACTGCTAAATACTCGCCGCAAGCTAATGCTTCGGAGCGAGTCAATCGAACTCTCCTAGCTTCGCTTCGTGCTTACATAAAGAGCGACCAACGTTCGTGGGATAAATTTTTACCAGCAATAACTCATGCTCTACGGAATGTGGTTCATGGTACAACGGGTTATTCCCCACACTTCCTTGTATACGGGCAACATTCTATGTTGCATGGCTCTATGTATCCCTTACTGAGACAATCATATAAATTCACTGGTAATCTTATTTCAATTGATCACAAGCCTGAGTTTATTCATAAAATTTATCTTACAGTACAGCAACGGCTTGCTGAGGCATCTAAGAAAAATTCAAAATATAATTTGCGCCACAGACCTCTCAACTTAACAGTAGGCCAGAAAATCTTTGTTAGAAACTTTGTGCAAAGCAAAGCTGCTGATCAATTTTCTGCTAAGTTAGCTGATAAGTATATTCCTGCCGTAGTTGTTAAACTGATAGGAAATGTCATGTGCGAAGTGGTTAACGACAGTGGAATACCGATGGGTACTTACCACTATAAAGACATTAAACTATAATGCACCTTTAGTAATAATAATGCTCTACGTATAAATACAATTTGTGAATCGAATTAAAATATTTCACAAGCCCGACATTGAGACTTCTCAGGGGTAGGTACGTCCCCACGACTGTAACAAATCCTATGGATCCGTCACTAATATTTTTGCCAGGTTACCGCAAATTCATATTTTCATTGAATACGAAATTTAAATTTTTTTTTTCATTCCAACGCGCGCTTCAAATTTTGAGTGATGTGTGCAGGTGCTATACCCTGAATTTTAACTTTAATTTAATTAGACTGCAACCAAAAGTACAAAACAATAATATTCTTGTTCTTCTATGTATTGAAATTAACAAAATAATGAAAAACGGAAAGCTTTGATTTTTGGGAGGATCGGCGAGAACGAGTAGTCAAGTTTTGGATTTTGATAAAATATATTATCGAGTAATGAGTGACTAAAAGTAAAATGGTGATAATTACCATTCAAAATAAAAATATACAGTATACAGTTTTTTTTTAAGTCCCCGAGTTGGGACTTAGAACACCATTTTATTTATGTAATAAATAAAAATGATAATAGTATAAATATTTAATAAATTGTAGAATTCTTAAAGATCATTTATCGTGATCTAAATAAAAATTAAAACCACTTATAGTGCTGTGTTAAAACTGTGGTATGAACGGAATTTTATCGGACGATAACAACGTGGTCACGCGATTAAGTGCAAATTGAAATTAGAAATAATGCATTCTTAAAGCACTTAAACCGAATAAAAACCTTTCAATAAAATTTTGTGCTCGACAGTTCTAATAATCAATTAAATCCAAAAACTATCCTAAAATATAATTTATAATCATTGTGAAAAAAAAAAATTTGATTCGAAGTGCAAAAGACTTAAAGTAACGGTGTTCAATATTAAACGTTATTAGTGTACTGAAAATCTAGTGCTGTTAATCCAAATTTGTTAATCAAAATTAAAACTAAACTAAAGCTAAACTAAAATACATAATAGAAAATTTTTCATAAGGCTAGATTTAATTAATAAATAATATGGATAACCGTTGTATCCGCGAGGTACATAAATAATTAAAAAGTTCATCATAATAGTGTAACTGAAAACGCTAAAACTACGTGCGGAAAACGAATCTTCGGCTCATTTTTTGGATATATCTTCGCTTCGTTTACCTCGGCGCCCAACGTTGTTTAGAATAGAATAATAGTGTAAGTTGTAATTTAAAAATAATTCTTAAGTATATTAAATTTTAATAAAATTATGTTAATTATTTCGACTCTATAAAAATTTAAATATCGCGTAATCTTATATTATTCTTTGCGCTTACTCATTTAAGTTTTGATAGAGCTTCCATATTGGTAGTATTAGAACATTTCTTTTAAAATTCTCATCAATTTTTTTATTGGAATTTCAAATTGATGATAATTTTCGATAAATGATAAAGTTGTTAGGGAATTATTTCAAATTATTATTATTACTACTTTTTTGTTTTTTTTTTAATTTGATTGATTTTCTTTTATTAGGCTGATGCATGTTATAGTAATAAAAGTTTAATAATTTCCTAGCAAGTTATTACAGATTTATTTAAGATTTATTTAGTTTTACATAATTTTCGTCATCCATTTATGTATAAATGATAATTCTTATTATTCTAATAATTATGTTGAAAATTTTTAATTTGTTTGGTGTTCTATTTTAATCGTTCTTTAAAATGAGATAAACGCATTCGATTAGGGGAGATGTAACCATGGTAGGTATGGTAGACACACAGGTGGCATAAAAACAAAATAAAAATGAATTTGCGATATTTTGCTATAATTTTTAAGCGGTCTAGCAAGATCAATGGAACAGCTTGGTACCCACGCCTTAACCCTGAGCACTAGCCGGCCAGAGAAGACTGCTCCAAGTATTTCCATTGATAAAATAAATTTTCGGTATAGCCTTTCGTCTGACGTCCAAATTTAAGAGCAAATGGATGCCCGCGTTCGGTTACAATCCTCCTAAAACTAACAAGAGGTCGTATGCTCTATTTAAAAAATCACTTTTAGACATTGAGTGTCTTTTTAGTTATTTTTCCTGTCGGTATGATGAGGTTTTCATTTCGGGTGATTTTAACTTTGATATTTCTCAAGAGACTTTATTTTCTCGTAGCTATTTAAATATCTTAAATAGCATTAATCTTTCAGTTTATAACACTGAAGCGCCCACATACTCTTATGCAACCGCAAGTGGTGGTTATTATTCTCTCATTGATCATGTTGTCGCTTCTGCTGATAATTCCATCTGTTTTTTCAATCAATTGTCTCTTGGTATTGGTTCTCATCACGATCTCCTTGTTTTTTCTGTTAATTATTACTCTCGTCCTAAACCTAAAAGTTTCAGCTTTAGGGATTTTTCGAAAATTGATGAATCTCACCTTTCATCAATTTGTGGCTCTATTCGTTGGGACGATATTTTTCTCTTAGTACTTCTACCGATCAAATTTACTATTTTAACTCCTCTATTAATTATGTATTTAATAATTGCGTTCCTCTCACTACTGTTTATTTTAGACCTAGATCCCCCCCTTGGATGACGCAAAAGATTTCGAATGCTATTTCTGTTCGTTTTTCCAAATATCGTCTTTGGAAAATGAGCCCTAATTCTATTTCTTATCTAGCTTATAAGCAATCTCGAAATAGAGTGGTAAGTTTAATTCGTATCGCTAAGCAAAATTTTTTCAAGGATAAGCTAGATCCTTCTCTTCCCTCTAAGATATTTTGGCGTAACGTTCGCAATTTGGGCCTTGGTAGTTGCAAAGGGGGTGCTTCGGTAAGTTTCAAAGATAATGATTTTAACCGTTACCTAAGTAATTCTAGTTCCACCCATGATATTTCCAATATTGATTTAGTATCCGTAGAATCCTTAAATTCTTTTTCATTTGCAAATATATCAATTGATGATTTGCATTCTGCAATTTGGGAAGTTAAATCGCAATCCACTGGTCTAGATATGGTTAGTTTAAAATTTGTTAAGCGTATTTTTCCTAATGTATCAAAATATTTGTTACATATTTTTAATTTTATTTTAACGACCTCGTTTTATCCCGCTCAGTGGAAGTTGAGTAAAATTATTCCTGTCCCTAAAATTAGCAATCCTTCTGAGCTTTCCCATTTCCGACCTATTAGTATTTTAAGTTCTCTGTCCAAGGCGTTTGAATTGGTAGTAAAAAACAAATTCAATCTCATATTGATAGCTTTAATTTGCTTAGTATTTTTCAATCGGGTTTTAGAAGATTTCACGGTACTACCACTGCTTTACTGAATGTTTGTGCTGATATTCGTCGTAGTTTGAGTAAAAGAGAAATGACTTGCCTTACTTTGTTGGATTTTTCGAAAGCGTTCGATTCAATTAATCACCAAATTTTGTTTAATAAGCTTATTTCGAACTTTAATTTTTCTCTCTCTGCTGCTAAATTAATTTTAGACTATATTTCGGGTCTCTTTCAGGCAGTCTTTTTTGACAATTCGTTTTCTGACTTCTTACCTGTCTCTTCTGGCGTTCCTCAGGGGTCGGTTCTTGGTCCTTTACTATTCTCAATGTACATTAATGACGTTGCATGTTCGATTCGCCATTCTGCTTTTCATATTTTTGCTGATGATGTACAAATTTATAGGAGTAGTCGCTTAGATAATGATTCCATTAACTCTAATATTTCTCTTATTAATGAAGATTTGGTAAGAATTTATAATTGGTCACTATCTAACCGGCTCGCTCTTAATGCTAATAAATCTCAGTCTATTATAATTTATAAAAAATCTATAGATACTTTCTCTTTCCCTGGAATTTTTCTCGGTGATTCTTTAATTCCATTCTCTAATACAGTTAGAAATTTAGGGTTAATTTTCAATAAAACTCTAACTTGGGGTGATCATTTGATTAAGGTTAGCAAAACGGTTTTTGGAATGCTTAGTTGTTTGTATAAAGTTGTTGGTTTTTCTGATAGTAATTTTAAAAAGCGTATGTTCCTCTCGCACCTTCTTCCACATTTTCTATTTGGGGATGTTGTTTTGTTTGGTATCGTTCAGGAGAGTATGAATGTTCTCCAAAGATGTTTCAATGCTTGTACTCGTTTCGTTTTTAGTATTAGGAAATATGATCACATTTCGCCCTTTTTAAATTTGATTTTGGGTTGTAATTTAGTTGATTTTTATGAACTTCGCGTTTGTCTTTTTATTTTTAAGCTTCTCAGGACAAAGCAACCTCCCTATTTATTTAATAAGTTATTGTTCAGTTGGTCTTATTCTTCAAATTTTCGTTTACTTCCCCCTATAAACTTGTGTAGGTCTCTAAATACTTCGTTTTCTGTTAGAGGTATTTCTCTTTGGAACTCTATTCCATTAGATATTAAGAGATCGGTGTCGCTTAGATCTTTTAAAACGAGTTATTTAGCGTGGCGCGCTTGAATGACAATACATTTGTATAATAATATTTTTATATTTATTTTGTATGTAGTTTGTAAGCATTCACTTCTTGCAGTATCCTCCGTAACAAATGAGCTTGAGCTCATCATGGAGGGTATTAGCATGGAGTGGATTTGTTTTTTGAAAAATCTGAGGTTTTTATGCCTAATGGAAGTATTTTTTTGTTGAAGTTCATTTATTATGCTTCCATATGTGCTTTTCCTCTAATAAAATTGTTATGTCAATCTATCAATAAATAAATAAATAAATAGTAAGTAGTAACAATATATAGTTTATTACCACTACCTGTAATCATTTTGAACCGGTTCTGAACAATGAATTTTTTTGAAATTTTGCAAAAATCCCTGATGGTTAAGCCTTACCGATTTTGAATGGTTAAAATTTATTGTCACAGATTCCGTATGTTTCGGTTATTTTGGGTTGATGATGTAATTCTGAGTAGAGCTGAGTTTAAATTGTTGGAATATGTCATCTAATGCACCTGCAATCCAAGTTCGATTACAAAATGTCACCGCACATCAAAATGCAATGTTTCCAAAAATCGCGCTTTTCAATGCAACCTACTCATTCCAATGCGGTACCCTGTAGAGTAACGGAACCCTTATCTGACCCATACTTAGCGAGATTGCTTTGTAATATACACATAGATACTAAATTTGTGTATTGCATTATGTTGAATGAATTTACTAGGAATAAATTAAAAACATATTGTTTCTATCTCGTCCTAGTACCGTTATAAGTTTTACAATTTTCTTACAATATTGGTTCACTTACCAATAGAAGTTTTATTGCACATACCTAATTAATTGAACATAAACACACTAATAATACACAGAATATATTTTCCATTGAATTTCGTCCATCACAGGTAATATACGATAAATTATTATTTGAAAATAAAAAAAATTCAATTTATTAAAATTATATATAAAAGGATAAAATAATTTAATTGTACCACTGTTCACAAATATGCACGCCAGCCACTATACATAGATGCTAAATTATCAATACTCGTTGCTTCTAATATAATGGACTTAACTTGACCCTCCACTGAAACAGGAATAGGTTGGGTTTCTCCATTTAATTTCAACAAACCTTTCAACCGTTGTTCTATATTATTCACATTTACCATAGCCTTGGAATCTGTTCGCTCCAATTGCCGATCCTTTTTAGAAATTTGACTCCACGATCCTAACGAATCATACACAAAAGGTTTTAATACTGACATCAGTGTAGACTTCTGAGTTCGTAATATTTTCAATGTAATTTCACAGCATTTACGATATAAACCTTCAACGCCCAATGGTCCCATTGCATGGATCATATTGTGCGTTAATCGGAATGGTACTTTTTCCGGGGGGTCAAAAGCTTCCCCTCCATTAAATAAACAGTTGAAATCGACATGTACAGTATCGCCGTTGGTGGCGTCAAATAAAACATTTTCGCCATGTCGGTCGCCCAACCCCAATATATAGCCTACAATTGACATTACCGCAGTTGTTTTAATGTATGAACTCCGAGCATGATACCAATTATGCGGTGTTGTAAAACGATTAATAAACCATTCAGAAAATACAGGTGGATGATTAGGTAATAATGTATTTAAGAATACATTACGCTTTTTAGATATCGGATCGCGTACAGCACATTTCGCCGCAAGAACTTCACGCTTATTCATTCCTTTTTTGATTTGCTCATAGATAGTGTTTACGATGTTACGGAATGCTTGTAAATTTGATAACCATTCGATGATCCCACATTCTTCATTAAGTGGTATAACAGCATAGGTTCGAATATTTAAACGACGCTCACCTCCATCGGGATCCTTATTCAGATAGTCTTTTACAACGGCATTAAATTCCATGACACGTAAATCTTTTCGTAGATCATCTTTTGGTTTCATCATTATGATATACTCCTCACCATCATCACCGATTAAAGTAACCTTCCGAGGTTTTTGCTTAGATATTAATATTGTCATCTCCTCTTTTATTCCCTTTATGTATCGCATTTGATTCGAAAATGCGTTAAAAGACTCCGCTGGTTTATCACGTTCACTAATCATCGGCAGTGTAGGTAACATATGTTTTTGAATCGGTAATATAATATCACTGAAGGTTGGGCTGGCTATTAATTTCGGTAGACTAGGCACTAGCGAAGAAACACAAGGATGTTTTTCATTGGTCGGAATTGTTTTGTTGGTCAAATCTATTAATTTCTCTATTAAAGAGTTAAAATCAGTAATCAATTTTTGTATGACTGGTTGTGCTAAACGTTTATCTTGGAATACTTCCGAACACCTTTTAACGCGATTTGGATCAGCCGATTTGAAAACCGATGAAATCATCCAAAGTGATTGTTGTGGGAAATGTGTTATTAATTTAACTAAAATTGTTTTTAAAACGTTATAAACATCGATAGAAGGATGGCATATCCGACTGACTAGCTGCGAAAATGCGGTAAAGAACACAAACGGAGGCAAAAGTACCGAAAACCTCTCTGCGGTATTATTCATTTTTTCACAAGTACGACGATAAATGTCATCATTTCTCGTATTTGCTGTATAATTTAGCCAAATTGTTAACATTTTTGGCATCGATTGATAAATATAATGGCATCCAAACAAAAGCGATTTACCATAATAAAACATTATGTCTTGCAACATTTCCACGCCTCGTTCCTTTTGTTGATCTTCATCGGAGAGGGCTGAATAAATTCGGTCTAAATAGTTCGCTAAGTGGACAAGACTTTTTTCATAGTTTTGGGCACTTTGAACAGCGCCTTTGAAATATCCCAGAGTTATGAATGTTTCTGAATTCATCGACTCGGCGTTGTATAATGCAATTAGTAGTTTACCTTCTGCGCAAATTCGTTGGTGGGATTTCTGTAACTTCATAGCTCCTGAAAAAAAAATTGTAATTTACGAAGAACAATTAAGTTAGTTAAATATAACTTATTAGTTGAGCGTAAAAATTAAAATTTAATAGTACTCACCCATATCTTCCATTTCTTGTATACCACGCTCTAAAATTTTAAACGCATTCGACTGTTCACCTTTCCTCCAATATAGCTTTGCCTTTTCAATAAAGAGCTCTTTGTTCGTAAATTTCTCAGCGTTCATTATATAAAGCTGAGCTTGTTGCAACATTCCCGATTTACGAGCAAATTCAGCACTTTTAATCCAAAACTGTCCAATACTCTCATCCACCGAAATAACTAACTTAGATTTAATGTTCTGATCAGGGCAATTAAGCTCGATCCAAATTTTTAATTCATTCAATAAGATTCTCCTTAAACATAACAACGGTTGGATAATTTTTGGCCGTGGCGGTAGCAATTCCTTACGCATTGACCAATTACTGAGTAAATCGATAATAGGTTTCTCCGAAAAATTAGATTTTTTGAAAGTATTGATTACTTCTTGTACGGTTTCAAATTCATTGACGAAATGTAATTTCAATACGTCTGGATATCCTTTTTGGTAAGAATTATGTTCAATGCATGCAATTCTCAACATCTTTAAAATATTTAATTTTGTTGTTTGTATCGTTTCTTGAAAATCATCAAAATTATTTTTTCGAATATTTAATAAAAGTTGACCACATTTAACCCCCCAATTGGCACTTTGGCTAATTTCGCGTACCGTTAGTAACTCTTCTAATTCATCAAAACGGCTCAATCGCCATAACGGCTCAGCACATAATTCTTGTATTATTAAATGTTGATTTTTATCGTAAATATTTTTTAAAAATCCTTGAGCCATTAGAAGTGCTGTATCTGGTTGATCGAGTCCCATGTAACATTGTATCATATCCGTCATATCATTTGGTTTTAACTCTGTCATTTGTAATAACCGTTCAAAACATATCACAGATTCTTGTAAACGTCCGGTGAGATTATTCGCTAGAATTTGTTCATTTAATGTTGGCTTAACACGTTTTAAATTCATTGCCCCCTCTAAACTATCAGGATTCATTAGTTCAGCGTAAATTTCAGCTAAAAATGATAATTCATCTTGAAGACGTTCTTTAGGGTTTTCTTCGATGTAATTTTCAATATACATGAGAGCACGAGCATACTCGTTACACTTAAAATTTACCTTTGCCAATAGTTTTTTATCGAAGCGTTTCAAAAAGTTCTCGATCACCAAATATAACCGATTATCAATTTCTTGAGAATAGATTTTCATGTATTGCCGGCTCCATTGGGTAAGGAATTCTAATTGATTAAATGCCAATTTGGCACACTTAATACCGATATCACTATGCTCATCATTATATTGGTTATTCAACATAGGTAATGAAGTATTTTTATCGTTGAAAAGTATGGACCGAATGCCACGGTACCGGTCCTTATTATGAAATGTATTATTCGTTGATTCGTCCGATTTCAATACAAAATTAAATACGCACGCTAATTCTTCGTATATTTTCTGTTGATTTTCCGACGTGCTCGTTAGTAATGAGTGTAGCAAAATATACGGCAAAAAAAACGATAGAATATTCTTGCTACGCTTAATACTTGGACGAAATGATGTAAGTAAAGTTTTAGTATTCTGTTCTTGAATATACTCGATCATATTGGTAACCCATACAATCGCCCATTCTTCATGTGATTGACATTTGGAACTTCCAAATATTGGATGCATTTTGGTGATCGTAATATTCTGATAATCTGTATAACACGATGTTAGTAATGGCTCCATAAGCGGTCTTAGGCGCTCTGGGATCGCCTCCCAAACATCGATTTTTTTTCGGGTCTTTGGACATACTTGCCGTTCAATTAATATTTCTTGTATCGCTAAAGAAAAATTATCAACATATTTCGTATCATTTTGAAATTGATAGGCACGACACAGTTGATCAAGTGCCATCATTGCAAATGCATCAGAATGAACGCTTAATGCAAAATTATGTTGCGGTGCATAGTTCGGTACTAGCAAGCTTGGATCAATAGCGCCTAATTCTCCAAGACATTCGCCTGCAGCTAATTGCAAATTTTCTTCGGAATGTTTACATCCCAACATCAAACATTCTAGTAAACTTTCAATTCTGGAATCCATAGTATTTTGGCCAATAATTAAATTATTTAATTCTATGCGATTTGCCACGAATAAGTTCTTTAAATACTTTAGTGCATAAACACGTACACCTAAGTTTTCGTGAACTATTTGATCCATAAGTAATTTTAATTCTGATATAAATCCCGGTTGATTATTTATTTTAACTACACTTTTGATTTCAGGATCAAACTGTGTACGCTCAATGAAAAGCAATTCTTTGATAAAATTACTCAATAAGGCTCCATTCGATACGATTAAATATTTTGCAATAGCATTAATGCAGTCTTCCTCTACTTCTAGTAAAGGTTCAAGCGATACAAATACTGTGCTTAATAATGGTCCCATCATTTGTAAATTAACTGTATGTATGAATATAGTCCAAACTTTAACGCATATTTTTAGAAATCCCGGAACTTTAATTGATACAGCAGTTTTTAACATGGCTATAATTTTAAAACGAAACGCCGTAATGTGATGAGACCCCAAGAAACGAATTATTTCACCTAAACTCAAAAGAGTTTCCTTTTTCATTTCACGCTCTGTTTCTAGGTCTAAAATTATCGATTCAAAAAATGCTAAAACCGCAAGAAATCGCGCAGCTATAAATTCGCTGATTTCTTTATACATTTTCGTATCTGTTCCTTGATAAATATCAGTTTTCGATAAAATACTTCGAAAAGCACGTAAAACACATTCCGGTCTTTTGTGGTAATGAACTAAAATTTCGGCGACAGTTTTCTGCCAAATATAAAAAAGAATATAATTAGTTTAGTTTTGAAAATAATTGAATTATTTAGAAAGATTAAAATAATTATGCTTAACTACTTACGTCCACATCCGAATGTAACAGAGTATATAGAGTTCTATCTGTAATTTGAATCACATAATCAAGACATTCGTTAGTGATTTCAGCCGGTTGGTTTATATACAAATATGGATATATGGTGAGGAAGGCACTTTCTAATGCATCTGGCAAATCCTTTTGCACGCACTTACTTACCTCTTTAATCAATTCCTCAACGTTTGGATATTTTATACGGAAAGGTAAAAGCATAGCCAACATTAATTTATAATTTTTACTCGTAAAATCTCGTGTTCCTGCATAACCGAACATTTTAGTTACCGTGTTCAATGAGCAAGCACTTAAAATATCCGTGTTTATGAACATGTGGACGGCTAATGAAATTATTAATTTCAAAATATTGGTCTTGTACGCGTGGAGTAAATACATTGGTGTTATATTGTGATTAGCACATATTTCAGAAGCAGTCATGGATGCTTCTAGGCTGCATAAAGAATCATCATTAATCATAAATAGAATAGTCATACGAAAACAAAGTAAGATATCTGCTTCCACGAGGTCACACAAAGCAAATTTTGAAATTGAATTTACTACGCATATTTGCAACGATTTGTTTATTTCAGTGGTAAGACATAAATTTGATGCTTTTAACAAGGCTTGAAGACTTTTTCTGGTAATTTCTTGTTTTAAAGTTGGATTCGCTTCGGTGTTCTGAAAATAAAGTTTTAACTCTTTAACTGTTTATGTCGAGTATACTCGTCAGAACGAAACGAATATTTTTCGCATAATGTCGAGTATACTCGTCATAAAGATAAAAAAAATTACATTCGTATGAGTGTTTATTTATTTTAATTTAAAATTATTTATTTTAATTCACAATAGCTTGTATTATCGTCTTCTCTGAAAAGTAATTAAGCAGGGAGAAAAAGTTTTTCGAAACTAAATTAAACAGTTAAACGATTAATTAATATGGTAAATGAAATAAGGTTAAATTAAGGTATTAGAATCAACCTTTGGGAAGACATCGTATTGATAAACAAACAATTGTAATAAACAAAATTTAGAGAAAGTGTCACTTGTACGAAATTTTTGTTTTATTTTGCCTTTAGAACAGAATAAATATAAATAGCCTAAAATATAATACAGACACATATACAATAAATGTGTCAAATTTGCCGGGTAAAAAAATGTAAAATAATTCTTTGTCATTTTATGTGTACAATTCTAGCCTTAATATGAGCTTTGCAAATTTATAAATGTAAGCTGGTTTGTAATAATGTTCTTCTAAATGAGCTTTCCATCTTTTTAATTTGGCGTATAGTTCTGTCTGTCATGATTTTGAGCTTTATTTTTGCAGTAGTTCACAAGCTTATCTAAAGCCAAAATTAAAATCAGCAGGCACATCTCGATGGCAACATAGTTCTCTTTTAACTTATTCAGTGACCTCGAGATATTGGTGATGGACCTATCTATGTAGTAGTCACTTTGGGGCTGTGCCGATTGCGAATGATGATGCATTCATTGTCATAAGTTAGAATTTCTTAAGATTAACATATCCGTGGAAGCTAGTAGTTCCTTGATATGTAACAATCCATTTAGATTAGCAATGCTTACTTTAATTTGTGCATCCTCCATTTGTGGTAGTTGTTTTAAATTCTGCTCTTACCTATGTGCCGATTGCATTATTGAATTCGATGATGGTCCAAATAAAATTCTGAATTTTGATACTACCGTTTGAACATGCTTTCTTGTTATGGTGAACATGACTATCTGGTGAAATATGACTATCTCCGACTTGTTGTTGATTTGAAATTATATACTGTGTTTCACCTAATGGTATTCTTATATTCAGTGTGTTATTAACATATTATTTTTCAGTAAATTGTTGCTCCGAGTTCCTTCAACGTTCCTATTATCTCATTAAATGATTTACCAGGATTTCTTGGTAGAATGATGAATTCAACAGTATTGTTAATATTTACCTACTTTTGAAGAATTCTCGGCTATTTGTTTTACTGATTCCCATTTCAGTTTCCGTTGATTTTTTTAATTATTTAGGTTATTAGGCTTTTAATTTTTTTGTTCAATTTCGTCAACGTCGAAAAATAAATTATTTTTTCTTGATTAAGTATAATAAATAGTTTAAGTTTAAGAGTTGTTCAAATCAGACGTTGTTTTTCAATTATGTATTTTTTTAATAAAATTTAATATTTTTTGTGTTTTAAGTGATCTCATAAAATTGTTCGTTTCATTTTAAAGTAGTGCGGTAGTGTTTATTCCTAAGTTGTAATTTTTGTGCTAATTTCTTATCCATTTTATTTGTGTTAGTTAGCAGAGATTGAGTCTGCATTAAATATATAACAATAATTTCAACATGCTTAGTTAATAAAATGAGTTCAAATTATATCGACGAGAAATGTTACTGCATTTGCAAAAGTGATGACATAAGTAAACCAGAATCTCATAGCAGTTCAAGAGTTGCGGCAAAGCGTCTTGAATGCGGCAAATCTACTTAGCCACACAAAATATGGGTGAGTGACCTGGTACTACTAAAGGACCGTCTGACCTAAAGCCAACAATTTCTGTGCATCGTAGTAAAGAGAATGTTGATTTTAACAATATCATATCAAGCTATAAGACAATTGCCTCAGGCCCGGGCCCTGCCTGCATCCTCGACGGATAAGGTTGATATTAAGAAAGAATGTTCATCACAGCAAAAACTGGAGTGAACCAGAGAGTTAAATCGTAACTAAACCCAAAACCGAAGATCGGTATTAACTGATATTTTTATTGAACTCCGGAATAATAACGAAATTTACAATTATAGGATGTAACGTTAACCGTAACTCTAAATCTCCAATTATTGACGTCTAAAATATTTAAAATCAAAAAATCTCAAAATTCACCGAGATTGATTATGAATTGGAAATACGTATTACAGATAAAGTCCCAAAATCCCAAAATGATTCACCCTTCAACCCAAGATTTTGTTAAATTTTAGTACGGGCATTCGGGTGGTAACTGCGCCTCAAATTCCGCTTAGTCCCCTAATGGAGAATAAAATAGTCTAATGGACTGTTGGTGGGACGAGGGGAGGTAGATCGCTGCTATTAATTTTATTGTTAAACGGGTCAGTAAATTTACAATCGGCCGAAAACCCGGTTCTAAATCAGTTTTTTACCCGAACCGTAACGAAATTACAAACCTAAACTGTAACGAAATTGAAAAGTTTGAACCGTAACCGGAAATGGGAAAGTTATTAATTGCGGTTTGACTCTGTATGTTGCATATAACCATCTTACCATAACCTCACCAATCCAACACCATCTAACCGAGGGATTTCACGTTCGAAATGACTCGACCGCATTATTATACTTACTATTATGAGAAACTAGGACGAAAAAATTAAAAGGGACTTTTTCGAAGCAATTTTACAACTTATGTTTTATTGATTTGTTATATGGTCTTTAACATTATGTATGGAATATTACATTGGTCAAGTGGCCGCCTCTGACCGTGGCGCAAAGGTGAGCTCTTTTAAGCACATTTTCATAACATTTTCGCAGACTTCTGGTGTTACTTCAGCAATTTCGTTTCTAATCTTGCTTGTCCTTAAGCATCGAGGTTGTGATTGGTTTATTGGTACAACTTTCCCTTGAAGGGAGTACTTCAAGAAAGAGATCGGGATGGGGCAAATCAGAGGAGCATGGGGCCAGTCGATATCACCACTTGTTGATATTATTCGACCGGGTAAAATTACTCGCAAAATTTGCTAGGACGAGCTATCCAATTCGGACACAAGAAATTCTTTCAACTTGTCCCGATAGCGAATCTTCTTTTAGAATTTTTAACAAACACGATGGAGACATTTCCAATTCTTGTGCACAGCGTCGATAAGAGGTACATGGTCATTAAGCAACAGTGCCTCACTGCATCAATCTTTTGTGGCTCAATTGTCACCCAGTATTTACTCTATCTCCTAGTGAATACAAATTTTAAAAATTATTCACTACACGCTGAATGATTGACTTGCTCAGCACACGATTAACACCTAAAAGGTCACGTAATTTTCTCCACCTATTTACAATTGAACAATTATTTAAATAAAATGTTTTAATAATTTCAACGTTGTTGCGGCGTTAGATGCTCCACAATAAATTGTTATCGACCACTCTCTACGATTGTGAAATGCGAACTGATAAATGCCATCCAAAATAAAATCGACCTGAAACATAAAAACCACCCAGACTTCTATTTACATTATCAAATTCGGAGTGCTGGTATTTGTTTTTTTGGATGGTATACTGATGCTATTTGTTTAAATTTGATGTTAATTATTATTTTTGTGTAAGAATTATGTTTAAATTATTTTTAAAATTACAGTGTGTTTAAATAATTTGACAATTATAATTACAATAATTAATAAAAAGTAATCAAATATTCAAACGACTTTTAAGTTTCAAGTAAATATAAAATCGAAGAAATATAAAATATCTGCTTCCAGAAATTCAGATATTTAGGAATCTGAAGCTTTTAACAACAATCCACCATAACGGACATCGAAGGCAGATTGATATTTGCAAAAATTTGATTTAATCAGATCTTTTAAGCAGATGAATCAATAGTAAAGTTATAGTAAAAATTCTTTAAAGTTAGTTAAAGCACAAGTTCCTAGCGTTGTACCGCGCGGAAGTAGGTGCTTCAGTATTTTTACATTTGAAAAAATTAAATTAAACAATTACCTTAATCGACCGCATTATCAGTTGAATATAACGTGAAAATATATTTCTAACTTCCATTCGATCATCATTGAATAAATTTATCCATATATCGGAGTCAAAACTGTAGCTCGGCGTATGATTAAATAGCGACGGTAAGAATGTTATAATATTAAATTTTGTTGTATCATCAACGGGCGTTATTAATAGTTTATAAATATTATGAAAATAATTATTATAAAAGGTATTTTTATTTGGGTGTTCTTCTAGTTTGTGTTCGTCACATTGATTACACACAATATTATCGTATTCATTCTGGTCACATAATTTACAATAAATTTTATAGTTACACAAAAATAATTCACTAATATTCAAAACCTTTTTAATTTTCACATCCGCATTTAGTAAGCAACTTATACTTTTCAATAAATTGCTTTCACTTGCAATTAAATTTAATATCTCACGTCTAAATATTTTATCCAAATTATTAAAATTCCGATTTTTGATTAATAATGATATAAAAATATTATTTAACACAAAATTACTATATTCACTATTTACTAAGTGAATAAACAAATCATTGATAATATCATAAAAAATTAGTTTATTTTCTTCCGATAAATATTGATCGTTATTTAGCAAAAAATTAATTGATTTTAAAGTTGTTAATATTAATGTACTGTCATCGATAAATAATTTTTTATTTAGATTTTTATTTTTTATAACGTTTAAGTATGGTATGAACACAATATTTAATAGAACTTTCTGTTGTGTTGTTGGCAAATTTTGTAAATCAGGCAAATTAAAAACATTAGTCGCAATGTGCATGATTAAATTGATTCCAGCTATAAATTTTGTTTCGACAAATGCTACAATATTCGATAATAATTGTTCAATTAATTGATCAAAATCGTTATTGCTAGGTGAGTTTAGATCAAAAAAACTAATCCTTTGTAATCTGTTTGTATCGCTAAAATGGTTCAATACGATTACATTATTTAACAATAATTTTAATTTGATTAAAAATAAATTATTATTACTACGGCTATCATTTATATTTTTTAACAACAGTTTTATTGTTTTATAACTACGATTATTAAAATCATAAATTATGCAGTATTGAAATAATTCGATTATTTCAGGATATTCATCAATGTAAGGCGTTAGATTATCTAAAATTTTGTTATGCAATGGTCGACTGTTAAACAATATTTTACATGGGGTTAAATTAATTTTTAGTAAATTGATTAAATTTTCGTATAAAATATTTTCCCTTCGATTAAATTTAATTACAAGTATTATTATGTCAAGTACATAAATAGAAAGTTTAATTTTGAATTCTATATTTAAATTTAAATTCAGTAAAGTTTTAATAAACGTTAAAGTGATGTCATAGAATTTATCGTACAATCGCGCTTGATCCTGGTCATTAATCAGAAACACACCTTCTACACTACCACAAATACGTTTTAGTAATTCATTCGAATACAGCTCAATGTGATGACTATCTGTGATGTTGCTGGACATTTTTATATTTTCTTTAAAAAATATTATAAAATAATTTGTTATTAATATTTTCGAATTTAATGATGCACGAAAAAAACATTTTAGCATTATTTGATTAGACTCCAATTCAAGTAAATTATTCTGATTGATATATAACGGGATTGCATGCGTCAAAACTTCTAAACAATGATCGTACAGCAGCGTAAAGTGAAATTCATCGTTTATTTTAATTGGTGGAAATTCACAAACATTTGTGAAATTAGAATCGTCCGAGTGGAATAAATTTATGTCAATTGACGTCGCGCTATCGAATGGAAGGTTTTGTTGGTCCAGTATATTTAGCATGTGTATGAATTTTTTAATAACTCTATTGAAAAACCACGGTTGTTTTATTATAGAAGCTGATAACATCTCTTTTTGAAGGTGTAAATTATAAATCCGGCTTCTAAAAAAAAATAAGAAAATAAAACATTTAATAGATATTACATTTTCGTAATCACTTTTTGATAAATTTCAAGTGATATCCGATTTATATTTACGCATTTAATTCATTTATTTTGTAATATTTACTATTTTACAAAAATCATACCTATAAAAAAATAATAATAATAATAATAATTTACAATAAACTTGTGGTCATCACATAAAACCGTAATACACTTGTCATCATATCAATCTGCAACGTATACTGACCATACGTCTGTTATAAATTATTAATCTCGTAATTATCATTCTTTTATTGTGACAACGAAAATTCATTTGATTAAACCAGTGATATTTTGCTTTTTTACCCAAATGGTAATCGGAAAAAGTGTGTAAAAATATTTGTAAAAAGAAATAAAATAAGTACGTTGTTTGAGAGTAAATGGTTTTATTTAAAATATGTAATACAAAATCCCTATAAAATTATACCTCGTTTCCACAACTAGAATAAAAGTAGGTAGCAAAAAAGTATGTTGGTGTAAACCCGAAGTATAATACTTTATTACTTTATCACCTTATTTGATATTAAAGTATAACAGCTGTAAAGCCGTAGTCTAAACGCTATTTTAATACTATAATATTTTAATTTTGTTTGAAATAAACTTTCCTTTTATCAGTGTTATGTAAAGGCATTACGTGTATGTGTACATTATCAACTATAACATTTTAAAATAAAATACAGTTTTGATATTTTAATGTAAAATTTATACTTTTTAATAATAATAAAGTAATAAAGTATTATATGATGTAAACTGAAGAGACATTACATTGTACTTTACTAATATAAAAGTATTATAAAGGGTGATTTTTTTGTTTTTCTGGTATAAGTTTTTGATACATCACGAGTGATTAGCGACATCTGTCAAAGTCAATTGTACTCAGCATTGCCATTTCATCATAGACATACTTACACCCGAACAACGTTTACAAATTATTGAATTTTATTATCAAAATTCGTATTCAGTGAAAAATGTGTTTCGCGCACTTCGACCATTTTATCGACCTACTGAGCAAACTACTCAAACCATTGTGACAAAATTTCGCACCAAATTTGTTATTCGACATCAATCCACCAAATCGTATACGCCGAGGAAAATATTGTCTTGGCCTGAAGGCGTATACAATAAAGCTCGTGCAACAACTGAAGTCGAACGATTTGCCACAGCGTCGAAGTTTTGATGAGTCAGCCTTAGAACATTTTGAGGTAAATCTGTTTTTTTAACCGAAAAATTGTGTTCAGCAATAAGCAAAATTGCCGCATGTGAGATGAGCAGCCATAGACAATGCTAAAACTGCCCATGCACCCAGAAAATAACACTGTTTGGTATGGTTTATGGGCCGGTGGAATCATCGGTTCGTATTTTTTCAAAGATGATGATGGCCGCAGCTTTACCGTTCGATAATTTTGTACTTTTTTCCCAAAATGCATGAACTGAATTTGGTCGAAACGTGGTTTCAGCAAGACGGCGGCACATGCTATACAGGACGCGAAACCATGTACTTATTGAGAAATGAGTTCGGTGAGCAATTTATCTTATGGTCCGGTTCGGTGAACTGACCGCCTAGATCGTACCATTTGACGCCTTTTGACAATTTTTATGGGCTAAACAGGAGTAAAGCTGCATACAAAATATTTATTCATGTTTGAATAGTAAAATTTGGGGTTACGATACGGTTTTAAGTTGATCAAATACAATATTACAATTACACTCTAAACGAAAAACATAAAAACAAAAACTTTTCGTAAATTTAAGGAAACACCAAATGTAAATTCGAAGAGTCGGAAAGTCTAAGTACTATTTACGTCGTAAAACGAGTTTGAGTCTGTTTATAGTACCTTTCTCTATGCCTGAAGTCTCTCGTCTATGCCAATAAACAACAACAATTGCAGAATTGGAAGACAACATTAAACGTGTCCTTAGCTAGATACCAACTGGAATGCTAAAAAAGTGGTGAAGAATTGGACATCTCGGGAGGATCACTTAAAACGTAGCCGTGGCCAACATTTAACTGAAATAATCTTTAAAAAGTAAATGGCAAACATTGATTTATCGATTCAAATAAAAATTTCATACCTTTTTGCAACATTATTGCGTTTTTTTTAAATTATAAATCAAACGCTTAAAAAATCACCCTTTCATATTAAAGTACAGCTACTTTAATGGTGGTGTAAAAAGGGTATTAATTCACTAATTAAAGTTCATTTTAACATACGGTTCCACTGTTTATTTTAAATTATAATAAATTCGTCCTTAAACTCTATGGGAAGTTTTATTTATTATATTCAATAAATATTTTATGTAATTTTAATTATTTATTGTATTCAACCTTTCAAACTCACTCTCACAGGATTTTCGCATTAAAAATTTAAAGCATTGAAAAAATGGTTTTCGTGGATAGGAATATTGGATACCAACAATTTTTCGATAACATTACAATTTTCCACATTTCCCGCTGAATCGATTGTATTTTTGTGAACGGATTTTAAATTAAATGGCATATAGATTGGTATATTTTCACAAAACTATCCCAATCGAATCACCCAAAATAAACACTCTATCAGAAAAAAAAATCAATTTAAACGTTCTCCTCTCATTAACGCAATAATAAGTTTCACACTATTCCTAAAAACACACGTACCGCACGTTGAAAACCCTGATCTCATTTATGTTCACAAATATTTGTGTTTCCCAGCTTTTTGTTTCAACTCTTTTATGCTAACAATAAAATTTGATTTATGGTGAGAAACAACAATCACAAAAGAGAATGTTCAAAGTGCACATAAAAGATACAGCGTATTTTGTTTTGAAATGTGTTTTCGCACGTAGCATTTCGGATGCACCCTATATTTCTACCAAACCAAAAAATCATGCGAAAACAAAATATATAAATGAAATAGAGAATTTTTTATGCTTTACAAGAAAAAACTCCCCTGATCTTATATATTGTGCGTTCTTCGTGTTCCTATACATACTAGCTCTTTCGAGTCCGGTCTCATTCTTCCTTTTTTCGCCCTTTACCTTTAAAACCGGTTTTCATTTTTCCTGTTTTATTGGTAAGGGGGGGGGGGGGGGGGTTGGGAATCGAAGTGGGATTGAGTGATAGAGTAAAGACACAATGAAAAAATATTAAACGCTATATACCTCGTAAAACTACATTTTCGCCGGTTCGTGGAATGTACATCCCGTTATATAATTCCAGTACAAGTCTCGATGTATAAATGATACATACCATATTCATTATTAGCACTTCCACTTATTATGATTACATATTAATTTATTATTATTATATATTATTCAACCACATTTAAACAAAATCAAATTTATTTAATATTTTATCTATTACGAAAAAACAGAAAATACGTCTTTCTTCTCCGACCATCAATCGCCGACTATTTTGAAAAAATTAAAGTTATGTTACAAAATTAAGATATACAGTTTAGGCATGATTTTATTTACCAAAGTAAAAGACAAAATTCCAAAGCTTTACAATCAAATTTAACATATAAATTAAAATGTTCACACTTATTTGTATTGTATGAAAACATGTTATATCAGCCATATACAATTTTTAAATTATTTATTCATTCTACGAGAATATTTCGAGAAAAATGCTCATTTTCAAGATGATAATCTAAAAAGATGTGATTATAAAGAATAAATTAAAAGTTTGGGTTAAATATAAAAAATAGTATCACAAATATTAATAACTTACACTAAAGTAAATTATATATTTGAAAACCTAATTAATTATAAACGTATAAAAACAAATTCGGCACAATATTTCCTTTCTTTCCATTATTGCACAAAACGTAAAACTTCACAACAATATAATTTTTTTTGATAAATTGTACCATGTTAATAGTCACAAATTTAATAGTTTTTCAAAACAAATTTTGTCGTACATTCTTCTGATAACATTATGAGTATTTATGTGTATACATATGAAGGGGATCCGTTCAGAACTGCATAATTTAAAACAGCATTTTTCAAAACAGGATATTTCAAAACGGCATAAGGTACGAAACGGCATAAGGTACAAAATTGCATTTTTCAAAACTGCATATTTCAAAACGGCATAAGGGTTAAAACGGCATAAGGGTTAAAACGGCATTTTTCAAAACGGCATTTTTCAAAACGATATATTTCAAAACAACATCTTTCAAAATTGCATTTTTCAAAACTGCATGTTTCAAAATTGCATTTTTCAAAACTGCATGTTTCAAAATGGCATAGGTACAAAACGGCATTTTTCAAAACGGCATTTTTCAAAACTGCATTTTTCAAAACGGCATAGGTACAAAACGGCATTTTTCAAAACGGCATTTTTCAAAACGGCATTTCACAAAATTGCATTTTTCAAAACGGCATTTTTCAAAATTGCATATTTCAAAACGACATAGGTACAAAACGGCATTTTTCGAAACGAGATAGGTACAAAACGTCATTTTTGCAAACTGCATTTTTCAAAACGGCATTCCTTAAAACGACATTTTTCAAAAAAACATTTTTCGAAACAGCATATTCCAAAACTGAATATTTCAAAACGACGTATAGGTACAAACCGGCATTTTTCATAACGACATTTATCGTTTATTCAGGTTCTTTTAATACATACATATACATATAAATACATAATAATTCGTTGTTCGTTGCTGCTGAAATTTTCGATACATTTAAGTAGGTATTTCCGTTGCACTTCGCCCACTGTTTCTAAGTAACATCAAATTAATAAAACTATTACAAACCGTTTTTAACATAATATATATACCAGGTGTCATATGTATAAATATACCTGAGCTTCGATGTAGTATATACGATATTCTGTTGTAAACGTATGCTATACCCCATATTATATAGGTGCGATAAACATAAAACTGTTGTGATTTCTTAAAAATGTACTATCTTGGGCAGGACCATAAATAGGAAAAACCCTCAAACAAAAATTGTAGTGGCGACGTACGTTAATAACACTACATATCTTGAAACTAATATCTTAGAATCGAATTTTTCGATAAACCCGATAAATTATGAAAATACTTGCAGGAGATGTATTCCAATATGGAGTAATCTGGTCCGACCATGCAATTGTAGTAACTACTTAGAACTTCGAAGCTCTATATAAAAATTTAGTTGAAGGGGAATATTATATGCATACTAAATCTTCAAATAATTTGTAATTCCAATGAAGGTAAATTTTCTTATAACATACCTACTAAAGTTTTTATATAAAACATGTAGAAGAAATTTGCCATAATCAATTTCATTTGTAAATTCAAGTCTACCACACGAACATGTGAAGTTTGATCTTAATCGACCAAGAAATAGACAAGTCCCTTTTCATTTGGCTTTATCCTAGAATTTGATCCAAGAATTGTTAAAAAATTTCATTCATGTCAAACTTCATCGGGTTCCGTTAATAAATAACCGTACCTGTTGCTGTTGGTCATACTCCAGAAATTAATGAAAATATCAGTTTAATAATCAGTTGAAAATAACATGTTTGAAAGAAGAAATAGTTGAATACCAGCTAAAACAATATAGGAATACATGTTTAATAATTTTTATGGCCATTCTGAAAGAACCGCTGGGAACCTGGCTTAGAGCAAGGGACCCAAAGAGTTTGGAAGACGCATACGAGCATGTCGTGAAAGAAGCCAACATTAAAACTTTGAAAGGGTCATCACAGGAACAAAGTAAGAAACCCTATAAAAATTTCATCAGATACCCAAACAATTCAAATAAATACCAAATTAAATCAGAACCAGGCACTACTAGTAATCAAAAACAGTTTTATAGTAATTCTTATCCAAATAAAAATAATTTCCATAACAAATACGTAAAAACAGAACCAAGTACATACGTAAAACCCTAGTCTCCAATTAAAATCGAAAAGGGAAAGACTTATAACATAGAGGCAGCCATTGAGAATGAAAATTTTCAGGCAGAAGCCTCAGAAAATTCACAGTAGCAATGAATCTAATTAAAACTAGTGGATTGGGCTTTATAGTTCTGGCCTGCGGTACTCAACATTATAAATTCTTGATCGAGTCAGTGTCAAACAAATCGTTTATTCACTCTGATTTCGCTAAAGAAATAGTACCGGCAGACCTAACTATAGCTAACTATAAAGATGACATTACCCATATTAAGCAGAAAACTATTAAAAAATTTGAAGAGTTAAATAAACCAATAGAACTTTACATATTTAACTTCAATAAAGTATATGATGGATTATTAGGCCTTGAAACCTTAAATGAGTTAAATGCGGATATTTCATTAACGCAAAATCGGCTCTTTAGTAAAATTTTTAATGAAGAAATCCACTTCAAACTATGGTCTTGTGTTCCACCAATAATGGTAGAGCCAAAATCTAAGCAAGTTATAGAAGTACCAGTCAACCAAAAGACAGGAGAATTCTATACGGACCAAATTAAGATCCAGAACGATTTATTCATTTATCCAGGGATCTATAAAATTATTAAACCAAACGTAGCTTTGGAAGCCATCAATTTTTCAAACAATTCACTACAGTTTTACTTATTACGACCACTAAACGTACAACAATTTAATACAAAATACGAGGAAATAAATCTCGTGTGGTCAAATCAAGAAATGGAAAAACTACAAATTCCGTTAAGTATAGGGCACCTGAATAAGGAAGAAAAAAGTAAAATAATCCCATTATGTCAAAAATTTAAAGACATTTTTTATAATGATAAACAAAAGTTAACTTTTAGTAATCAAATTAAACACGAAATTCTATTATCAGATTCGAAACCGGTGTATGTCAAGCAATACAGACAGCCGCAACATCTGAAAGAAGAAATTAAAAACCAAATAGAAACCCTGTTAGATAATGGTATAATTAGGCCATCATTTTCTCCCTGGTCCAGTCCAATTTTGATGGTACCAAAGAAAACTGATGCCGACGGCAACAAAAAATGGAGGTCAGGAAAAATCGATTTCAGGAAACTAAATAACCAAACAATCGATGACAAATAACCTCTGCCTAATATCACAAACATCCTAGATAGTTTAAGAAAAGCCACCTATTTCTCAACTATTGACCTGGCGAGTGGATTCCACCAGATTGAAATCTCTCCGCAGGATATACCAAAAACAGGTGTTCAGTGGAATCAGGCCATTACGAATTTGTGCGTATGCCTTTTGGCTTAAAAATGCACCCAGTACATTCCAGCGTATAATGGATAACGTACTAGGAGATTTGCAGGGCAAGCAGGTATTATGTAATATGGATGACATAATAGTGTTTAGTCCTAATCTTCAAGAACATATTAAAGTGTGTAAGTATTTAGTAAACTTCGTCAAGCAAATTTAAAAATACAAGTTGAAAAAACATTCTTTCTGCAAAAGGAAATAGGATTTCTTGTTCATATAGTTTCAAAAGATGGAGTAAGACCAAACCCATCAAAAATAGAAGCTATTATGCAGTATCCTATACCCAAAACGGTAAAAGAAATCCAAAGTTTTCTTGGGATTACAGGTTACTATAGAAAGTACATAAAAGATTACGCAAAGCTTGCAAAACCGCTAACATCATGTCTCAAAAAAGGTTCAAAAATCATACATACTACTGAATTCGTTGAATGTGTAAAACAATTCAAACAGATCTTATCAAGCAATGCGTTGCTACAAATTCCTGATTTCACTCGACCATTCGTGCTAACCACGGATGCGTCAAATTATGCATTGGGACCGATTCTAAGCCAAGGAGTAATCGGATCCGACAAACCAATCGCATACGCATCTCGAACGTTAGGCTCTGCAGAAACAAACTACTCCACAATAGATAAAGAATGCCTAGGAATAGTTTGGGCATGCAAGTAATTTAGACCTTACTTGTATGGCAGAAAATTTACTATTGTGACTGATCACAAACCTCTAATACACCTCTTCAATATAAAGGATCCTACATCTAAAATGATTAGGTGGAGGCTCCAATTAGAGGAATACGATTTTACTATTCATTATAAAAAGGGAATTAATAACACTAATGCAGATGCATTATCTCGCATTAGATTAAATCAAATATTAGAATCAAAATTGTTGAAAGTACCGGAAACAATAGATTCAATCGCAAGTCACTCAAAAGAAACATTTAAAACTGAATATGAACAAAGGAGTTCATAGTGGTTTGACAGACACAGCCACAAGTAATAAAGCAAATTGCAAATGCTTATTATTAGCCCAGTGCCAGGGTAATATGGTCACAGAAGTGTCTGACTTAGCTACTCAGCACGAAATCCAAAAACTTGCACAAATACAAATCCACAGTGATTTAGTAAAAAGCAAAAGTTTCAATATAAAAGAAACAACAACCTCTTTGAACGAGTTTAGGAACCAATTAGAAATTATCATTGACCCTAACCACGACAAAATCAAAGAGACATTTTTTATAAAACATGAAGTATTTCAGCGTTTTGTAATTAAAAAATCAACATACAGCTCGGATGACGTTATATACATACTGAACAAATATCTTCGCAAAAAGCATGTCACATCATTATTTTGTAATGATGAGGTATTTGCCCAAATCGATAATGTATATACTACTAGCTTCTCCGATTCAAGTCTGAAAATAGTTCGAGCAAAAATTCAAAGGATTGACATAGGCGATCCCTTAAAACAAGCCGAAATTATCATCAATGAACATAACAAAGCTCATAGGGGTATTAATGAAAATTACGCGAAATTAAAACGCAAATACTATTTCCCGCAAATGCGTGAATTAATAGCAAGTTACATTAATAATTGTGAAACATGAAAAACAAATAAATATGAGAGAAATCCATCGAATATTAAATTCAAAGTTTCCCCAACACCTCAAAGACCGTTAGAAATATGTCACGTAGATACATTCTACTTGAAAGGAAAAACATTTCTAACACTGATCGACAAATTCTCCAAATATGGAATGGTAGAATTTCTGCCGGACAGAAGGACAACCACCATAATAAAAGTATTGAAAAATATATTTTCCAGAGAAGGAATCCCGAAGGAACTTGTATTTGACAATGCCGCAGAGTTTACATCAGAACTAATGGAAACCTTTTTAAAGTTTTACGAGGTAAAAGTTCACATAACTACCGCAAAATCCTCTACAGGTAACAGCCCCGTTGAAAGACTGAACGGAACCTTAACGGAAATTTGCAGAATAATTTTCCAACAAAATAAGAGCCTTGAAACACAAGAACTATTAACGGATGCCATATTAGCTTATAATAACTCAGTGCACTCGACAACGGGATTAACACCATTCGAATTGCATAGAAGCAATATTGAAATTAAAAATATACCCAAGCTAAACCTCGTTCAACCAAACGAGTATCTTGAGAGAATGCGGAAAAACTTCGAAGTCTTAAACAAGACAATAGGGGAGGTATCGCATAAAAACAAAAAACGAACAATAGAAAAATTAAATCTAATGAGAGATGAACCAAGAAAGTTTGATAAAAATGAAATAATTTTCGAACGAAATTCCACCAGAGATAAACTCGCACCAAAATACTTAAGGCATAAGATCATTGAAGACAATGATGTTACCGTAAAAACTAACAAACGTACGGTGCACAAAAATAAAATCAAAAAATGAAAATAACAAAATAATTTTAATTTTTTTTCCAGGTGTATTCTTATATATTTCGTCACCATTGTAAAATCTCAATCGCTAGAAATATTTGACCTAAACAACAACAAAGGGTTAAGTTTAGCAGAAGCAGAAGTAATAACAACACATACAAAATTGGTACATATTATAGAACTAGAAAACTTAAAAATCAGTTTAGAAAACATTCAGGGTAACTACGAGAAACTAGAAGATATCACAAACAAACACAAACTCCCAACTTATCTATTAGTAATAGCAAAAAACAAAATTCAAAATCTCCAAAACGAGTTGAATAATATTTTGCCAATAACCACGAACAGGTTTAAAAGAGGAGTCTTTGATCCATTAGGTACACTAATCAAAGCTATATCAGGAAATTTAGACAATAACGACTACGTCCAAATACAAAATTCAATAAAAATTTTACAAGATGGAAACTTCGAGGTAATAGAAAAGTATAATCAACAGGTAGAGCTTAATCATCAAATGATAGATAGGTTTGAAAATGTTACGATATACGTTAACTAGATGTCGAATATTTTAGAAGAGGTATACAAACAACAACTCAACAACTCGTATGCTAACTGGGAAAGTAAACAACAGAAATATCATTACCTGTTAAGACTATAATATAGAAATCCTGAAAGACCAATTACGTGAGATTCACGAAATAATAACATTCGCGAAGCTAAATATAATCTCAAGATATATACTGGATGGTAGCGAATTAGAGTACGTCAAAAATATTAATTAATATTAAATCAGATGAGCAATTGTACTCATTATTAAATTTAAAAGCATATTATAATAATACAAATATTGTACTTATTATTGAAATTCCACATTTCCATCAGGAAACATTTTCCTACTACTTTATCAAAACTATTCCTATCTTAGGTAATCAAATAATTATTATAAACACAAATCATTTAATCCTCTCCCAAAATTTATATATGGAAATAAATAGTCCATGCAAGGTAGTAGAAAACACGTATTACTGTCACATAAATCAGTTACATACTACTAATAATAGCTGTATTCCTAATCTGCTATTAAATAAAAACGCACAATGTAAAACAACAGAGATTCAATCTGAAGATGAAATTAGCCATCTTCAACCTCAATATCTGTATATTTCATCAAAAAATGGAACCAACTTTACGTCATCATGCAACAAGAATGGAATGATCTACGGAAAAAAATTGCTCAAGTTCACAGATTGCACAATTTTCATCTAAAACAATCAGTATACAAGCAAATCAATGCAGAGACAGCAGCGAATCACGGTTGTTACCTCTTTGGCTAAAGCCCTCACATTCCAGAAGCTTGAACAATTCAACCTAACCAATATAAAAACAATAAACAACATTCGGAAGTCCTTAAATCAAACTCATTATGTCACAGCAGGATTCTCTATAATTACGATTATTGCAATCGTAGCAACTTTCAGTTATATTTTCAGAAAATTCAGATATGTCAACAAGGGTGTTAACAATCTTGGAAGGGAGGAGTCATATCCCACACAACCCAAACCGTTATTTACTGCCATTTCATAAAGGTGACGCAGAAACCCCAAACATTAAACTAGACTGGGCGCAATTTTGGAGTTAGAGCTAAAGAACATTTATGTGGTTGCAATCAATCAGCATAATCATTTAACTTTAGAAAATCATACAGCTAGCTTAGACACTTTAGACATATTACATATACAACCCAAAATCAGACATTTAGATACCTTAGAATCTTACGAAATTCGAAAATCCATATTCCTTAACCAAAACATCCGTAACGAACAAAGAGAAATTCGTTTCTCACCAATTACGGATCCCGCCCTTAATAATATGACTAATACGTCGGGTAATTAAATGTACTTCAATATACCTTGAATTCTGTTACTCAGCCGATGATTAATCGCTTATCTGCTATTCCCACCCCCTTTTTTATTAGTAATTTTTCCGTGTAAACAACAGATGGTTGAAATGATCAATATATTAATTTTTATTGCCTATTTTTTGTCCCTTCTTTTTTTCTTTTTCTTTTTACAAATCAGTAGATACTCCTGATGATGACCTAACAAGTCGAAATCGATCGAGTAATTTTTTAAACTATTTGAACAAATTTTTTAATTAAAATATTCAAAAAAAATTTCTTTGTGGAATAATAAAAACAAGCGTTTAATATAATGTGTTTATTTAGTATTAGTGCTAAAATTAGTACTACTCCTCTCCTTCTTGTAAGTGGGGCGGGGTGTAACTTTGAAATTAAAATAGGAACCCCTATTTTTTATTGCATTCGGATTCTACGCCTTAAAGTACGCAGGATTTCTTTGAAACATTTTTTCAATTCATGATGGCGCTGTAATGACGATATTAAATTTTTTTCGATTTCTCCTACTGAGAACCTATGCATACGATTCTGCAATACGTTTGAATTAAAATTAACACGTTTTAATGTAAATACTCGAAATAAGTCTTAAACAAATTGTATTTCTTAAATTTTTAATTACTAAAACATACTTGAACACTTCCATCAGTAGTAAATTGTTCAACAGTCCGTTAAAATGAACCACGTGACCGAATCCTATTCGGAAAACGCGAAGCGTAGAGAATAACAGACTTATCAAGACTACGGCCAGCTTCTCCATAAGCCAGCACGATTTCATTTGTTTCTTCTTCAGTTAAATACTCCATTTTGTATTGTATTAATAGCCTAACGGAACATGTCTTTTGTTTTCGAAATAATCTTCGAACTGACTCGATACTTTTAAAACAAAAAACAAAAAAAATCATTTATTTGAAAGCAGATTTAATTGCATGTTCCTGGGTTACGATAATAGTTAATTTTAATTCAAACGTATTGCAGAATCGTATGCATAGGTTCTCAGTGAGAGAAATCGAAAAAAATGTAATATACATTTAATTTAACAGCGCTGTTGAATCAATGTCAACATGCGCAATAATACAATATTCCAAGCGGTCGATGAAACAGTATCGACACGGGTGGAATATTGTATATTGTAGCAAATTCCACATTTTTAATTTATTGTATGTTGCATTGTGTGTTTTTGTTGTAATATTGTGATTTTAAGTGTAAGCAATTTTTATGTATAAAAAGCCCGGTTCATCGAGTTAATAAAATAGAATTGAATTATAAACGAATAACAACAGTTGGTTTAATTTTCAGTTAATATTTGGAGCTCACCAGTGGTAAAGAGGCAGAGGCCAGATTTTTACATGGTCCTTCGAGCCTCCAGAACAACCGGCGGACAATAAAACTCACTTGTAAAGGGATTTTACATTGAGAATTCGAGCTACCACAACAACCGGTAGCCAACACGTTCCACAAACATATTGCTACAGGCCAAGATACGTCGAAGCATCAAACTCACAACAACAGGTATCGAAATTCAACGGCCAATCAACAACCGGCAAATAAATAAATCTACGCCATACAACAACAGTCCAACACCCTGCAACGACAGACCTCATAGTTTTCTCGTCGTTGCACTGTATTTTCGGATAGTTAAGAAATTTTGGAAAAAGAATTGCATGATGGTCAGTCCGGTGTAGAATTTTGGATGTAAAATACAAAAGCGAAGTGAATAATAAGTTTAAAACAATAAACATCCAAAAATTAATTTAATAAAAAAAAAAAAACATAAAATCTCTTTTTTAAAAGTAATTGTGTTTGGGCGTGGTTGATAGTGCCGTTTAATTAAGTTGTGAATAAATTATTCTGTGAAACAATTAGTGAGTAGAAACGTGATTTCACTAGAAAAAGAAAAAAAAATCAAGATCGAATTTAGTTCTTTAGTTAAGAATAATGTTTGACTGTTTGTGTAATTAAGCATATTGTTTAAGTAGACGGCAAATAAATTGTTGTGGTACAAACTGAAAAAAAAGTACGGCCGTTAATAGGATATCTTAATAATAATAATAATCGCTATATTAATATCACCTACATTATGTTATCACGAATCACCTGGCTCTAAGTTAAAGGCCACATAACCAACTACGCTATCACAACTGTGTCGGGTTTCATAGCAACCTCGTACACCTGATAAAATATTTTTTTTTGCCTTAAACCATCAAAAATAATACTAATCTAAGTTAGTAAATTATAATAAAACTATTCTAATAAAATACATAACATTACTCTAATATCGTCATAATAAAATTATTATAATTCCAAATAAAAATAAAACTCCAAAATTAAAAACATAAAAACCTACTGTGTACATCAGTAACAGTATCAACTACAAAACCACATCAAAATAAACATCTCTCTGATTACCTTATGAAAGGTTAAACATCGATTCGGATTATTGATCTCTACAATAAAACAACAACAACAACTTAGGACAATACTATAGCCGCATCGATTCGGTCATCGACTATGTACATAGTAAACTAGGTATAATAATATATTTTTTTGTATATACATATAAGTTTCAATTTATTTTAAAATTTCATAATTAGTTACAATTTTTTTCCTTTCTCTATTGCTAATTAACGTAATATACTCTTGTTAATTTCGGTGATGGTAATTAGATTTAAGTTTACTGTAAATTACATTTTGATTTTTTTTTTATACGCGTATGATAACATTTAATACCAATCTATAGAAATTTCTTTTTATTGCTAAATGTTGTCAATTAACTCATAAACAATTATTTTCTATTTTTTTCTTCTTTTATGTTTATTCTTCAAATTTTAAATTTAATTTAAATTATCAAATATATTATATGAATTTGATTGAACGTAATACACCTTTAATTATGGCTTAATCGAGATTCACGACTGTATGATGATGAGTGTATAAGGTAAGTCCGTCGATTATAAGAAATGATTCGTTGTACTCCTTCCAAAAGCGGTGTATTCTCGATTTGCTGTACGTTGTTGGAATCCCCCACGACCAACACCCTGAGCTTTAGCCGTGCTACTTATCACCGCCCAGGAACCTCTACACAAATATTCTGATAACGGTCGATTCCGTTACAACCCCTGTCCATAAAAGCATAGACATGGAGCGATTATTGCAGCAGCAAAATGACAAGGCAGTAGAATTGGAGCACATCATCTCGAACTACAAAAAAGATGGTGCAGATCGGAGAAAGCTAAAAACTAAACTAAAAAGTGTCTTGAGGCGAAAATAGCAACTCTCAAAAGGACGTACAACGAATACGTCGATGTGGACAGTCAAATAAGAGAGTTCCAGCCTGAACTAGATCCAAAACACCAATACTATAAAGACAGACAAATAGTATGGGAAGGATTTACAAAACATGTTGAAGATATGCGTCAACTCCTAAATTCATCATCCTTACCATCAACGCAAGCTTCAGACGCATCTTTCAAATTCAACTTTGCCGGCGAGGAGTCAAATAACAACGACCGAGGAGATGAAACTTCATCAAACAACAAAACTAATCAATCATCTGAATCATCAAGTAAGGACCACCAGCATCAGTCTGAAAATTCAAGTAAAGGGGTAGCACACAGCAACCAGAAGCTGCTCAAGAAGCAAGATGTCCTGATGAGGAGGATGCACAGAAAATTAGAATCGATTGAAGAAGCATTGGACGACAACAACATTCCAATGGAGTTTATAAAGCTAAAAATGGCTCAATTATCCCAAGAAATGGGGGCAATTGACGATTTGCACATAGAGCTCTTAGTAGGAATGGAAGAGCAAGAGCAAACAGCTCCCTACTTCCAAAATAACTACTATGAGGCTCTCAAGGGTAGAGTAGACTCAACTACATTGCGATGGCAGCGCAACCGGAAAGAAGAGACTTCGAACCAGGCTGGAGAAGCCAAAGTACAATTACCCAAGATAGAGCTAGCAACATTTCATGGCGATTATGAGCATTGGAGCTCCTTCACCGATATTTTCACCGAGCTCATCCACAACAACAATAAGCTATCGGACACAATCAAAATGACGTACTTGAAGGCAAATCTACAAAAGGGAGCAGCCCAGTTGATCAGTCACCTCTCAACAATTGGTGACAATTACAACAAGGCCTGGGAAATACTGCAAGGAAGATACAACCCCAGATTATTAGCAAATAAGTATTTCAACTCACTACTAACTTTACCAAAAATACATGCACCATCAGCAACAGCAATTCGTAATTTGCATGATACTACAGTTGGAATATTACACAACATCAACAAGTTAAAATTACACTCTCCTTTTGAAGCCCTAGAGATGTTCATTCTAGGCAAAAAAAACAAGACCCGGAAACCACTAGGCTCTACGAAACATCATTAGAGAATCCGAGAGAAACTAAACGAATCAATGAATTCTTCAGCTTCACAGAAAGAAGATTCCAATCGCTAGAGGCTATGGGGTTCACCAAGGTGGTATACACACAACCGCAACAAATGGTCCCATTGAAACGGGTACACGCTACAACCGTAGACAGCCACTGTGTAGTAAAGGGATGCCAAGGAAAGCATCAGCTGCAAGACTGCAATCAGTTCAAGCTAATGCCAACGTTAGACAGAAGCAAGTTGGTCAACGAAACAACTACTTGTGTACGTTGTTTAACGCGACATCCAAAGAGTAACTTATGCAGATCCGCAATACGATGCATTGTGTGCCAAGGACATCACCACACTCTTCTGCATGGTAACAACAAGGCATCAACCAATATGGGGACAACACAAACTCTAGTAGTTAAACAACAAGGACCTGTATTACTACCAACAGCAATAGTTAGAGTAGCAACGGACACTGGACATCTCACCACAACGAGGGCATTAATTGATTCAGGGTCCCAAGCTACATTGATATCATCGAGCTGCCAATCTGCTAAACATCAAAAAGAGAAAAAAACATGTGAACATTTCAGGCATTGGCGGAAGCAGGAATCTGCAAACATACAATCAGCATAAAGCTGGTGCCAAGATTCAATGGAGAATTTAGTTTGGACGTGGAAGCTTTGGTATTAAACAAATTAACTCAACAACTACCAGAAGCTGATATCGACAATAGCACATGGAGCCATCTCAACAACATAAAACTAGCAGATCCACACTACAATGTATCTCAACCGATTGATATCATACTAGGCGCAGATTACTATCAATTAATAATAGCTAACAACATTATCAAAGGTAGCCACCGAGAGCCAATGGCACAGAACACTGAGTTCGGATGGATTGTAATCGGCAGCATGAGTAACATGGACAACCGAGTAAGAAGAGCCATGGTGACGACAAAATCAATCGAAGATCAACTAAAATTATTTATAGAGGTTGATAGCATTCCTGAAGAAAGGAGCCTTACAGCAGAAGAAAATCAAGTTGAGGAGACATTTCAATCAACATCGAGTCGACACACAGATGGACGATTCATAGTAAAAATTCCATTTAAGGACGATCACGTCAAACTTGGAGAATCTAGGAAAAGAACAGCAGCCAGACTTCTGCAAATCGAAAGAAGATTGTCAAAGATTCGGACTACGAACAATTATATAAACAATTCATGCAAGAATATATAGATTTGAACCGCATGGAGTTAATACAAGAAAAGCCAGAAGTTGAGCGCGTCGATAATAAGTATTACATGCCACATCATGGTGTGCTCAAGGAAGGCAGTACAACAACCAAACTCCGAGTTGTGTTCGATGCTTCAGCGAAGACCACCACGGGAGTGTCATTAAATGATCTAATGATGGCTGGCCCAAAATTGCAGCAAGATCTTGCGGACATATTGCTCCGATGGCGACGGCATAAATTCATACTGACTGCAGATATCGAGAAAATGTACAGACAGGTATGGATTCGTGGGGCAGATCGAGACTATCAGAGAATATTATGGATACAATCCCGCTAAACCTATGGCTACATACAGATTGAACACGGTTACCTATGGAACTACCGCAGCCAGTTTCCTAGCAGTGCGATCCTTGTTGCAAGTGGCACAAGATGGTAGCAGCACTTATCCAACAGCACCCAAGATCCTGTCGTCGGATTTTACGTTGATGACATGCTAACTGGAAGTGATACTATAGAGGAAGCACTTTCAACTATAAAGGAATTAAGGGAACCCACGGAGGAAGGTTGTTTTAACCTGAGAAAATGGACTTCCAATTCCGAGGAGATTTTGGAACATATCCCAGGCGAATTACATCATAAAGGCAACGTACAAATCCAGTCGAGTTTCAACCTTTGAGTGAACAACATCAGTTGTTGGTAATTTAACAGTAACAAATATAAAATATTACCGGATTCATATTTAAATAAATTATAAATTAATTTAATATAGTTATATAAAATAAAAGTGACAGAAGTGAGTTAAGGTGGAGGAAGAAGAGGACGAGGATTCGGAGGGATTTCTTGGATTTCCCGACGATGAAGTGAATTGTAATATTGGTGAAAAACTTAGAAATATTAGAAAAAATGAAAAAAACACGCTTCAAAAGCGAACATAATAAACATACAAAATAAAACCAGTTTCAAATGAAAAGACAAGTATAATAAAAATCAAATTGTAGACAAAAATAACAGTGAAGTAAGAAAACCAGAAGAAATGGCGAAAAATAACAGTGACGTTTCAAATAATAAAAATAACAGTACAAATAATAAAAATAAAACCAACCACAGGGAGCACACAAATGAAATAGAAATGGAGAATAAGAATAGGAATGAACGATTCATTGCGACTAATAATATATACAAAGAAGACGAGAGAGAAAATGTTTACTCAACTAAAGATAAGGGGTTATTTTCTGTAATTTTGGAAAAAGAAAGTTCAAATATATTTCAAATTGCAAAAATATTGAGGCAAATTAATTTAGGAGATTACGACAACATGATTCAAACAATAAAAAAAGCGCGGTACATTATCATATACAAAAATATATCAAGTGCAAATAGATTAGTTAAAAATGAATTATTGGAAAGAGAAGGATTCAAATGTTATATACCAAAAAATTTTAATCATACTTACGGATTAATCAGAGGAATTCCAATAGATATCAGCATGAAGGAATTGGTAGACAACTATAGTAGTGAAGTCAAAATTACGGAAGCAGAAAGATTAGGCAGATACAATATCCAAGATAAAACCGTTTATCAAACTGAATCAGTAAAATTAACATTTAGAGCTAATTTTAAACCTGATACAATAAGAATATATGGAGTTAATTACAGAGTGACATATTTTATCCCAATGCCACTATTTTGCAAAAACTGTTTGACTTACGGCCATACAAAAAAATATTGCCATTCCAAAGAAAAATGATGCGATAACTGCGCTAACATACATCCAATTGATGATAACCGAGAATGTGTATTACAAACAACGTGTTACAGTTGCAAAGATAATCATCGCACTAACGCCAAACAATGTCCAAGGAAGAAAAAAGAAATGAATATACAAAGAATTAAAGTAACAATGAGAAAATCATATAGAAAAGCTAAACAAATATATGAGGAGAAATACCCGGATTACATTCACAAAAACACCGACTTCCCGGCGATAAGAAAATCGAAAGATAATTCACAAAAATTATCATATGATAATTTTCATGAAAATCAACCTGGAACATCAAAAACACCAACGCAATTGGAGAGACAAAAGGGAGAACTACAGGAACAGACGAAAAGAAATTATAAAGTATTTGAGAAATTCAAATCACTTTTTAATATTATTAGAACAACTATGAAGACAGAAAAGATCCCAGACGAAGTTACTAATATAATAGATGCTCTCACTATTGAACTGTACTATCATAAAAAAGACCAAACAAATGGTCAAAACAACTAAACATTCAATGAAAATAATTCAAATAAACCTGCACAGCATAAAAAATAAAAAAGACATATTTGAAAAGTACATAACAGACCAAAATGCAGAAGTGGCAATTATATGCGAAACGTGGACTTCAGAAAATAACAAACCATGCTTTAAAAATTATAAGACATTAATAAATAGTAGGAGCGATGGATATGGAGGATGTGGAATAATAGTAAACAACAACATTCAGTTATTATCATCGAAAGAATTAAAAGTGGACTCTATTGAAGCCATAGAAGTAACAATAAAAAATAATAATAAAAAATACATTATAATTTCATTCTATAATTCTTCGAGAAATAAAAATAAAACGCAAGAAGTAACCAATCAATTTGAAAAATTACTTAAAAAATATGAAAACTCTAGCAACATAATCATCGGAGGTGACATAAATGCACATAGCAAATTGTGGGGAAACTCAAGCAGTAACACACTAGGATGTAAAATAGAAAACGCTATAACTGACCATCAATACTACATTTTAAACGACGGATCACCAACATATCAAGATTTATATAATTTTACGGATTCGGCAGTAGATATAACGTTGATATCTCTGGACCTAGTAGGGAAAACCCAATGGAGATGCACCACAGAAAATATCGGGTCGGACCATTTTGCTATTGAAATAATAATAGATACACCTAACTTAGAAGACAAAAATAAACACAGCGAAATTAGAAAAATCAATAATAAAAAAGTATTAGAAGAGTTAAGGGTGCTCAATCCATACCAAACCAATAGCATTGAAGAATACGAAGACACTATAACATCGATAATAAATAAACACAGTTACACAACATCCGGACGAAGATTTCAAAATAAAAATAAACCTTGGTGGAATGAAGATATAGACAAGCTATGGAAGGAGAAAAAAGCTGCACAAACCACTTACAATAGACTAAAAGATATCCATTCAGCAATAGCACTAAAACGGGCAAAATCTAAAGTCAACCTAGAAATTAAAAAGCACAAGACAAAATCATGGAACGAACTAACAGAAAAAATTCAAAACAATATAGACAACAACAAATTTTGGAAGATTATCAACCGAGTCAACAACAAAAAAACAGAAAACTTTTAACATCCTAGAAGATGAAAGTACAACAGTTGACTTTCTAAATATGAACTTTCCAGAAACGACAGCAAAAATTCAAATTCCATGTCCAACGGAACATTCTACATCAGCAGAAAAAGAGTTTAATTTTGAAACTATCGCTAATATTATAAAAAACAATAAGAACACAGCACCAGGATATAACAAAATATCAAATTATATACTTAAAAACTTGCCGGACAACCATATTCAAACAATAACAAATCACTTAAATGAAATGTGGGCGACAAACAGTTTCCCAAATAAAATGAAAGAAATCAAAATTATAGCTATAAAAAAACCGGGGAAAACAGAAGAAATCCCAGAAAACTATCGACCTATTGCACTGATATCGACCTTCACTAAGATGGTTAACAAGGCTTTAAAAAACAAAATTAACATAAAAATTCAGGAAAGAAACTTTTTACCGGAACATTCGTATGGATTCAGAAAAAGGAAAAGCATAACAGATTATTTCGTTACTCTGATAAATAAGGTGAAGGAAAATAAAAATAAAACACTTAAAACTCTCCTGATCATAACAGACATAAAAAAAGCTTTTGACAATATTGATAAAAATATATTAATAGCAAAATTAAAAGATTTAGAAATCGATCATAGGACAATAAATTGGATTTACAAATACCTTACAAATAGGACAATAATAATAGAGACAAAACAAGGAGTAAAGACAAGGACAACTAATCAAGGGATTCCCCAAGGATGCTCACTAAGCCCACTACTATTTAACATATATACGTCTTCACTTCATCAAATTAATGGTCAAAATACTCAACTAATTCAATTTGCAGATGACATTGGTATTCTGGTATATGCGAAAAATCACGAAGAATTAGAAAGAATCGCGAACTACAGACTTAAAATACTAACAGAAGAGTTATCAAAGATAAAATTAGGGATAAACCAAGAAAAAACAAAAATTATAAACTTCAACACATTCAGAAACAAAACCTTAAATATAAGAATAGATAACAAAATGCTGGAATGTTTAAAATCAACGAAACTATTGGGAGTCACAATTACAAACAAGCTAAAATGGACTGAACATTACAGAGAAATAAAAAATAGAATAAATAATAAAATTAATGTTCTAAAAGCTTTTGCATTCAAAAATGGAGGGGCACATCCACAAAAAATGTTGAACATATATAAAGCATTGATAACATCGCAAACTAACTATACAGCTGTTTTTACAGAGGTCAACAAAACTATAGACAAGTTAATGCAAACAATACAAAACGCAGGAATAAGATCATGTCTAGGCCTTACTAAAACTACACCAATTGCAGTACTTCTAGCAGAATCTGGGGAACTCAAATATTCCAGACAAAATGAATATGTCACAGCAAAATACATATGTAAACAAATAGCGAACAATACGGAAACAGGTAGTAAAATACTTAAGAGTAAATCTTTAAATAAATTCAAAGAGACAATATTAAAATATAATATAATCAAAAAGATTGGAGAACTACCACGAGATCCAATCAAGAAACCAGACAATCTTCACATATACACCACATTAAGCAAAAATACAAACAAATCAGATAAAAATGAATTACAACATCAAATGAAATTTAAAGAAATAAAGGAAAAATACATAGACTACTTACAAGTATATACGGACGGGTCAAAAAATAATAATACATGTGGGATAGGAATTTATGTTAAGGATGTTATGGATATGGCGATAAAACTACAACATGAAACGAGTATCAAGACAACCGAATTAATAGGAATCTATCTAGCACTAATAAAACTATCAAAGGAAAACTTCAGCAAAATTATAATATTTACTGACTCAAAAAGTTCTTGTAAATCGCTTGAGAATTGTATCCTAAATAGAAAGAGTAAATATTATGAATATAAAATAATGGAACTAACAAACAACCACCGAAATATAGATATAATAATACATTGGATAAGAGGGCATATGGGAATTAACGGAAATCTACAAGCGGATAGACTAGCAAAAGCAGCAATGGAAGTGGAAAATGAAGAAATATACAACAATTATATCCCTCTAGAAGACGTGATGAAACTGATCAAAAACAAAATAGCACTGGAATGGCAAGAGGAATACGAAATGGAAACAAGGACAAAAGGCAGATTTAACAGATTAATAAATAATGCGACACCACCTAAAACAAACTGGTTCAATAATGTTCACATGAAAACAAAAGACATACAATTGATAAACAGATTAAGAACCGGGCATACCTACAATAAAATTTTCAAATATAGAATGAGATTAGAGGCAAATGATGCATATAACAGGTGTAATGTAAGAGAAACAGACCTCCATGTCTTTGACAACTGCCCCAGATACAAACAAATAAAATCAAAATTTAAAAGCATAAAAAATAAACAGCTAATAGAAGTACTCAAAGAAGGTAGCAAAGAGAATCTTATAGAACTGGCACAATTCTTCAGGGCAGCAAACACATAATTTCAAAATTAAAGTACACAACATATTAAAACATTAAAAATAGAAGGAATAATTAGATAGACAAACATAATATAGAAAGCAAAAATTATAAAAATCAAATTTTACAAACAAGAGCAAATTGGATTTTTACCAGGCTCATAAATAAAAAATAAAAAAAAAAAACGTACAAATCAAACTATCCGACAGCGTAAAAACCTTAGGGATCGTCTATCATCCCTCTACAGATGCGTTTGAGTTCGATGTCTCAAGATTACAACTATCACATGGTCAACAAACCAAGCGATCATTGTTATCAGATTCATCCAAATTATTCGACCCCATAGGGTGGCTGTCACCAATAAACATCACGGCCAAACTAATGATGCAAGAAGCATGGACAATGGGAATAGGATGGGATGATTGCCTCCCAGCGACACTAAACGCTAGATGGATGAACTACAAGGAAGAAATGTCTATAATGAAGCAGATACTGATTCCTCGGTGGATTGACACAACAACAAAATCATCAATTGAGCTGCATGGATTTTCCGACGCATCCGAGTCTGCGTATGCTGCGGTGGTATACTGTTAAACAGCTAACAATATGGGTCACATTACAACACTCCTACTCACAACAAAGACACGCGTCGCTCCTATCAAAACTAAATTATTAATCCCACGTCTGGAGCTTAACGCAGCCTTGCTACTAGCGAAACTCATAAGCCATACTCAAGGTGCCTTGAAACTCAATGACATCAAGACTTACGCCTGGACTGACTCAACTATTACATTATGCTGGATTAAAGGGGAGCCGAACCGATTTAAAACGTTTGTAGCCAATAGAATTTCTGCAATAAAAAGTATGCTGCCAACAACTACATGGCATCATGTAAGGTCAATTGAAAATCCGGCACACATAGCGTCAAGTGGAACAACCCCTTTAGCTCTCGCTAACAGCAACTTATCTTCCACCAGAAGATAGGGATCCAGATTTTCTCCATGAGGAATTACAGTTGGGTTTTGATGTACTCACACCAAACAACATTCCTAATGAAGTACATCTAGAGGAATTAAAAGAAAACTCAATAGTCAATCTGGCTGGCATAAAAGGAGTCAACCCGTTCTTACAATTATTTGAGCGGCATTCAAGCTTCAACAAACTAAAACGCATCGTCGCGTATTGCAGAAGATTTATTTACCACAAACCGCCCACAGCCAACCAGCTAGGGATACCATCGAATAAAGAACTTCACGATGCACAAATTACAATTCTGAAAATCATCCAGGAACAAGACTTCAATACCGAAATTCAGTGCCTCAAATCCTTTAGGCATTTAGAAAAAAGACATAGACTCTTATCTTTGAATCCATTTATAGATAATAATGGAATACTGAGTGAATGGTCGGCTACAAAATTCAAACCTTACGCCTGCCAGCCGAAGCTCAATAATCTTGGACAAGCACAACATATTAACGCTGCGAATAGTCGAAGATGCTCACCACAGCACTTTGCACGGTGGCATTTAATTAACCTTGTCACATTTAAGGAACAAATATTGGATTATTGACGGTAAGCGGGCGGTGCGAAACGTGATTCAAAAATGTCTAAAATGTTTCCGCCACAAGCAGCATATATTAGAACTAATGGGAACTTTGCCAGCTGCCAGAGTACAACCAGGAAGAGCATTTGCCAAAACAAGAATCGATTATGCCGGTCCCATCCAATTGAGAACAACAAAAGGAAGGAGGTACAAGGCTTACAAAGGATATATAGCTCTCTTCGTATGTATGGTAACTAAGGCGATCCATATTGAAAAAGTAAGCAGTCTTACAACGGAATCCTTCATTGCTGCCTACAAGCGTTTCGTTTCCAGGAGAGGATTGTGTACCGATATCTTCTCCGACAATGGAAGATATTTTGTCGGAGCAAACGCTGTATTAAAAAATAACTATCACACGGCTATGACAACATTATCGAGCGACATTGCAACAATGTTAGCTATTGATGGAACCAATTGGCACATCATTCCGCCTCACACTCCTCATTTTGGAGGTATCTGGGAGGCAGGTATAAAGTCAATAAAATTTCATCTCAAGAGGATTATTTGTGAATCAACATTAACGTTCGAGGAACTGTGCACGGTAAAAACTCAAATTGAAGCGTGTCTTAACTCTCGACCTTTAAAACCACTAACAAATGACGTCTCTGACTTAACAGTAATAACTCCAGGGCATTTCTTAATTGGTGATTCACTGAAGGCGCCACCATGTGCAAACGTCGAAACTATGGGGTTGAAAACAAGATGGTACCTGACTGAACAATTAATACAACATTTCTGGAAACGATAGTCTTCTGAATATAATCACCAACTTCAGCAGCGAACCAAGTGGACACAGACCCAGCCTAACTTGTTGGTGAACGACTTAGTACTAATAAATGATGATCAACTACCTGCTACCCGGTGGAAATTGGGACGGGTTCTTGAAACTCATACTAGGAAGGATGTCTTGGTTCGAGTCGCCACAGTAAAATGTCAGGACACAACATATAAAAGGCCAATTACAAAATTATGCAAGCTACCGATCGAAGATGCAGTGAAAGAAGCACTGCCTCCATTACAACCCAATACTAGTGAAAGAAATTCAACTCAAAACAACAAGCCGGTATCCAGACAACAACCTCACCGTCGAGCCAAAACGACAGGAAAAATAAACCACATGGCAGTAGCCATCCTTTCAGTGTGCTGCCTATTTGGTTTCGTGAGCACCAACATTGAAATAAGGCCGTTCAATCATTCCATTGGGATACATTTCGAGGAATTGGGCATGTTGGAGATTGTGGCGACAAAATGGACATTAGTTGTTCAATACAATTTATCTTCCTACTGGGAAATTGACAACTTTAAAAGAGCCAACGAAAGCATAGTTTAACAAATGTGCGACACCAGTAAAGCCCGGGAATATGTTGAATCAATGTCAATGTTTCATCGAATAAAAAGAATAAAAAAAATAACGTAAGAGAGCGAAAGAGAGGATTTACATGCATTCGACTATACCGAGAATAATAAATATAAAAAGAATAACAGAAATTGCGTTTAATTTTTTTAATTTTTGCTGTCACTTAAAAAGAATAACCGAGCGAAAATTTTCGTCCAAGAATAAAAAACTTAATAACTACAACAACAAAGCCCAAATAAATTTTAGTGCGTTGAATATAATATGCATGTTTATTTTTTTATATAAGGGGATTTTATATTATTCGTGTGTTTTATCTTTTCTATTTATAAAATATTCATGTATATATATACTAATATGAATATAATATCAAAAATAATTTTCAATATACTGTAGAATTGTATTTTTCTAAACCTAACCTAAAAAAATAATTTATCGAATTGCGGTGATTTAAACCGCATATAAATAATTTTTATAATTTTAAAAACATATATTTGTTGATATAAATACGTTTATACTGAAAAATATTGTAGTTTCATACATAATTGTAGGAAACATATCACAAAGATATATGAATGAACTTAATATTTCAAGTCATCTATGGCCGTAACGTCAGATTGGAATAATAATTTTTTGTCTTCGTTTCTTACGTTTTTTTTTATTCTTTTTATTCTATCTATAGTTCAGCCGTAAGTCCTGCTCTAAAGTGGGAACTATAGATGGAATAAAAAGAATAAAAAAAATAACGTAAGAGAGCAAAAGAGAGGATTTACATGCATTCGACTATACTGAGAATAAGGAATATAAAAAGAATAACAGAAATTGCGTTTAATTTTTTTTCATTTTTGCTGTCACTTAAAAAGAATAACCGAGCGAAAATTTTCGTCCAAGAATAAAAAACTTAATAACTACAACAACAAAGCCCAAATAAATTTTAGTGCGTTAATATAATATGCATGTTTATTTTTTTATTTAAGGGGATTTTATATTATTCGTGTGTTTTATCTTTTCTATTTATAAAATATTCATGTATATATATACTAATATGAATATAATATCAAAAATAATTTTCAATATACTGTAGAATTGTATTTTTCTAAACCTAACCTAAAAAAATAATTTATCGAATTGCGGTGATTTAAACCGCATATAAATAATTTTTATAATTTTAAAAACATATATTTGTTGATATAAATACGTTTATACTGAAAAATATTGTAGTTTCATACATAATTGTAGGAAACATATCACAAAGATATATGAATGAACTTAATATTTCAAGTCATCTATGGCCGTAACGTCAGATTGGAATAATAATTTTTTGTCTTCGTTTCTTACGTTATTTTTTTTATTCTATCTATAGTCCAGCCATAAGTCTCATTGACAGATCTCTATATAAAAATAACTACGAAGATTGTGTTGATTACACTTACAATACAATGTAAATTTTACTTTTTTGCTTCATTTTTTGTTTGTTTCTACACCAAAACATTTATACTTAGGTATTTAAAAGAAATTTACCATAGGAAAAAAATTACCAATGCATCTTTATTAGTTATTGTTTATTTCATATGTGTGGAGCTAGCAGGACTTATATTTAAGTAGATTCTGGTATACACAAATTTGACGGTTCGCCTCTCAATTTCCGCACGAAATAGGGCAGCTGGTATAAACAACATTTGGCCGAACACTATAGACTATATTATTGTAATTGAAGTAGATCAGACAAGTTCTGGTCTAAATAAATTTGTTTTAGTTTTTTAAACGAACCTATATAACTCGCATTGTGGTTAAAATTATCACGGCTGGAAGAGAAATTAGCGGAAATTTACTTCTATCAAACATACTCACAAATAATGGCAAGTTTGCTGACGTCATTACAAAACGGAAAATACACATAATTCATTGTTCTTTTACTACCTGTTCCTCGATTAATTTTTATACCTTAGCTTCAATACATTTTATAATTCATAGGTTTTTTACGTACTTTGAAAACTTGTCATCGATTAAAACGAAGAGTAATTGATTGAACAACCATGTATTATAAAATTCCAAACGTTTCCGTTCCTCCTCTGAATTGGGGTTCTTTAAAGTGAACAATCCTGGGTCGTCGTATATTAAAGTCGTTTCTATCAGTTTTAAAATTGTTTCAAACTGAGAATTTGTGCTTTGCATTTCTCTTTTTAAGGCTGATATTAGCGTATTCCACATAACGTTATTCTCTATGCAGCTAAATAATTCACCACACTCAGCCATATTTATTTGAATTATTTATTAAATATTAAGAAACAAATAGTAATAATACAAAAAACTATTTAAATATTAGAAATTAAATATACATTACTCAAAACACAATTACGAAATATACAGTTTATTTATGAAATGTCAAAATAACTCCACTGCGCGCATATCACAAGATAATTATTTATTGTAGGTTGTACCCTTGCCCATGCAGCCGAGTTTAAATAACCAAAAATTACTACTCCGAATTTATGGAAGTACTCTCTAAACATTGAGTAACTTTACTTGCGAAAGCTTGTTATTCTAAAGTGTGCGCAAACATATCACATTCATCGGTTCTACACTGTGCTTCTTTGACTGTGCGTTTAAGTGGGAACCATTGATGGAATAAACAGAATTAAAAAAATAACGTAAGAGAGCGAAAGAGAGGATTTACATGTATTCGACCATACTCAGAATAATAAAAATAAAAAGAATAGCACAACCCAAGTATTTTTACTTTCGACTTTTTCCGATTTTATCGAACACTAGTTCGAAACTAAGTTTCGAATATTCCTAAGATTTAGTTTCCAGTTATTCAAGAAGTCGTAACGAAACTCGATATAATAAAATTGTGTGCATGTATGTGTTAAAATAAAATGGGCGGGAGCAATTTTGTGCATGTATGTGAAATGTCAAATAAATTTGGGGATTCTAAATGTTATATTAATACAACTGAATTTTAATTTTATTTATATAAAAAATAGTTTATTAAATCTACACATAAACTGAAATAGTAATAAAGTAATAACTAAACAAGTAAAACTCTTACAGCTAGGTAAAATGATGCTTAAACGATGCGTAGTAACTCCAATAAAAATTGCACCTGGATAGGTTTGAAAAGCAAATTAAAATAGAAAATTAATAAAAATTAAAATTTTGTAGAATTAAATTATGTAATTTGTAATATATACCTTTTTCAATTTGAATATTTAATATCCTTTCAAACTTTCGACTTGATGATGTTACAATTTTAGCAAATAATACTCGTACATTATAATTTGTAAATAAGTCATAACTGTTTATTAATTTGTGATTATGAATACAAATTAAAATAGCACGATACTTTATTTTTATCTCTACTACAACGTTCTTATACACATCACTGCTAAATAATATTTATGTGTCATACAAAAATAATTTTTCTTTCGACTTTTTCGTCATAATTCGAAGGAAAATACGATAGCTCAATTTTGAGTTTCGTCTTGTTATATTTGGAAAATTGCGAATATTTGTCTATTTTTGCTGTCACTTAAAAAGAATAAACAAGCGAAAATTTTCGTCCAGGAATAAAAAACTTAATAACTACAACAACAAAACTCAAACAAATTTTAGTGCGTTGATTGTAATATGTATTTTATCTTTTCTATTTATAAAATATTCATGTATACATATACTAATATGAACATGATCTCAAAAATAATTTTCAATACACTGTAGAATTGAATTTTTTTAAACCTAACCTAAAAAAATAATTTGATTATAACCGCATATAAATAATATATTTTTATAATTAAAAAACATATACCTGTTGATATAAATACGTTTATACTTAAAACTATTGTAGTTTTATTCAAAATGTTAGCAAACATGAAAAAAATAAATGAATGAACTTAATATATCAAGTTATCTATGGCCGAAACGTCAAATTGGAATAATACATTTGTATTTTCGTTTCTTACGTTATTTTTTATTTTTGTATTACACAGTGACTGTGTGTTTATACTTAAGAAAAATAGTGCGGCACTAATGCATCGCACTCCCTCCCACAGGTATGAATATCTACCTGCGGGAGCGAGTGCGATGTATTAGTGCTGCACTATTTTCAGCAAGTATAAATACACAGACAGTGACGGTGCATTTATACTTGTGGAAATAAAAATTGACGCACTCGGTTCCGCACTCTAAGCCAATCAAATTTCGTGAAATGCTTTATGCCCCGCCTACTAGTTCCACACTCGAGTTGAAATATTTTTAACTTTGTTGTTTTAATACATTAAATACGATTCTGCACAATTTTTTCCTCATTCGCTTCCGCAGGTATAAACGCACAGTTAGTGGATGGATATTCAGCTAAAGCAAATCTGCATTATCTTCAACTACATCAACATTTTTAATTGCTTTAGTTTTTCCTTTAGCCATGGAATTGTTGTAATCGTGTCAAGAAAATACGCCAAATATCGTAATCGTCCAAGATACATAATGATGTAATGCGAGGTAATGCAATATGTGATAATTGTTCGATTCTCTTTCTATTTAAAATCGTCCAACGTTGTAGTTTGGTGATGTTTACAAGTGTTATTATGGTTGTTATGTTGATTTCATGGATTTTGAAAATTTTATTAACGTAATATTTTCGAGCAACCTGGATTTTTGCTGTCCGCATTTTGTATTGTAATGTTATTTATAGATTTTTTATGTTCTCAAATCTATCTATCATATCTGTATTTAGTTTTACTTGCTCATTTAATTTATTTACTAATTTATCCCCATTTTTATTAATGTTTTTATTGCCTGACTGATTTCTTTATAATCTTCTGCGTCCATATTACTTGTTATTGCTTTAATTATGGATTCCTAATCTATCAGTTAGGGATCTTTTTGGTCTTAAGTGGTCTAAAGTGTCTTGTAAATGTTGGATTGTTTCTATAGTTCTAGTAATCTTGTTACTTAGAGTTAGGTTATGAAAATCTAGCAAATTACCAGAATTGGCTGTAGTAAAGAAAAAGGGTGTACCAAAAAATTCATTCGGATTGTTTTGTTTGCTTATAATTAAAAATAGAAATAAAAATAATTTAAAATATAATTTAAAACTGTAATATTTTTACTCTAATATATTTTATTTTAAATTATATTTATTAAATTTATTATATTTGTAATATTATTATATTTATTATAATATTATTATTAGTATTATATTTATTATAATTATATTTATTTTATTTTAAATTAAATTATAAATTGTATTTTAAATTAATTATTTATTTATTAATTTTTGGTACTAATATAATATATATGATTATATGATATACAATATATATGATTTGTGATTTGTTATTTTTTTGTGTTATTTGCTTTGGCCGTTTCGTCATATTGTATATATTGTAAGATTCCTGTGTATATTTTTATTATTCAAGTGAGGCCTTACAAATAATGGCACCTAATGATTGTTGTATGTGTGACAAAGACGCTAGTGAATTTTTTTAAATTTGTTTCGGTTTGTGTAAAAAGTCGCTCATTATCGTTGCGCGGGCTTGAAAAAAGCATCGAATGACTATATGTGGCAGTAAAAACGAACATTGATGAAATGTGTGATATGTGTTGTGACTTGTTTAATACATTTACTAATGCAATTGTCGAACTGTCACAAATTTCAATGAGCATTGAAAAAAATATTGTAGTTTTAGTAAACTTGGATAATGGTGACAATATTATTGAAGAGAAGAATTTGTTACGATTACATGATCGTAACAAGCGCTGTTTGTATTTTATTCCTCTCGGTTTGTGTCCTCGCTTTCGGAGTTGTTTAATGTTTGTACACGTCGTGGTGATGGCGCGAGGGTGAGAAAGATGATGGGAGAGAGAACAATGCGCATCGAGTGTGTGTGTAAAGCAAAGCATTCCATAAGAATGTTTTTCTTATATGCCTCTCGTTTACATCAATGCGAATTGATGTAAACGAGAGACAGAGAAGAAAGACAATTTTTCTGGAATGTTTTGCGCGTTATTTCGGCGTAAGAATTTTTTTTCTATTGAGGCATTCGAGTTTTGATTTTGTATAAAACAAGTTTGATTTGATGCAATAAAAAAAGTGCCCAGTTAGTTTTTTCGAAAAATTGTGTCGGAAATATTTTTTTTGTGTGGAAAAATACGAGACAATTAATAAATTAAGTGCGATTTATTTATAAAATAATATCTTATATTGATTATTGTAAAATGGGCAAATAAAAAAAAACTATTAATATAAAAATTATATGTCAGAAAAGAGGAATGGAGTGTTATTTATTTTACATCGGTGAAAATACATAAAAAGTAATTAGAGTTTGAGAACACAAAAAAAAAGAGAGAAGTTGGTATGGCGATTAATCCGTTTGCTGATGATACGGAGTGAGGTTATCAAGAGCTTCTTGGGTCACAGTTCATCCGGTGTGATTTGATTTGATTTGTTTGCGGATGTACTAAAAGTGGTTTGGTGTTACGAAAGTGCCACGTTTTCTTTCTCATTGGGTTTTTTTTACGGGCGGCTGACGGAGGCTCGTTCGTTTTCCGTTTTCGACGGGGTACAGCCTTGTTAACGGCGAGGGACGTTCAACGCAGTGGTAAAAAAAAAAAAATATTTACGGTGGCCAGTTGAGGCCACTTATTTACGGTTGGCGAGACAACGCCCAACCTATTTTGGCGGTCGGTCAAGGTCCTTCAGGTACCGATTAATAAGGCGAGACAACCAGTTAATTGACGTTGGCCAGTTGTGGCCACCTAATCACCTCAACAATTTTAATGCCCAACCGGGTAAAAGTTTAACGAAGGCGGAAATACCGTTCCACCAATTTATTTACGGCGGCCAGTCGAGGTCACGTTTTTGCATCTGGGTAACGGGGAGAGGCCCCGCAACGCTTGCCGCAACTACCGTAGCCAACCGGCTATTGTTTTTTTTTGGTTATCGGGGAGAGGCCCCGCAACGAGACAGGACGGCACCAAGGCCGCAACAATAAATTTTTATATATATTAAGGTACAATTTTTTTTATGATTTATTTTATTTCATTTCTTTTTTTTGCATATTTTTTTTTTATTCTAAATTATATAAAAAATTTTGTGATCGAGCGCCGAGTAACGGTCGCGCGCTCGATGTGCATTGTTGCTCTCTCTCTTTCTCGTTTCTCTCTCTCGTTCTCCTTTTCTTGTGTTTTTTTTCTTTCCTGAAAATAAAATGAATTATTAAATTTTTTCGGTGTGGTGTGATGGGAGCGGAAACTCCCTCTGTGTCGGCGTAGTGTTTGCGGTCCCTTGATGCCCGCATTCGATTCCGTAACCAGGGCTTGTCCCGGTTTGAATTCGGATAAATGCGCGCACCAAGGCACCGCTCTCGGTTTATAATTGGTTTGTGTTCGTTCCTCAGGTTCCGGCCGACGAGTTTCGGCGGAACTCCGGGTACATTTTATTATTATTTGCGATCCCCTAAATTTCTGTAACATCACGGTGTAAGCCAGGAGCCTGTATGCCTCAAACCCCACGACCTTAGCACTTCTCCCTGAGAACGTAGCCGGCAAAAATCACCGTGGAGGCCTCTGCAGGTGCTTAGTGATATCTGCAGGTTGGCAGTAGCCAGCCTGTAACAGTGGCGCCCAAATTATCGCGAATTTTAATTTTTTGATTTTTATGATTTGTAGCTTCACTCCCTTTGGCGTGCGTGTCCAGCGCCGAAACCAGTGTTCTGCACTGTTTGACTTCGCCTGGACGCGCACACCAAAGCCAGTCTCCCGGTTGACATTCCCCATCTGCGATCGCAACCAGCACGGGCTGTTTGATTGCGCGTAGATGGGGGTGTCATACCCCTATTCTCCGTACATCCGACTTCCGAGCTCCTTCCCATTTCCACTGTGTTGTGTTCGATTGTGGTGGAGCTCGGATGTCATTTGTCTGGGGTTTAGTTGTCTTAGCTTCATTTTTCTTTTCCCCGAAATTTCTCGACCGAAATTTGAGGAACGGAACACTTTATTATTATATTATTATTATTTTTTTATTTTTTTTATTATTTAGCCGACACGGAGTGGGATTTCCACTCTCATCATACCATCCGTTTCGTATTTTTGATTTAAATTTATATTTGATATGTTTATTTGATTTTTTTTTTTGATATTTGGATATTTTTGATTTCATTTGATTTGATTTTGATATTTCGGTATTTTGATTTTGGTTTATCGATCTATGGGTTGTATTTAAACCCACGGTTTGATTAGTACTTCATTTTTTTCCTTTTGTATCGTTTTTGAATTTATTATTCTGTCTGCATACCGCTGGGTGTGTTGGTAGTTTTGGGTTTTTATATATTATTTTTTTTGGTTGTATTATTATTTTATTCAGTTTTAACGAGCCCCTCCAAATTAGGTTCTCATTGAAAAGCGCCACTTTGGAGGGTATCTCGTCCTATCCGTAGGTAAACCAATCGTGGGAATACGGGCCCCACAAACCATTACAAGGTAACCATTCCTTCTTTTCTTTTCTTATTATTTGATTTTCTTTGCGCTTTGCTTTACTATTTAGTTGTACAATTTCACTATCGGCGTACCATTGGGTGTGTTGGTAGTTTACTTTTCGGGATTATTATTAATATTTTTCATTATTTTTCGCGTATTAAAATGGTTTTCAACGAGACCCTCCAAAATAGGTCCTCGTCGAAACATGCCATTTTCGATGGTATCTCAATTACAAGGTAACCATCCCTTTATTATTATTGCAATTATTTTTATCATTTGTATTTTTTTTTTTTGTTATTTAATTATAGTGTGTGTGGAATTATTCCAATTTACTTTATTTGGGACCTTCAGTCTCCTCTAAAGTCATTTTAAATTCAAATTTTTGTATATTTAATAACTTAATAAAGACTACGTCATTGTTTCTTGCCGAATAAATCGAGCGAGTTTATCCCTCTATCCTTTCATCCTTAAAAATGTACTCAACATCATTCGAGCAAGACGATTTGGAGCGAGGCTCTATAGACGGACCAGCATTAGCTGAAAGTGGACTAAACTACACTGGATCTCCCTCGGACATCTCCATCGACATGTTCCTGTTTCAGGTAGACACCATCGCTTCGTCTCGCAGATTGTCCGACCAAACCTTGTTATTCGAGCTATATACCATCCTGGAAGATATCGCCTTGCAGTGGTATTGGACATTCCGCAAACATAATCCGAACGCTACCTGGACAGATCTACGAAGCGGTATCATCAAGCGTTTTAAAGACCGTCGCACCAATTACGAAATCCGGCGAACCGTCGAGGCACGCAAACAACAACCCAACGAAAGTTTCCTAGATTTCTTCGATCAAGTGTGGAGTCTAACGCTACAATGTCGTACCCCGTATTCGGACGAAGAGCTCATCCAAATTTTAATGGCGAACATGAAGCCAGAACTCCAGTACCACCTTACCGATCGACAGTTTAGCAGCATTAACGAACTAACCAAAAGCTGTTCTGCTTGGGAGGAGTCTTTCAGGCGGCTCCAAGCGCCGGCGGATCCTGCAATCCATCCAAGACGCGTGATCAATGAGTTATCAGGCAGTCCGTACGATGATGCCGGAGCGTATGACTCGTACGAGAATTACCCCTTTACTGATGTACTACCTGATAACTCAGTATCCGCAATTCACAAGGGGAGCGGGTTTCCATCGGCAGCGGCGAGACGTCCTGCCGGACAAGTCCCAGCAGACAATTCGGGGTTAGTTTACAGATAACAAACAAGTTCTGCGCGATGTCGACGATGTGCCGATGAACGAATTCCTCAATCAAAGATGTCGGAAAACCTGAGCAGTAGTTCTTGGAGAGATGCCCCGAAAACCACTACAACTGCTACTCAGACTGCTGATAGCACAGAGGATAAATCCACTCAAACCAATCCAGGAGGACGCAGCGAGCAATACGGACGCGGAACTCCGCTCCCAATCGAACCCGACCAGAAGGTAAACTCGTCTGCCAGTCATGATTCCCTTCCCGATCCTTCTTCCTTACCAAATTCCTCTTCCCTTCCTGTCGCTCTAAAGTTTTTCTATAATTCTCCGTCGTTAGCCAAGTTAGATCGTTTAAAGCGTTCCAAGAAATACTGGAACCACCGCGTTGCAATGAGAAACGACGTGATTTCCTCCGTTTTGTTCTCCGAGGGTAGTGACACTCGGCCTTATGCCCAGGTCTTTATCAATGAGATCCCGTTTAAGGGTCTTCTCGACAGCGGGGCGAGTGTCAGTGTTCTCGGGAATGGAGCGGAGAAAATCTTGTCGAATCCATTCGTAGAGTTTCATAATTTTCCATCCACGATAACTACCGCGAGTGGTCAAGTCCAACGAGTATTTGGTTACATACGAGCTAACGTCGAGTTTAATGGAATTACTCAAACCATGAATTTTTATGTTGTTCCTTCCTTAGAACAACCGCTTTATTTGGGTATCGATTTTTGGAATCGTTTTGGAATTTCCCCAAAAATCTCCGCGTTAAATAATTCGGACGAATTAGGTGAAACTACCAACACACCCAAATTTCATATTTTAACCTCTAATGATCGTCGTAAATTGGATCTAATCCGCTAATATTTCCCGAGCAGCGATATTTTAGGTTTGGGCCGCACATCCCTCATCACTCATATGATCGATGTCGGTTCCGCAAAGCCAGTCAAACAACGTTTTTATTCCGTATCCCCAGCTATCCAGAAACTCATGTATGCCGAGTTGGATAGGATGTTGTCTTTGGGGTCATCGAGGGGTCACAAAGTTCCTGGTGTTCACCGGTCACGTTGGTGCGTAAGGCCAATGGCAAAGTTCGTTTGTGCTTGGATGCTAGAGAACTGAACAAGGCCACCGTCAAGGATGCGTATCCGCTGCCAATAATCAACGGATTGTTGGGTCGTTTGGGACACACCCGATTCATTTCGGCGATTGATTTGAAGGATGCCTTTTGGCAGATCCCACTCGACCCAGCATCCCGCGATAAAACAGGGTTTACGGTTCCTGGACGGCCCTTGTATCAGTTCAATGTGATGCCGTTTGGCTTGTGCAACGCACCACAGACGCTTTGTCGCTTAATGCACCGCGTGATCCCGTACCAGCTACACGATAAGGTCTTTGTGTACCTCGATGACCTTCTGGTCACATCCTCCACTCTGGCCGAACACTTCGAGTTGCTACAACAGGTTGCTGGATATCTGACGGATGCCGGTCTAACAATCAATTTGACGAAAAGTAAGTTTGTGTTGAAAGAAGTCGATTATTTAGGTTATATTGTGGGTGATGGTTGCCTCCGTACAAACCCAGATAAATGTAAAGCTATTCTGGAGTACCCTATTCCGAAAACGACGAAACAGATTAGGCGTTTTCTGGGATGTGCGGATGGTACCGTCGCTTCATTCCAAATTTTGCCTCTTTAGCTTCTTCTCTCACCGATCTTACTGGTAAAAACACTAAAGTATGTTGGTCTGCAGCTGCTGATTCTTCTTGTAACGCTCTCAAAACCGCCTTGTCAACTGCCCCAGTTTTGACGCATCCTGATTATACAAAACCCTTTTTTATTCAGTGTGATGCCAGTGCCGTTGGGGTCGGTAGTGTCTTATTTCAGGTGGACGCCGAGGGGGTGGAGCGGCCCATTGAGTTTTATTCACATAAGCTCAATGCGGCGCAGCGAAACTACTCGGTGACCGAGCTGAAATGCTATGCTGCCGTCCTCAGCGTGCGAAAATTCCGTCCCTACGTGGAAGGCTATCCGTTCGTCATTTACACTGACCATTCCAGTTTGCGCTGGCTAATGAGTCAAAAAGACCTTTCCGGACGTTTGGCGAGATGAAGTCTTAAACTCCAAGCGCTGGATTTTCAAATTGGATACCGAAAAGGTTCAGTTAACGTTGTACCTGATGCGCTGTCTCGAGCTTTTCCGGATGAATCCTCTCCTTGTGGGGATGAGTCTGGGAGTAAGAGCACGCCTGATCCTGGTGCCCAATTTGAGGATCCAGTCTTGTTGAGTAGAAACATCGACCCTTCCGTGGATGCGTTAGTACCGTCGACAGTCTATAGTCCTATATTACACGTTGTTTAAAGATTTGTTGTGTAATCGTAATCGTCGAAATAATCGTTTCTCTCTCTATCTTTGTTTTCGTGTTGTTTGTTTTAGGCCCGGTTTATGAGACATCTCAGGGTGTGGGACGTTCCCACGTTTGTTACGATTACATGATCGTAACAAGCGCTGTTTGTATTTTATTCCTCTCGGTTTGTGTCCTCGCTTTCGGAGTTGTTTAATGTTTGTACACGTCGTGGTGATGGCGCGAGGGTGAGAAAGATGATGCGAGAGAGAACAATGCGCATCGAGTGTGTGTGTAAAGCAAAGCATTCCATAAGAATGTTTTTCTTATATGCCTCTCGTTTACATCAATGCGAATTGATGTAAACGAGAGACAGAGAAGAAAGACAATTTTTCTGGAATGTTTTGCGCGTTATTTCGGCGTAAGAATTTTTTTTCTATTGAGGCATTCGAGTTTTGATTTTGTAAAAAACAAGTTTGATTTGATGCAATAAAAAAAGTGCCCAGTTAATTTTTTCGAAAAATTGTGTCGGAAATATTTTTTTTGTGTGGAAAAATACGAGACAATTAATAAATTAAGTGCGATTTATTTATAAAATAATATCTTATATTGATTATTGTAAAATGGGAAAATAAAAAAAAAACTATTAATACAAAAATTATATGTCAGAAAAGAGGAATAGAGTGTTATTTATTTTACATCGGTGAAAATACATAAAAAGTAATTAGAGTTTGAGAACACAAAAAAAAAGAGAGAAGTTGGTGTGGCGATTAATCCGTTTGCTGATGATACGGAGTGAGGTTATCAAGAGCTTCTTGGGTCACAGTTCATCCGGTGTGATTTGATTTGATTTGTTTGCGGATGTACTAAAAGTGGTTTGGTGTTACGAAAGTACCACGTTTTCCTTTCTCATTGTGTTTTTTTTACGGGCGGCTGACGGAGGCTCGTTCGTTTTCCGTTTTCGACGGGGTACAGCCTTGTTAACGGCGAGGGACGTTCAACGCAGTGGTAAAAAAAAAAAAAAATTTACGGTGGCCAGTTGAGGCCACTTATTTACGGTTGGCGAGACAACGCCCAACCTATTTTGGCGGTCGGTCAAGGTCCTTCAGGTACCGATTTATAAGGCGAGACAACCAGTTAATTGACGTTGGCCAGTTGTGGCCACCTAATCACCTCAACAATTTTAATGCCCAACCGGGTAAAAGTTTAACGAAGGCGGAAATACCGTTCCACCAATTTATTTACGGTGGCCAGTCGAGGTCACGTTTTTGCATCTGGGTAACGGGGAGAGGCCCCGCAACGCTTGCCGCAACTAACGGTAGCCAACCGGCTATTGTTTTTTTTGGTTATCGGGGAGAGGCCCCGCAACGAGACAGGACGGCACCAAGGCCGCAACAATAAATTTTTATATATATTAAGGTACAATTTTTTTTATGATTTATTTTATTTCATTTCTTTTTTTTGCATATTTTTTTTTTATTCTAAATTATATAAAAAATTTTGTGATCGAGCGCCGAGTAACGGTCGCGCGCTCGATGTGCATTGTTGCTCTCTCTCTTTCTCGTTTCTCTCTCTCGTTCTCCTTTTCTTGTGTTTTTTTCTTTCCTGAAAATAAAATGAATTATTAAATTTTTTCAGTGTGGTGTGATGGGAGCGGAAACTCCCTCTGTGTCGGCGTAGTGTTTGCGGTCCCTTGATGCCCGCATCCGATTCCGTAACCAGGGCTTGTCCCCGTTTGAATTCGGATGGATGCGCGCACCAAGGCACCGCTCTCGGTTTATAATTGGTTTGTGTTCGTTCCTCAGGTTCCGGCCGACGAGTTTCGGCGGAACTCCGGGTACATTTTATTATTATTTGCGATCCCCTAAATATCTGTAACATCACGGTGTAAGCCAGGAGCCTGTATGCCTCAAACCCCACGACCTTAGCACTTCTCCCTGAGAACGTAGCCGGCAAAAATCACCGTGGAGGCCTCTGCAGGTGCTTAGTGATATCTGCAGGTTGGCAGTAGCCAGCCTGTAACAAATTTTATTGACCTGGGCTCTACTAATTCTATCGACATCGTTGGTAAAGCTGATGTACATTTAGAAAGGTCTAATTTTGAATTACCGTCTTCTGTCAATCTTAGCTTGGCTACTCCAATGGATTACCTACTTGTGTAAGTTTGTCCAATGAAAATATAACTACTTTTCAAAATATTAGTGATAAGAATCAAACAATTACAAACATTTTGGATTAGCAAAATGACGTTATTATTGGTACTGCAAGAGAGTGTACTTTACGTATTGTGGAGTCGCGTTCGCATGTATTTGTTTCAAGATTATATTCTGATGGTAGTGTGGATATCGTGAAACTGTATCTAAGGGACCAATTTAATATAAATAATGTTAAAATTCATCGATTCAATCCAAAAAATTCCGATGGGTTTATACAAGATTATTCGTCTTTCAAATTAACAATTTCGAATGTTCATATGGACAAATTGTTAACTGCATCATCCTCACTGGCTGGTATTCTTGTAAAGAAATTTGTTAATAAATCAAGAAGTAATCCTTTTTTAGTAAAACAGCATCCATCACAAAATGTGATATAGAAATTCAATGTGATAAATTTCATTTTGATGTTACTAATCATTCCATTCCAAATGATAAATCACATTCTAATAACAATTGCTTATTTTTTGGTCATCTTAATGTACGAAGTTTGACGCTGCATTTAGATGAGGTGATAATACTTTTGCATAAATTTAATTTTGATTTTCTAGCTGTGACAGAGACCTGGTTAAATAACAACATTTCAACTAGATCTCTTCAATTAAATAATTACAAATTTCTGAGGTCTGATCGTATCAATGCTCGTGGTGATGGAGTAGGATTATACCATCGATCAAATTTGAATGTCAAAGTGTTATCATGTGGTTCAAATGGTAAAGTTGAATTTACGACATTTGAAATATTTGGTAAGTTTAGTAAATTCTTTATTGTTGTTTTTTATAACTCACCTCCTACGTCGAGGGGGGACATTACAAGTATTACTGATATTCTTACTGATTTATTACAAGAATATGAGAAAGTGTTCTGTTTGGGCGATATTGACTTTAATAAGCTAAATAATAATTTATCGACTGATTGTTTTAGTATACTTAATTTGTATTTTTGGTCGTTTAGTGCCAACGAGGTTGGAAAGCCTTTTAGACTCGATTGTTAATTTTAAGCCTGACCCACATAATATTATCAGTTATGGTCAATGTCCGGTTCCTTCAATATCTGATCATGATTTGATTTTTGCTTCTTATAAATGTTGTCGCACTAGAGATAACTTGACTTATTCTATTGTGCCCAATTATAAGAAAACTAATTATGAATATTTTGTAAATTGTTTTTTTCTTCGATTGATTGGTCTGTTCTTTATTGTTGCTCTGATGTAAATATGTTTGTTGATTTGTTTAATTCAAATTTCTTATATGTATATTCTATGTGTGTGTGCCGTAAAAGAACTATTAACAATTGTCCAACAGCTCCATGGTTAAACCAGACTATATTAGATTCAATTCAATATAGAGATTTGATGTATAATAATTATAAAAGGAGTGGATTAGATGGTGACTTTACTTCCTATAAAAGGGCTCGAAATAAAACTACTAAGTTTATCAATCAAGCTAAGTATAGTTTTTATTTTGGTAATGTTTATAATTCAAAAATCACTTGGAATAATTTAAAGAAACTTGATATTTCGAGTTCTGATGCTAAAGTTGACATAAAGTTCGAAGATATTTTGAATGATAGCTGTAAATTTCGTGAAGATTTAGTGGTTGTGCCATTGCCAGAAATTGGATCTGTTGGTTCTGCTGATAATTTAAATTTGCTTTTGATTGTATTGATGAGCTAATTGTCGTGGGTACTATTTGTTCAATTAAATATAATGCTATTGCATATAATAAAATTGATATTAAAATAATAAAATTATTTATTGATCTCTTTCTTCCACAGATGACATATATAATTAATAAAGATTTACCGAATTTATGGAAAGTTGCTTCTATTGTTCCAATTCCAAAAAATTATATTGTTGTCAATGTTAAAGATGTTCAACCAATAAGTATATGCAATTTATTTGTTTTACTCTTATTTGCAAAGTTAGGATCAGTTTGTAAAGCACGGTGTTAACTGCTCTAGCATGGGTAGAGTAACTTTAGGTGTACCGCGTGGATCAATTCTGGGTCCGTTGTTTTTTTCTATAGTTATAAATGATCTTCCATGGTGCATTCGTCATTGATCTTATTATCTCTATGCTGATGATTTACAATTGTACAACGGGTGTTTTATTTATCTTAATAAAAGTAAATCATTATTTTTATGTAAAAATAATTCGAACATTATTAAGCCTACTCTTGATTTGGGTGAAGATACAATAAAGTTTGTTCCGACCGTTAATAATTTAGGACTGATATTAAATTCCAAACTTAATTGGCATACATATTAGCACATTGTGTCAACATGTCAACTACAGTTTATATCCGCTAAGATTAATAACAAAAATATGTCCAATTCAGTTGCGAGTATATTTGATTAAAAGTTTGGTTGTACCTTTGTTTATATACTGTGATGTAATTTATAGTGGATATGACAGTTCCTTTCTGCGACTACTAGAAATTACATTTAATAATTATATTCGACACGTTCATGGCCTCAAAAAATTTGATCATATTTCGGTTTCAAAATTTCTGTTTTGGGATATACTTTCACACTATTTCTACATAGTATAAAAGCTTTGGCTTATGCTTGTAAATAATATATATATAATAAATAAAATAAATAAATATGTATATTATATTTATATATAAATATTATATTTATATATATATATATATATTATATTTATATATATTATACTTTAAATTAATTATTTTTATTTTTAATTATAAGCAAACAAACCAATCCGAACGAAGTTTTTGGTACTCCCCTTTTCTTTACTATACCCCAGAATTTACATTAGTAATGATATGGTTTAAATTTATTTAAGAGATGTTCAATTTGTTTGTTATATTCTTCTAAGTCTATGATGTGAAGTAGTCTTGTGTAGCTGCTTTTAATGTCATCTTTGACATCTGTGAAGAACACAGATGCACAATTTTAACGATGGATACTTACACGCTGGAAGAACGCATTATTTTTATTCAAACTTATTATGAAAATCATCAATCTTTAAAAAATACGCATCGTGTAAATAATCGTCCAAATGAGTCAACAATTCAAAGGTTAGTGAAAAAATTTGAAGAGACTCGTTCTATCGAGGATCGAAAAAGGTTTGGCAGACCGAAAAGTGAGAACATTGCTGCTGTGGCCGAAAGTGTCCTGGAGCAACCGTCAACGTCGATATCACGACGTTCTCAGTAATTAGGCATTCATCTACCGATTGTTTGGCGAATTTTACATAAGGATTTGCATTTGCATCCTTACAAAATTCAATTAACACAAAAATTAAAACAAACCGATTATTATCAACGCAGAACATAAAAACTGGTGACATAAACTGGCCACCTAGATCATGCGATTTAACGCCATTAGATTACTTTCTTTGGAGTTTCTTGAAAAGTAAAGTTTATGTGAATAAACCAACAACAATTGCACAGTTGAAAAACAATATTCGGACCGAAATTGATGAACTTAAGCGGTGTTGTGTGAGCGAGATCTTACAAATTTTCATTTTCGTATAGAAGCCTGTAGGCGTGCCAGGTGGTGGACATTTAAATGATGTAATTTTTCACGTATAATTGTTAAAAGCCATATTTTTACAAAAAATAAAAACATCAGGAAAATCTAGTCGGTGTGCAAAACTCATGGGCCGACCCATCTTCCATGCTGGTATAGGCTGGCATGGAGCTTGCAATGTGCAGATGGTCTTAAAATCGGTCCTATAGCCGTACGTCCTCGAGTTGGCCGCAAGGCGTAAAGTAAGGACGTTAAAAGCATAACCGCGGAAGAGCAGGGTGAGCCTTGAGCCCCAAAAAACAGATCGCATAGTTACCAATAAAAAAAATAAAAAAAATAAAAAAAAAAAAAAAAAAAAAAAGGAAAATCTATGGCATATTTTGAAAACTCTATTATAGTTAAGTATTGTTTACTATTAATTGAAAAAGTGTCTATATGTATTATTTCTAAGTGTTGCCGCACAACAAACATAACTGTATATGTCTTACCTATACATAACAAAACAAACAAAAATAACTGTATATGTCTTACCTATAGATTTTTTATTTTTTGTACATACGTTTCCGTTTGATTTTGTATAAAAAAAAATCGTCTAAATAAAATAGATTCAGTGCAGAAACGTCTCCGCAATAGCGCATTACAAATTGCAAATCTCAATAAAATTAAAAACTAATTAAAATTGTAAAGCCATCTCATTTTTTTTATTTATTAAAAGCGATTTAAGTTCAAAAAGGCTTGAACGTCTCAACATTGGTGTCAGAAGTGGGATCCACATCCCAAATTAAACACGGGTGTGAAGTATTCCAGACTTTCCATAGATGTTATGTATGTATGAGTATCACACTGTTAATTCAAATTCAAATAGGAAAAAAATTAATCGTATTGGAATTTTTAGTACAATCATATAAGTATGAGACTTTTTTTAGAAAATGATTCAAACCTCAATTTAAATAAAAAATATACAATATTTTCTAAAATAAAAATTTATGAACAAACTCAACCACGTATTGTGTAGAAATTATCGAGATTTCTTTTAAAACAGATTAGAACTTTAAAACGAATAGAATAAATGTTTTAATAAAACAAGGAAAAGGTTTAAATTCAAACATGAGTTAAAATGACATAAGAACACCTAGAATATAAAATTTTTTATCAAAAAACCTAAATTCAACTTCATACACTATTAGCCGTTTTGACAGATAATGGCCATCTAAGTTTGAGTTATAATGACATATGAACAGCTGGAACATCAAAATTCGTAGCAATAAACTCGAAGTCGCGCATTCTTAGCACTAGGTGGTTTTAGTTAGGTGACTCAATGGCCAACTTTATGTACTAGCCAGATCTGAATCACGATCTCTGGGAATGACTGATAATGGCCATCTAAATTTGAGTAAAAATGATATCGGTACACCGATAATATGAAAATTCGTAGCAATAAACCGGAGGTCGTGCATTATTAGCACAAGGTGGTTTTATTTAAATGACTCAATGACCAACTTCACACACTAGCCAGACCTGAATCACGATCTCTGGGAATGACCGATAATGGCCTTCTAAATTTGAGTAAAAATGACATCGGTACACCGATAATATGAAAATTCGTAGCAATAAAACCGAGGTCGTACATTATTAGCATTAGGTAATTTTAGTTAGGTGACTCAATGACCAACATCGTGTACTAACCAGACCTGAATCACGATCTCTGAGAACGGCCGATAATGGCCATCTAAGTTTAAGTTATAATGACATATGAACAGCTGGAACATCAAAATTCGTAGCAATAAACTCGAAGTCGTGCATTCTTAGCACTAGGTGGTTTTAGTTAGATGACTCAATGACCAATTTCATGTACTAGCCAGACCTGAATCACGATCTCTGGGAATGACCGATAATGGCCATCTAAATTTGAATAAAAATGACATCGGTACACCGATAATATGAAAATTCGAAGCAATAAACCGGAGGTCGTGCATTATTAGTACTAGGTGGTTTTAGTTAGGTGACTCAATGAACCAACTTCATGTACTAGCCAGACCTGAATCACGATCTCTGGGAATGACCGATAATGGCACAGAGGCACATTCCCAGAGATCGTGATTCAGATGAATTTTGGTTTTTATACTTAATTGTGATGGCCATTGACAACCATATCTGGAGATTGTGATTCAATTCTCGCTAATTCTTAAAGTAGTTGATAGGCATCTACCTAAACACATCTAGTTTTAATAATGCCCTGCTTCAGGTTTATTGCTACGAGTTTTTATCGTCAAGTTTTACTGCTGCAAAGAACATTCTTATTTGCTTCTAAAAGTAGGTAATTCTTAAGTTGATTTAGTATATTTTTTAATCTCTGGAAAAATCTCTGGAAATTTTGTTAATTCATATGAAACTCAAAATATTCTTATTAGAAATTAGTGGAAAATTCATAAATGGTTTGAGTTCAGTATATTTGGTTTGTACCTCGACTGTTTTAGTACAAACTTTTGATTGAAAATGTAGGGTTATGTTACTATAATATTTTATTCTTCGTGATTTATCAATTAAAATTTTAATTTTTACTTTAGTTACAAGTTACAATATTTTTCTGCCATTTTAATTAAGACAATTTGATATATGTCTAATAAATAAACTGATAAAATTTGCTCGATTTCGTTAAACTGACCTTGATATGCTTGTTTATTAAATATCGTCCATTCAATGAATAAATATCTGTCTCTTGTTTTTATCTCACTTTTATTTAATTTAAATGTTTTGAATTAAAATAATGTAGAAATTTTGTAAATTGTTTAAAAATGTGTTCTATGCTTTCTAAACTAATTAAAATAATGTAAAATCGAACATAATATTTTACTTTTCATTGACGATTTCGCAAATTAAAAATCATAACAGTGTACTCCACACAACTACATAGAAAGGCTTTAAAATTTCAATTGGAATTTGCAAAAGTCCAATTGGATTTGTATACGTATATGATTTTAATCTATGGAAAAATCTATGGAATACTTCACGGGCCCAATTAAAGTGTTAGTGTAACGTGATTTGTTTCTTCGGCTGCATAACGCATAAATAGCTACATACAATACGCTTACATCGAGGTAGTCGCTAAACGAATTACAAGTTATTACGGATTTTTATTGCGGTTTCAAGACGTCATTTGTTCTGGATACACGTGGTAAAGGCGAAGGAATTAGTGTTACGACGGAACGAGGTCAAGGGCCTATATAGCGGCACTTACAATCATCTTTACATACCCCGAAGATTGTATGCATATAGCGGAATTGGTGAGCGAATTTTTTGTATTTGGTTCTGGGTGTTATCATCTTAATTTTCGTATTGACTAAAACGAGTGAATAATTGATAAAATCAGTGAAAGTGCTTCAAAGGCAAGCATGGCTAAAACCGGTAAAGAAAGTCGAGAAGAAAAATTGCAAGCGGTTAAAACAAAGGCCATGGCCCTCCGTACCGCCTCAATAGATCAATTAAACCGTGCTGAACAATTCATAGCGGAAAAGGGACAAAACGCTTCTTTGCCAGAATTGGAAGCGCGATTAGCTGTAGTTGAGAAAGCGTACCGCATTTTTGAAGATGCCCAACTCGACCTTGAGGTAATTGATGACGACGACCTGGAGAACAATGTGAGGTCGAAGTTTGAGGAATCCTATTTAACAGTGAAACCAACCCTTCAGGTATTTATAAAAAATTTACAAACAAATTCAACAGGGACACCTACTCAATCGGATAATAATAAATTTTTGGTGAAACTCCCTAAGTGTGAGATCACTCCTTTCGCAGGGGATCGCAAAAAATGGTTCACTTTCTACGAGTCATTTCATAAACTAATACACAGCAACCCTAGTCTTTCTGATATTGCTCGTTTTGGATATCTTAAATCGTTGCTTTTAAATCCTGCCAGCAAAACTATCGAGTCATTGGAATTAACATCAGAAAATTACGCAGAGGCTTTAACGCTATTGCAGAACCGTTATCAAAATAAGAAATTAATTTGCGAAGACCACATTCGGGAAATATTCTCGCTTAAATCGATCGTTAAACCATCATCTGAAAATATTCGACATCTGCTCGATACCGTTAATTCCAATTTACGTGCGTTATATTCGCTCCAACGCCCTACACCACATTGGGATGATTTAATCGTATATTTACTATGCTCAAAATTAGATCCTGAAACTTGATCAAAATGGGACGACGTAGCTCCCACTGAGCGAATGCCAGCTCTTGATGAACTAATAAGCTTTCTTAACAAACTTTGCCATGTGTTGGAAGGTCAAGCTCCTCGTTCAAATAAACTCAATTCCGCTAATATGCATACCCATATACACGTACCTATTCAAGGTCGCTCAACAAATATTCCTCGAGTCTCAATGGCCCTTCAATCGAATGCAACCTGTAATTATTGTGAAGGATACGGTCATTTAATTTACAAGTGCAGACAATTTATTAAGCTGCCAATTGCTGAACGCAAAGCTGCAGTCAATCAACACGCTCTTTGCATCAACTGCCTTCGAGCTGATCATCTACTAGCATCTTGCACTTCTAAATTCATCTGTTTTCAGTGCAAAGAACAACATCATACGTTGCTTCATGATCAAGTTGAAATAAAGTCCAACCAAAACAGTCACGATAGATCCTCTCACGTGTTACGGCATCAACAGTCAAATCAATCGCAGAAGCAGCAATTATCACCCACACCAACGAAAGATGTTGCAAAGGATAGCTCTCTACTGTGTGTTTAATTCCGAGCATTGAACCTCAAGTGATCACATCTATTCCTGTCAAGAGCGTAACACCAACACATCAGGCTTTCTTACCCAATGTCGCGTCAAATAACTCGTACGTTTATCTGTCAACAGCATTGGTTAAAGTTTACGACAAAAATGGTGTACCTGTTATTGGCAAAGCTTTACTTGATTCAGCGTCTCAGGCTCATGTTATCACGGATTCTTTTGCTGCTAAGCTTGGTCTGCATGGTAAACAATTCGCATCATCCATTAGAGGAATCAACAATAAAACCACCGCAAGCATGTCTTCCGTCAATCTTAGGATTCGCTCCTGCACCTCTGAGTTTAGCACTCTTTTGGAAGCTCAAGTTTTACCAATTATCACAGGCTCGCAACCTTCAATCGAAATCAATACATTAAACTGGCAAATTCTTAAAAATATCCGTCTAGCGGATCCGAACTTTGCCAAACCACAAAAAATTGATTTACTAATCGGAGCCGAGGTGTATTTAACAATATTATCGATCGGATAAATCAAGCTGGCTACAAATTTGCCACATTTACAAAACACACAGCTTGGTTGGATAATAGCTGGAAAAATAACTAATCTAGAATCTCAACCATATTCATTTGCCGCAACAGTAACGGAAGAGCCAGCATTAGACGGCTTATTAGAGAAGTTTTGGAACTTGGAAGCTGCAGTCACTTCAGAACGTAATTACACACAAATGGAAATAGCCTGCGAAAGTCACTTTACGAAGAACACTATACGTGATGATTCTGGTCGCTTCATCGTCGCTCTACCTTTAACCTGCCCACCTACCACATTGGGGAATTCTCAGGTTATGTCTACTCGTAGATTTCTGAACTTGGAGAAACGGTTAAGTAAGGACTGCAAGCTCAAAGAATCATACAGCAAATTTCTCAACGAATACGAACACCTGGGACATATGGTTGCTGTACCCGAAGCTGAGATTGCAAAAGTGAACTACTTCATTCCGCACCATTGCGTTTTTAAAAACGACAGCTCCACAACAAAGATTCGTGTTGTGTTCGATACTTCCGCCAAGTCGGACTCTGGTCAATCTTTAAACGACATCATGATGGTCGGTCCAGTTATTCAGAGCGATCTGTTTTCTACCTTGATTCATTTTCGCACACATCGATTTGTTATTAGCGCCGACGTTACTAAAATGTATCGCCAAATTCGCCTGAAGGAATCTGACACTCATTTGCAATACATTGTGTGGCGTAACACTATCCAGGAACCGTTAAGAGATATTTCGACTCACAACGGTAACATATGGCATAGCAGCGTCTTCATATTTGGCCACAAAGTGTCTCAATGTATTGGCTGAAATTAATCGTTACAAATATAGCGAAGCATCTGAAGCAATTAATCAAGATATATACGTAGATGATATACTTACTGGTGGTAGTTCAATTGACGAAGTAAAAAAAATTAAGGACAATATCGTTCATATTTTGCAAGGGGCTGGAATGACGCTGCGAAAATGGTGTAGTAATGATGAAGCCTTGATTGCAGATGTTGAAAATACCGATCGAGAACCATATCTTTGTATCGACGATTCAGACTACGTGAAAACACTTGGTTTATATTGGCTTCCTCAAATGGATCAATTTCGATTTAGGGTTACAAAATTTGACCCAGCCTTGCCTATCACAAAGAGAACAATCATTTCGGAAGTTGCACGGATTTTCAATCCTCTGGGATATACAGGACCCGTAATAACAATGGGAAAGCTACTTATACAAGAACTGTGGAAGATGAAAATTGATTGGGACGCTGCGTTGCCGCAAAATTTGAATACAAAATGGCAGACATTTACATCACAACTAATTGAACTTAACAACGTACGGATACCGCGATTTCTTCAATATAAGCAACATTCTGAAGTTCAAATTTACGGATTCTCAGATGCGAGCGAATCAGCATATGGCGCATCGATATATGTCCGCTGCAACGGCAGTGATGGAAAATTATCAAGCCACTTATTGTGTTCAAAATCTCGGATCGCTCCCACCAAGAATATATCTCTTCCCAGGCTTGAGCTGCGTGCCGCTGATTTACTGGTCAATTTAATGAAACGCGTCATACCGGCTATGAAAATTCACAACCCAGTAGTATTTTATTGGACAGACTCCACGATCGTGCTTCATTGGATAGCTGCTGAGTCATCTCATTTAAAAACATTTGTGGCAAACCGTGTTTCCAATATACAACTATCCAGTAAAACAGCTGATTGGTACTACATTTCATCAAACGAAAACCCAGCTGACTTAATATCGAGAGGGTTGCAACCATCAGCGTTATCAACTTCTTCTTTCTGGTTCAATGGCCCCGAGTTTTTAGTTCGCAATGAAAGCTTGTGGCTAAAACTAACGCCACATTTCCACGGAAAAAGGGAGCTTCTCGAACTCAAAATCACAAAGTCTTGTCTGGCTACACATGACGTCGTTACTTCGGACTTTAACGACATGTACAATACAATTAAATACAAACATAATTATCGATCATTATGTAACGTCATCAGCTTTATGCTACGATTTGCTGACAATGCGAGGATATCAAAGGAGAAGAGACAGCTTGAACCTAAATTATCCAGTGAAGAAAGAGATCGTGGTCTATTTGCCATCGTGAAAATGATTCAACGAGAATCGTTCATAGAAGAATATCAGCAACTCAACCGAGACAAACAATTCAACAAAAATTCTCGACTGAAGTCCATGTTCCATTTCTCGACCAAAACGGTATTTTTCGGGTCGGAGGCCGCTTATCCCATGCGACTCTCTCCTACTCCATCAAGGATCCCAACCTTCTCCCATCCTCTCATCCATCCATTTACGTTATTATTAATCAAACATTTACATATTAAATTTCTACACGCAGGCCCACAAGCTCTGTTAGCAGCCACTCGTCAACACTCTGGCCCTTGAGTGGACGACGCCTTACACAGAAGGTGGTTAATCAATGCTTCACCGCCATTCACCAATATCGGAATTGACTACTGCGGCCCTTTTCATATCCATTACAAACTACGAGGAAAAAGGCCGACCAAAGCATATTTATGTATATTTGTATGCTTTGCAACCAAAGCTGTACACTTTGAATTGGTGACCGATCTTACCACATCCGCCTATATCGGGGCCTTGAAACGGTTTTTGGCAACAAGAGGCATTTGTAAGCACATATGGTTCGACAACGCAACTAACTTCGTAGGTGCCAATAATGAATTGCATAAACTATACCAGCTATTTTGTAGCCAAGGCCATAAATAAGAGGTTTTAAAGCTGTGCGTGGAAGATAAAATTACGTGGCACTTTGCTCCGCCCTATTCTCCACATTTTGGAGGACTATACGAAACGGCCGTGAAATCCGCTAAACATCATCTACGGCGAGTAATGGGTCATGCTTCTTTGACGTTTGAGGAATTAAACACTTTAATCAAACAAGCTGAGGCAGTGCTGAATTCACGACCGCTCTACCCGATGTCAAACGATCCTAGTGATATGCTGCCACTGACACCGGGCCACTTTTTAATTGGTAGACCACTTACAACGATTCCGGAACCCGATGTTCAGGAACAAAACTTATCCTTCACTAAGCGATGGAATCTAGTACAACAGTTACATCAGCACTTTTGGACTCGGTGGTCCTCAGAGTACTTGCTACATCTTCAACAGCGCAAATTGTGGGCGAACTCCTCAACCATTGTATCATGTGGTGACTTAGTGTTGATTAAGGACGACAACTTACCTCCTTTAAAATGGAAGCTAGGTCGCATCACCAAACTTCATCCCGGGAGAGATGGATCTACAAGAGTCGTGACAGTCAAAACTAGCAATGGCGAGATAAAACGAGCGATTACCCGCATCTGCCCTTTGCCACTAGAGCCAGAGAATGTTGAAAGGTCAACGCCTTTCAAGGAGGCGGAGTATGTTGCCGCACAACAAAAATAACTGTATATGTCTTACTTATAGATAACAAAACAAACAAAAATAACTGTATATGTCTTACCTATAGATTTTTTATTTTTTGTACATACGTTTCCGTTTGATTTTGTATAAAAAAAAATCGTCTAAATATAAAATAGATTCAGTGCAGAAACGTCTCCGTAATAGCGCATTACAAATTGCAAATCTCAATAAAATTAAAAACTAATTAAAATTGTAAAGCCATCTCATTTTTTTTTATTTATTAAAAGCGATTTACGTTCAAAAAGGCTTGAACGTCTCAACACTTAAGTTTTTTTAGGTGTTTCTGTAATTTCAAATTTTGTTTCATTTCTGTCAGATTTATTTAATTGGCTACTATCGCATTTGTTTATGTACTGTTGCACTAAATTGATCATTTTACGAAAATAATATTCTCGTTTGTGTTTTTGCATATTTTAATTAATATCTCGATGACCATTATCATCATGTACGTTTTTATAACATGCATTTGATCGATAATTTCTTCTATGTCTTGTACTTGCACGATAGGTTTGCACCTAACTATTTTATATTTTTCCAAAATGTTTTTAGTAAAACCACAAATAATCATATACAGATGAGTATTTACCAAGGCACGCCGATGTGCACTAAATAAAATCGATAAATTTGCAGGGGAAAAAGTGTTTAGCCAAAACAACAAGCGGAGCTACATTATTTTACATTACTCGATATTTTCTCTTTCTGCCGTCCAGTATTTCAAATATGATCGACTAGAATTTCATAATAAAAAATATTTTATTTGTTTGTACAGTATAAAACACAAATTATTCTTCAAAATTGGCTTTTTATTTTTATAATTCTATGGAAGTAGTGTATAGTGGTGTTTAATGTAAGCAAAGAGAAACAACCGAAAACAATAAACAAATCCAACACATTTATTATTTTCGTTTGGAAATATCTCTCTTACGCATGATTTATATTTAATAAAACAAAATGAAACGAAAACTCAAATGTGTACACGATCGAGTATTCCTTCTCATTTGAAGTATTTGTATTAAAATTGAATACCAGACCAAACGGTACAGTGATTAAAACTTAATACACACATTGTTGCACAATTGCTGCAATTGTGTACATTGTTGTACACTTGTTTAATTATTTCGCAACACAAAGAAAAAATTTCTGATCTGACGTGGGCATGATCGGATGTTAAAACTTCTTAAGTACACATTCAGCAGATGATACGGGTAGAGTGCGGCAGCTGTAACAGTTGCATCTAGGCCAGCATAAAAGTCCGCCATGCAGCCAATTAAAAATAAACATAGTGAAAAGGAAACGCTTATTATGGATAATATGTAACACCAAAAACAATTTGAACAGGCACCTCGTTCTTATGTTTTTTGTTAATGTTAGTAATTGCGTTGCTGCAAAAACAAATTTATTTCTCTATACTATTGATGCACATATATGCCATTGACCGATTTTAATTATACATTGTTAAGATTCTTGTAATGTTAAAGCCAATTCTAAGGCTCTGCTTCGCTTTAATTTTAGAAAAATTGATTTTGAAAAACGAATTGCTAGCGAACATCGATTTTACCACAATTCTAATCAATAATAATAATTTTGAAACTTAGATTGTCAACTTTTAATTTGCAATATTTGAATGTATCGAAAAATCCGTATCTCGCACTCGTAGAAAAATACCCCGTCGTCTTCTTCATGGGACCCTCCGCAATCTCAGAAATATATGTTGGAAAATAATTTAAAATTTAATGAACTAAGATTACTTTAGTTATCTGAACATTTCCAATGATTTCTCAAACTTGTCTCACGAACTTTACCATAATCACATCAGCCGAGAGAATCCCCTCCTAAGCGATTTTGATAGATCATCAATTTCACGAGTATAAAACATTAAGTTAAGCAATAAAAAACTTAAAACTTTATCTACCATATACCAAAACCGTTCCGTGTAATTTACCCTCTTTTTCGTTTAGTCAAACGTTCTCTGTAAGCTAAAATAAAGCGCAAAACAATCATCATTGGCCATACGAAAAGATAAAGAATATTCGGTCAGAAATGGATCAATAATCATTATTCCTGTTTTAAACTTCACATTTCTTGGCAAATGAGCCTGGCTGAAAACAGGAACTTCAAGAGAACCATATAGCAGACGACATCATTGGGTTTACAGCCAAATGAAGGAAATAATGATTTAAGCAATAACTTTACTGCGGTTATCGCCTTGGTTATTTTTGTCACTAATATCCTATTCCTATAAACCATTTATGTCGAGGATACAGGCAGGGCCTGATCCCGCATACTTTTGGGATATAGTAAGATGCAGGATTTTAATAATGTATCGCGTATACTCCAGGAATGTGCTATACATACTGCTTTCACCATTATGGTTGGCCTGTAAGTCTCTATCATATCATATCATACCATATTCCCAAGTTTAATTATACTTTATCAATATTTTGTTTTATAAATAATGGAAATAAAATTGAGAAGAAAAAATTGAATTAATTAGAAAGTGGATTAATTGAGGATATATGAATGATAATGAAATTACTTTCAGATTTATTTACTAGGGATTTGGTTAAACTATTTAGGAAATTAACAAAACAGTTTATTAATTTAAATGGTATTGTGAAATTTAAAAAATTCACAAATTATGTACCTAACATATTATTTTATGTACTTAAAATATGCCAAAAACGCAAAATAAAACAAATCATACACTAATACATACACCACTACTGAAACGCTATGGTTAAGTACATAAAATAATATGTTAGGTACATAATTTGTGAATTCCTTAAATTTCACAATACCATTTAATTTAATAAAGTGTTTTGTTAATTTCCTAAATAGTTTAATCAAATGTCTAGTTGTTGAAATTTCCTAGTAACTTTTATATAATGAATTTATTTTGATTGTGTCAATTAAGCACTATCAAGCGTAAGCACGCACTAATTTGAGATGCGAGAACAATAATTTTGTACATCCTTGCTTTGTATAAATTTTTGTATAAATTAACATTTTTTTATTTTAATCTTGTATTCTTGCTTTTTCCGTCAACGAATGAAACACTATATTATATTAAAAAACGGAGAAAATTCTTTTTTGTGTTTTAAATAAAAACCGTGTGACTCTAGAGCTATAAAGGAAAACATTAATTATTTCCTAACACTAGTAAATAAACCTGAAAGTAATTTTTATTATCATTCATATATCCTCAATTAATCCACTTTCTAATTAATTAAATTTTTTCTTTTCAATTTTAATTACATTATTCACAAATTAAATAATTTTATTTAATTAAACTTGAGAGTATTAATATTTATTAAAAAACATTAATAACATTTATTTTATTTAAAATTTATCTAAATATAAATAAAAAATTCACAAAAAACTTGCAATCGCAACTATTTACTTATCATCCGTCAAATATTCTCGATGTCGCGAGCTTGGGAAAAATTCCCATGATGTTTTTTCCTCAGCCGATGTGACCGATAAAGAACATTCAGGTGCATTTGTAATCACTTTAGCGAAGTATCATCATACTTTGACACAAACACAATGATAGAAAATGACAGCACACATATTAAAAATGTATATTATACACTGTATACGTATACAAATACGTATACGTATACACTGTATACAAATTCCCATGAGACTTGCATGAGAAAAACGTTCAAAACCCATACACAGATAAATTATTCCTTGAAAATTCAGTTTGTCGATTTTCGTAAAATTTTAACGCAGATAGCTTGATGTTGAATTAATACTTTTTATAACTTCATGTTAAAATATTTTTATTTGAATTTGTTTAACAACAAATAAAAATAGTTTATTAAATTTTAAAAATTTAGCTTACTCTTATCGTACCTGCAGTGAAAAATGTGTAGAGTTAAACAGAGACATCTATATTATATTACGAAAAATGCCAATTTCACTAGCTAACTTGCGTACCGCGTAATAAAATTCAGCGGTGAAATTTTCATTTTCTTTTGTGTCATTTTTATATGTAAAATTTCATTTCACTTCCGCTGCGCACTAGGCGTTAAGTAAAACATAGGTTTTAGTTATTCTAGAATATCGCATGTGTAGATTTCAGAATTAATTCGTAATCTTTGTTAGTAGTTGTATTGATAATAATGAATGAGGGTATCGCCCGCTATAGCAAAGTAAGTAGAGCGCTTGCTCTGTAATCCGGGGGTCCCGGGTTCGATTTCATGGTGGTGACAAAAAAGTCACGACTGCAGTATCTCAAGCCATAGTTGTCGGCTTTTCTCCATAAATATTTTAATATTTTTTCTCCATAAATATTAATTTTATTATTTGATAAATGAGGGTTATTTTTGTTTTTGTAGATATCTAGCTTCTTCAAACGATTTGAAGAAGATCCGATGCAATTGTGTTAATATCTGTGTAGTTGCGTTGGGTGATATTCATACGCAGGGCAAATCTGGGTTCCGGTTCGTTCTTGCTAATGTGACTAAAAGTGTTTTAGTTAAAATATACACTTATGTTTCTTTTTGGGGTGTCATTCATCGTAAAAATAGCGGAATTATGTTATATTACATTTTGTGACGCAAAATATTTGGATGCCATACTAAGTCGTGGTTTAGTGAAAATCTTGGCATTCCAAAATCAGGTTTTGAAAAGTCTGATTTTCGAAAAGACTGGTTTTTTAAAATCCTGGTTTTCAAAATCCTGTTTCTCGTATTCTAACTAAAAAGCCTGCTTCTGTAAAGCCAGTTTTTATATAAAATTTCAAATGTCATAAAACAGTGGGATGATTTACTTGTATTACGTTCAACTTTATAAATTGTATCGTATTTGTTCTGTTTTAATCTAATAAGCGTTTTTTTATCAAAGTATTATTTTATTTTGCTGGCTTGAAGTTTAACACCGTTTTATCATAAGTATATTAATTTTATTAATAAAACCCCGACATTCCTACGATATATTCCACCAATCTCAAGGGATACAATAATTTATGAAAATTTGACAAATTAATAATGATGAGAGCTTGATTTGAAATGATAATTTTAAAATAACTTGATTCGGAAATCGGGAAACTTAGTTCAAACTTAGAATTTTGAATAGAAACAACAATTTTGTATCTATAAAATAATGTTGTCGTAGTAATTCCACAAAATTTTGGAAACTGCTTGAACCTTAATACATTTCGAGATGAATTTATAATTTTCTTTATTGCACTATTTGACGAAATATAATCAAGGGCAGCCTCAATATTATACTGGTACACCCTTATCTTTAAATTTTGTTTGGTATGTCCAACATATTCTTCTCTACATGAACATTTTAATTATAATTTGTTTTATAAAAACAAATGATTTTTATTGAAACTTACTTGTGTTTCATGAAAACATATCATATCAGCCATATACATTTTTTAAATTATTTACTCATTCTTATTAAATACTAAAAAATGTAAATTGTACCATATCAATAATCACAAATTAGCTAAATAATTTTTCAAAAGATTTTGTCGTACATTCTTCTGATAACATTATGAGCATTTATGTGTATACATAGGAAGATGCAAAAATTAACTGATTTAACTGGGTAAAATAAAGTATACCTGAATCAGATGATTTTGAACGTATGGTTTGTGATGCTTGTTGCACAACGTATTGAATGCAACTTCCATTGACATCCAATTATAATTTTTTCATATAATGTTGTATTTGTCTGTTTACTTTATATACATAAAATATGATTGGAATGTTATGTATAACATTTTTGCATCTTCATATGTATACACATAAATACTCATAATGTTATCGGAAGAATGTACGATAAAATTTGTTTTGAAAAACTATTAAATGTGTGACTATTAACATGGTACCATTTATCAAAAAAAAATATATTGTTGTGAAGTTTTACGTTTTGTGCAATAATGGAAAGAAAGGAAATATTGTGCCGAATTTGCTTTTATAAGTTTATAATTAATTAGGTTTTCAAATATATAATTTACTTTAGTGTAAGTTATTAATATTTGTGATACTATTTTTTATATTTAACCCAAACTTTTAATTTATTCTTTATACTCACATCTTTTTAGATTATCATCTTGAAAATGAGCATTTTTCTCGAATGGCTGATATAACATGTTTTCATACATACAAATAAGTGTGAACATTTTAATTTATATGTTAAATTTGATTGTAAAGCTTTTGGAATTTTGTCTTTTACTTTGGTAAATAAAATCATGTCTAAACTGTATATCTTAATTTTGTAACATAACTTTAATTTTTTCAAAATAGTCGGCGATTGATGGTTGGACGAGAAAGACGTATTTCCTGTTTTTTCGTAATAGATAAAATATTAAATTAATTTGATTTTGTTTAAATGTGGTTGAATAATATATAATAATAATAAATTAATATGTAATCATAATAAGTGGAAGTGCTAATAATGAATATGGTCGGCGATTGAACGTCGTAAAGGAAAGACGTGATTTTTGTCTCTCCTTTAAATAAATAAATAAATAGTTTAAATATGTGTTAATAATTGATTAATTATAATATTAATCATAATATTATTTATTAATATATGTCTTATTTCATAAATAATAATATTAATAATAATTTGTGTGTAAAGAAGTAATAAGTAAAGTGAAAAGTTATACGTATTGTGTTAATATATTAATTTGTGTGCGGTGCGCTTGCAATGGTGTAGGATATGTATATAACAATTTCGTTTATATGCATTTCGACACCGTTGTTTGAATGCATCGTACGCATTGTATGTTAATATTCAATTTGTAGGACTTTTTTGATTACAAAGGATACTTAAGATAAGTGTTATTTTTATTATTTTATTTTACATTATACATTATATTTTATTACATAATAATCAATGAATCGTATGGATGAGTTATTTGTGTTGTTGTGGTATGAAACAGTTTGTGACGACAGTTGCTAGCATTCATTCTATGTAATCTGTTTCTATGAAAAATACTGTCGTGGTCTCTAATTTTTATAATTTTGTTTTTTCTCTCGCATACGTATTGTTTATAGTTTTTTATGTACACAGTGATTTTTTTGAATTTCGTTATATGAGTAGATGGTATTTTCTTGGAAAAGTTGAACAAATCACGACCAAAAAGCTAATTTAAAATTTGGATATCAAGTCTTTATTGCATGTTGTACTGAAATCCTTATTTCTTTTAATTTTTTTATTTAAGGATATACATATAAATGAAAATATGGTATATGGGATGCGCAAAATATAAACAAAATGATCGTATAATATTCTCTGCTCTCTCACGGTTGTATTTATATTTTTGTAGTGGATTACACTAAGACTTCGTATTACGTTGTCTAAATGGGCGAATTTCTTTGGATTTGCACTAAATGTTCTTGAATGTGGATGATTCAATTTGTGAATTGGGAAAGTCGATTAGACTTTAATTGTTCATAATTTGTTGATTTGTTATATGTATAATAATTTAGACTTTTGTTAGCTTTGTGAGATTTTTTTGCCGTCGTTGTGGAGAGGCGGCTGACGTTGACCTCTCCTTGTCGACCTGGGTTGGCGTCATCGGCAAGGGATGGATGTTGCCGCAGGTCGAGATCGCGCAAAATGAATATTGTACATATAAAGGAATGTATATTTTTGGCGATTGGGAGGGGGTTATACTTTTTCTCTGTGGTGCGAAAACTGGATTAGATTTTGACGAGTGGTGTATGTGTGTGATTGGTTTACACAGGATGTGCGGCGAGGATGTGCGGCGAGGATGTGCTGCAGCTGTATTGCATTGAATCTTTCTTGATATTTGGAGTGATTTGAATGGGTTTCGTTCATAGTGAGTAATGGCTCGGTGTCTGCGGTTTGTGGTGGTTGTTCGTTGAACGTTGTGTTTCTCAACTTGCGGAGAGTTGTGTTCATGTGTTTTCTGTCGTTACCTGTATTTATAAGGTATTTTTGACTGTTTTGAGTTGTTTTGTTTAGGACTTGAGGTAGTTCTCATTTGTTAGTGTATGAGGGCGGATTTTCAGTTTTGTATTGAATCATTGCCTGATTGTTGGATTTGTATGTCCAAATTGGTTTCTTTGCTGAATGCTTCGGGTGTTTTTGTTGGAGTTTGCCGTCGATTTGGCGGGGGCTGAATCATTTTGGGAGTTTTGGTATGATCGGTCGTACGCTGAAGGTTTTGGAGTGTAGGGTTGCCATGGTTCGTTTGTGATCTGTCATGGATTCGTCACGGCTTTGTGAAGCGTGGTTTTTGTTGAATGGTGGTGTTGGCAGGAGGTCGCTTGGTGGATTGTAGTGGTTTCATGGTGGGAAGATTCATGCCGTCTGTTGGGATCGTTTCGAGGTAATTTTAGCTCCTGGATGGACATTGGATAATTCTCTTGGTGCATTTTAATACGATTGTTTCTTCCACGCTTTGATTTCGGAAATTTTCGGAGAGAGCTATTTTGGTGATGTTCCTTCATCCTATTATTCAGCGTTTGTGTAATAAATTGTTATATTTTTATTTTGGTTTGATTAGCGATAGAATTTTCCGTTTCTGTATTTCTTCTGTGCATTGAGAATATAGTGTAGGTAATTTATGATTAGCTGTTTTCTATATTGTATTTCCTTCATAATCCATCATTTTTGCAAGATTAATTGCAACTATGTTGGAGTTGGTAACGAATCCTATTATTTACCGCAAAATTGCCTTTTTGTGACACTCAATGGGTTACTAGTATTTTCTCACAGCTTATTAGCGACATTTTTACTTTATAAAAAGAAATATTATTTGCATTGGATTTGGGATTTTAACAATCTTAACATAAAGAATTGTTTATCGGCAACTTCGTTATATCATGTTACAGGCTGGCTACTGCCAACCTGCAGATATCACTAAGCACCTGCAGAGGCCTCCACGGTGATTTTTGCCGGCTACGTTCTCAGGGAGAAGTGCTAAGGGTCGTGGGGTTTGAGGCATGCAGGGCTCCTGGCTTACACCGTGATCATACAGAAAGTTAGGGGAACGCAAATAATAATAAAAATGTACCTGGAGTTCCGCCGAAACTCGTCGGCCGAAGCCTGAGGAACGAACACAAACCAATTATAAACCGAGAGCGGTGCCTTGGTGCGCGCATCCATCCGAATTCAAACGGGGACAAGCCCTGGTTACGGAATCGGATGCGGGCATCAAGGGACCGCAAACACTACGCCGACACAGAGGGAGTCTCCGCTCCCATCACACCACACCGGAAAAAATTTAATAATTCATTTTATTTGTAGTGAAAAACAACAACAACAGGAAAACAACTTCCCCCTCCACCCGCACCAAGAGAAACGAGAGAGAGAGAGAAACGATGCGCACCGAGCGTGCACCCGTTGTGCGGCGCTCGATTACAAAATATTTTAAAAATTTAATATAATAATAAAATATATAAAAAAAAATAAAATCAAAAAAAAAAATTAAAAATATAAATAAAAAAACTGGTACCTTAATATAGATATAAAATAATGGTGCGGCCTTGCGCGGCCGTCATGCCACAGGTGATGTGCCACACCCGGACCGTTGCGGTGCCTTTCACCGTTACACAAAAAAAACACGAGGAGCCGGTTGGCCACACGTATGTTGCGACCTTGTGCGGTCGGACGTTGCGGGGCCTTTCCCCGATACCAATTTATGCCTCGATAGGCCACCTTCCTGTTGGGCGTCTTTGCGCCGTATCAAATTATGCCTCGATAGGCCACCAAAATGTTGGGCGACTTTGCGCCGTTAACCCAAAAATGCGGATAGCCTTGTGGTGGGCCACCCGTAACCGTACAATGTTGGGCGTCTGTCCGCCGTTAACCGTAAATATCGTTGGGCGTAAACCAAAAATGAGAATGGCCGCGTTGTTGGCCACTCGTAAAATGTGGCGGCGTTCGTGCCTCGACGATAGAAAATATTTAATGTTTAATAAACGGGTTTCCGCCCGGCCGGCTCAAATTAATTTTGGTGCACGACCAACTCAGATTAAACAACACAACAACCACCAAATAACAAACTGCCGTAAATAAGAACTCTTCGTAAAGGCGCAGCTTAAGTTGTTATCCTTGAATTTAAACCGATTATTCCAACTTAAACTCACAACCAAATTTCAATTGGATAGTAATCACTTCATACAAAATAAATGTTTTCAACACTGTAGATCCCACGCGGAATTTTTCGTTCTTCTCGTCTAACCAACTAATTTCCACTTTTCAATAAAACTCAAATTACACTTTTAATATTGTAAATTGTTACAAAAAAACTCAATCTCAAATATAATTTTTAAACATTTAATTTATTGGTAACAAAAAGCCAACCCAAAAAAACAAATTTACAATTTTCTTTATTAAGGTCAAGCCAAAACTGCACTAGACTATCTAACTCAAAATTCAAAATGTTTTCACTTAATTGGATTACATTCCAAAATAGACTTTTTTTTACCAAAATTCCAAACTCGACTGACTAATCCAAAAAAAACTCTTGCCCCGCACAACGACGCGCAGAACATTCCAGAAGAATTGTATTTCTTCTCTGTCTCTCGTTTACATCAATTCGCATTGATGTAAACGAGAGGCATATAAGAAAAACATTCTTATGGAATGTTTTGCTTTACACACACATTCGATGCGCATTGTTCTCTCTCTCCCATCATTTTTCTCACCCTCGCGCCATCACCACGACGTGTACAAACATTAAACAACTCCGAAAGCGAGGACACAAACCGAGGGGAATAAAATACAAACAGCGCTTGTTACGATCATGTAATCGTAACAAACGTGGGAACGTCCCACACCCTGAGATGTCTCATAAGCCGGGCCTAAAACAAACAACACGAAAACAAAGATAGAGAGAGAAACGATTATTTCGACGATTACGATTACACAACAAATCTTTAAACAACGTGTAATATAGGACTATAGACTGTCGACGGTACGAACGCATCCACGGAAGGGTCGATGTTTTTACTCAACAAGGCTGAATCTCCAAATTGAACACCAGGATCAGGCGTGCTCTTACTTTCGGAATTATCCTCACAAGGAGAGGATTCATCCGGAAAAGCTCGAGACAGCGCATCAGGTACAACGTTAACTGAACCTTTTCGGTATCCAATTTGAAAATCCAGCGCTTGGAGTTTAGTGGCAGCGTAGCATTCCAGCTCGGTCACCGAGTAGTTTCGCTGCGCCGAATTGAGCTTATGGGAATAAAACTCAATGGGCCGCTCCACCCCCTCGGCGTCCACCTGAAATAAGACACTACCGACCCTAACGGCACTGGCATCACACTGAATAAAAAAAAATTTTGTATAATCAGGATGCGTCAAAACTGGGGCAGTTGACAAGGCGGTTTTGAGAGCGTTAAAAGAAGAATCAGCAGCTGCAGACCAACATACTTTAGTATTTTTACCAGTAAGATCGGTGAGAGAAGAAGCTAATGAGGCAAAATTTGGAATGAAGCGACGGTACCATCCGCACATCCCCAGAAAACGTCTAATCTGTTTCGTCGTTTTTGGAATAGGGTACTCCAGAATAGCTTTACATTTATCTGGGTTTGTACGGAGGCAACCATCACCCACAATATAACCTAAATAGTCGACTTCTTTCAACACAAACTTACTTTTGGCCAAATTGATTGTTAGACCGGCATCCGTCAGATATCCAGCAACCTGTTGTAGCAACTCGAAGTGTTCGGCCAGAGTGGAGGATGTGACCAGAAGGTCATCGAGGTACACAAAGACCTTATCGTGTAGCTGGTACGGGATCACGCGGTGCATTAAGCGACAAAGCGTCTGTGGTGCGTTGCACAAGCCAAACGGCATCACATTGAACTGATACAAGGGCCGTCCAGGAACCGTAAACGCTGTTTTATCGCGGGATGCTGGGTCGAGTGGGATCTGCCAAAAGGCATCCTTCAAATCAATCGCCGAAATGAATCGGGTGTGTCCCAAACGACCCAACAATCCGTTGATTATTGGCAGCGGATACGCATCCTTGACGGTGGCCTTGTTCAGTTCTCTAGCATCTAAACACAAACGGACTCTGCCATTGGCCTTACGCACCAACGTGACCGGTGAACACCAGGAACTTTGTGACTCCTCGATGACCCCCAAAGACAACATCCTATCCAACTCGGCGTACATGAGTTTCTGGATAGCTGGGGACACGGAATAAAAACGTTGTTTGACTGGTTTTGCGGAACCGACATCGATCATATGAGTGATGAGGGATGTGCGGCCCAAACCTAATATATCGCTGCTCGGGAAATATTCGCGGATAAGATCCAATTTACGACGATCATTAGAGGTTAAAATATGAAATTTGGGTGTGTTGGTAGTTTCACCTAATTCGTCCGAATTATTTAACGCGGAGATTTTTGGGGAAATTCCAAAACGATTCCAAAAATCGATACCCAAATAAAGCGGTTGTTCTAAGGAAGGAACAACATAAAAATTCATGGTTTGAGTAATTCCATTAAACTCGACGTTAGCTCGTATGTAACCAAATACTCGTTGGACTTGACCACTCGCGGTAGTTATCGTGGATGGAAAATTATGAAACTCTACGAATGGATTCGACAAGATTTTCTCCGCTCCACTCCCGAGAACACTGACACTCGCCCCGCTGTCGAGAAGACCCTTAAACGGGATCTCATTGATAAAGACCTGGGCGTAAGGCCGAGTGTCACTACCCTCGGAGAATAGAACGGAGGAAATCACGTCATTTCTCATTGCAACGCGGTGGTTCCAGTATTTCTTGGAACGCTTTAAACGATCTAACTTAGCTAACGACGGAGAATTATAGAAGAACTTTAGAGCGACAGGAAGGGAAGGGGAATTTGGTGAGGAAGAAGGATCGGGAAGGGAATCATGACTGGCAGACGAGTTTACCTTCTGGTAGGGTTCGATTGGGAGCGGAGTTCCGCGTCCGTATTGCTCGCTGCGTCCTCCTGAATCGGTTTGAGTGGACTTGTCCGTTGCGGCATCAGTCTGGGTGGCAGTTGTGGTTGTGGTGATTCTCGTGGCCCAGTCCTCCAAGAACCACTGTTCTGGTTTTCCGACAATCTTGATGGCGTGTTTCGTTCTTCAGCACAACGTCGACATCGCACAGAAATCGTACCTCTTAACCCACATCGATAACAGAACAATCCAGCGGGAGCCAATTGACAATCCATGAACGTGTGACCCATATCCGAACAATTAAAGCAGACGATATTTTTACCATAACTTGAATGCTGCTTGTACACTAATCCTGAACACTTGTCCGCCAGAACGTCTCGCCGCTGCCGACGGATACCTGCTCCCCGTTTGGATCGCGGGTACTGAGTTATCGGGTAGAACATCAGTTAAGGGATAATTCTCATAAGAGTCATATGCTCCAGTATCATCATACGGACCGCCTGATAACTCATTGATCACGCGTCGTGGATGGATTGCAGGATCCGCCGGAGCTTTGAGCCGCCGGAAAGACTCCTCCCAAGCCGAACAGCTTTTGATCAGCTCGTTGATGCTGCCAAATTGACGGTCGGTTAAGTGGTATTGTAGTGTCGGCTTCATGTTGTTCATGAGAATTTGGATGAGCTCTTCATCAGAGTACGGTGTGCGACATTGTAGGGTAAGCGTCCAAACATGATTGTAGAAATCCAGAAAACTTTCGTTCGGTTGTTGTTTACGTGCCTCGACCATTCTGCGGATTTCGTAATTGGTGCGACGATCTTGAAAACGCTCGATCATACCGCTTCTTAGTTCTGACCAGGTAGCGTGCGGGTTGTGTTTACGAAATGTCCAGTACCATTGTAACGCTATGTCTTTCAAGATGGTGTGTAACTCCAATAGCAACATCTGGTCGGACACTCCCCGAGACGACGCGATGGTATCCACTTGGAATAAAAACATATCAATGTTGATGCCCGAGGGGGATCCAGCGTAGCTTAGACCGCTTCCGGACAGTAAACGTCGATCGATAAATTTCGGTTGTGCTGGTGAACTGGTAGGTTCATGTGCGTTATGAGTCGGTAGTACGGGATGGGACTGGCGATTTCCTTCCACCTGCGATTGCAACTTAGTCTGCCGTTGATCCAAAGATACCAACTGCTGTGACACAATCTCGAATTTTTGCAGCATGGATTTCAACAAAGCCGTCTGGGCGTTTGATTGTGATGCCGCCAGACTTCTCGCCTGAACCTGATCAAGCAATTCCTCTAAAGTGTATCTGCGTTCCGTGTGATGTGAGTTTTCCGATTCGTCCATTTTGGATTAAATAGGAATAAGGAAATAAGCTCGCTCGGTTAAAAAGGTGACGTAGTCTTTATTAATTTATTAAAAAATACAAAAATATTTTATTTCAAAACGACTTTACTCGAAACTGAAGGTTTCAGAATAAAGTGTATTTACAACTAATGATTCCACACCCACTATAACTATATAAAACGTAAAAAAAAAATTTGAATAATAAAAATAAAAGGAATGGTTACCTTGTTCAAGTTTTATGGAATCCGTAAGTCCACGATTATTTAAACACGGGTAAGACGAGATACCCTCGAAAGTGGCGCTTTTCGATGAGAACCTATTTTGGAGGGGCTCGTTAAAAATAAATTACAGCAAAAATTCAACCACCGAATCTCAAACCGAGATAAACAACCAGAAAGTTACCCCGTGCGTTGGATAATACTCAATTCGAATACGAATTTGGTTAACTTCCACTCGATCCCACGGATGGTTACGTTGGATACGTGGTTCTACGTCCGAGTTATCCCACACTGTACGTCTTTGAGGTCTTTCTGGCGTATCCCACGGATTTCGATTCATAACACAATAAAGCAAGATAAAATGTTAATAATAATAATAACGTAAATAATGAAGCTACCAACACACCCAAGGAAGAAGGCAAAGTGGCAACAGAAAATACAAATAAGATAATAATAAAAGAAGAAAGGAATGGATACCTTGTAGATTTGATACTAGGGACGGTGAAGCCGTGGTCCACTAGTACCGTGGGGCCCGTACTCCCACGATTGTTTAATTACGGAGAAGACGAGATACCCTCCAAAGTGGCGCTTTTCAATGAGAACCTAATTTGGAGGGGCTCGTTAAAATTTACAAAACGATACACAAAAAGAAAAAGAAAACCAAAACTACCAGCACACCCAGCGGTATGCAGACAGAATAATAATAAAAGTGCAAAAATATATAAAATGAAGTACTAACAGTACGCGGGGTTCCAATATAACCCAAAAATAATACAAAATTTAACGAAAATATTAATTAACCCGAATCAAATTGCCGAAATATCAAAATATAAAAATCAACCAAAAATATCAAAAATAAATCAAAGATAAAAATTAACTCAGATGATAATACGGTGGTATGATGAGAGTGGGAACCCCACTCCGTGTCAGCTAAATAATAAAAAAAATAAAACATAATAATAATATAATAATAAGGTTGTTGTTCTGTTCCTCAAATTTCGGCCGAGAAACTTCGGGAAAAGAGGAAATGAAGCTAAGACAACTAAACCCCGGACAAATGACATCCGAGCTCCACCACAATCAGACACAACATAGTGGAAATGGGAAGAAGCTCGGAAGTCGGATGCCCGGTGAATAGGGGTATGACACCCCCATCTACGCGCAATCAAACAGCCCGTGCTGGTTGCGATCGCAGATGGGGAATGCCAACCGGGAGACTGGCTTTGGTGTGCGTGTCCATGCGAATTCAAACAGTGCGAAGCACTGGTTTCGACACTGGACGCGCACGCCAAAGGGAGTGAAGCTACAAATCATAAAAAAAAATCAAAAATTTAAAAATTCGCACATCGACTGGCTTTGGTGTGCGTGTCCATGCGAATTCAAACAGTGCGAAGCACTGGTTTCGACACTGGATGCGCACGCCAAAGGGAGTAAAGCTACAAATCATAAAAATCAAAAAATTAAAATTCGCGATAGTTGGGCGCCACTGTTACAGGCTGGCTACTGCCAACCTGCAGATATCACTAAGCACCTGCAGAGGCCTCCACGGTGATTTTTGCCGGCTACGTTCTCAGGGAGAAGTGCTAAGGTCGTGGGGTTTGAGGCATGCAGGGCTCCTGGCTTACACCGTGATCATACAGAAAGTTAGGGGAACGCAAATAATAATAAAAATGTACCCGGAGTTCCGCCGAAACTCGTCGGCCGAAACCTGAGGAACGAACACAAACCAATTATAAACCGAGAGCGGTGCCTTGGTGCGCGCATCCATCCGAATTCAAACGGGGACAAGCCCTGGTTACGGAATCGGATGCGGGCATCAAGGGACCGCAAACACTACGCCGACACAGAGGGAGTCTCCGCTCCCATCACACCACACCGGAAAAAATATAATAATTCATTTTATTTGTAGTGAAAAACAACAACAACAGGAAAACAACTTCCCCCTCCACCCGCACCAAGAGAAACGAGAGAGAGAGAGAAACGATGCGCACCGAGCGTGCACCCGTTGTGCGGCGCTCGATTACAAAATATTTTAAAAATTTAATATAATAATAAAATATATAAAAAAAAATAAAATCAAAAAAAAAAATTAAAAATATAAATAAAAAAACTGGTACCTTAATATAGATATAAAATAATGGTGCGGCCTTGCGCGGCCGTCATGCCACAGGTGATGTGCCACAACCGGACCGTTGCGGTGCCTTTCACCGTTACACAAAAAAAACACGAGGAGCCGGTTGGCCACCCGTATGTTGCGACCTTGTGCGGTCGGACGTTGCGGGACCTTTCCCCGATACCAATTTATGCCTCGATAGGCCACCTTCCTGTTGGGCGTCTTTGCGCCGTATCAAATTATGCCTCGATAGGCCACCAAAATGTTGGGCGATTTTGCGCCGTTAACCCAAAAATGCGGATAGCCTTGTGGTTGGCCACCCGTAACCGTACAATGTTGGGCGTCTGTCCGCCGTTAACCGTAAATATCGTTGGGCGTAAACCAAAAATGAGAATGGCCGCGTTGTTGGCCACTCGTAAAATGTGGCGGCGTTCGTGCCTCGACGATAGAAAATATTTAATGTTTAATAAACGGGTTTCCGCCCGGCCGGGTCAAATTAATTTTGGTGCACGACCAACTCAGATTAAACAACACAACAACCACCAAATAACAAACTGCCGTAAATAAGAACTCTTCGTAAAGGCGCAGCTTAAGTTGTTATCCTTGAATTTAAACCGATTATTCCAACTTAAACTCACAACCAAATTTCAATTGGATAGTAATCACTTCATACAAAATAAATGTTTTCAACACTGTAGATCCCACGCGGAATTTTTCGTTCTTCTCGTCTAACCAACTAATTTCCACTTTTCAATAAAACTCAAATTACACTTTTAATATTGTAAATTGTTACAAAAAAACTCAATCTCAAATATAATTTTTAAACATTTAATTTATTGGTAACAAAAAGCCAACCCAAAAAAACAAATTTACAATTTTCTTTATTAAGGTCAAGCCAAAACTGCACTAGACTATCTAACTCAAAATTCAAAATGTTTTCACTTAATTGGATTACATTCCAAAATAGACTTTTTTTTTACCAAAATTCCAAACTAGACTGACTAATCCAAAAAAAAACTCTTGCCCCGCACAACGACACGCAGAACATTCCAGAAGAATTGTATTTCTTCTCTGTCTCTCGTTTACATCAATTCGCATTGATGTAAACGAGAGGCATATAAGAAAAACATTCTTATGGAATGTTTTGCTTTACACACACATTCGATGCGAATTGTTCTCTCTCTCCCATCATTTTTCTCACCCTCGCGCCATCACCACGACGTGTACAAACATTAAACAACTCCGAAAGCGAGGACACAAACCGAGGGGAATAAAATACAAACAGCGCTTGTTACAATCATGTAATCGTAACAATCTATGTAACTGAAAAGCTAGAAATATTTGATATAATTAATATAATTATTCAAAAGAAAGAGAAGGTTTGTATACTTCAATACACCAACGACTGGATGTTTGTCATAAAATGCAACGTTGCCAATCTTGACTGTTTTAGTACAAGAATTATAATTATTAATTCCCAATTTCAAATCAACCCTAAATAGTAATCTACATGTACAGTGCCGAGCTATTATATTGAAATTATTCGGTTCTCAGGAAATCTCATTCAAATATATTTAATATACGAGTACATATTATCCCTCTTTTAAGATACTGGTACGATTTATATTTAATTATAAAAATTATAAAATAAACTTATTTATCATTCATTTTAGAATAATTTTTTCAAATTTTATCTAGTTGCCTTTACTTAAATATTACCTTCCAGCAGGAAAGCCATTGACGTCACACTAATTACTAATTTACGTTTGTTACCAGTCTGAGATGAATCGTTTATGACAAGTCTAATACGAGGTGACAAGTCATAGACGAGTCGCATGTGTCATGTCTGAGATTAATTGTATGTGATATATCCCCAGCAAACGTAGAAGAAGTTCCAGAACTAGTGCAAAAGTAGTGATATAAGTATTTGTTTCCTTGTGAAAAAGGATGGGCGTCGGGAAAAATTCATCAGTTTCTTAAAAAAATTTTAGTAAACATACGAAATTTTTGCGAATTCTAAATTATTTAGGATATTTTAATGGATGGATATTTTAAGGGATATTTGAATGCAATCCGGTAGTTAATCTAGTTAATCTGTTTTTTTTTTTGCTATTTTGTGCAACGGTTAAATACTAATGTACTAATGAATTTTAGAGTTATTTTAAATATAGTTCAAATAACTTTGGTTTCAGGAAATTCTACTGTAAGATGCGGAGTTGCAGAATGGTTAAATTAATAAATGTTTCAATTATTTAGGAAGCCGGAAAATATGAATTTAGAATTAAATTTCAGGAAATTTACAGATGCTTGTGAATTAATGCTTCATTGTAATTGCTGATTGTGTAGTTTAGAATTGTGTTGTCATTTTATTACTAACGACTTTACATAGGTGTCTGTAACGGGTCGAGTCAACCAATTTTGGTTAGGAAGCCGAAAAGTATTAATAGAATTAAATTTCAGGAAAATTCCAGATGCATGTGAAATAATAATATTTTTTCTTAGGTTGCCGTTTTAAAGAAGCAATTGTTGAAGACCAATACCATCGTTATCCATTAACCTATTAAGCCTTTATCCTTCATCTAGTAGATTAGAATTGTGTTGTCTTTGTGTTACTAACTATCGGCTATACCTAGGTGTCTGTAACCGGGCCGATTCTGTCCCACTTAACTAACCTATCCAATCCTTCGGTTTTGTTATGTGTAAAAAAGGGTGTACGGTGGACCCGGCGTCATCCGGGAACTCAAGCCTAAGAACTTGGTCGTACATTCAAAACCAATCAATCAATCAATCAATAATAAGTGGAAGTGCTAATAATGAATATGGTATGTATCATTTATACATCGAGACTTGTACTGGAATTATATAACGGGATGTACATTCCACGAACTGGCGAAAATGTAGTTTTACGAGGTATATAGCGTTTAATATTTTTTCATTGTGTCTTTATCACTCAATCCCACTTCGATTTTTCCCCCCTTTACCAATAAAACAGGAAAAATGAAAACCGGTTTTAAAGGTAAAGGGCGAAAAAAGGAAGAATGAGACCGGACTCGAAAGACCTAGTATGTATAGGAACACGAAGAACGCACAATATATAAGATCAGGGGAGTTTTTTCTTGTAAAGCATAAACAATTCTCTATTTCATTTATATATTTTGTTTTCGCATGATTTTTTGGTTTGGTAAAAATATAGGGTGCATCCGAAATGCTACGTGCGAAAACACATTTCAAAACAAAATACGCTGTATCTTTTATGTGCATTTTGAACATTCTCTTTTGTGATTGTTGTTTCTCACCATAAATCAAATTTTATTGTTAGCATAAAAGAGTTGAAACAAAAAGCTGGGAAACACAAATGTTTGTGAACATAAATGAGATCAGGGTTTTCAACGTGCGGTATGTGTGTTTTTAGGAATAGTGTGAAACTTATTATTGCGTTAATGAGAGGAGAACGTTTAAATTGATTTTTTTTTTCTGATAGAGTGTTTATTTTGGGTGATTCGATTGGGATAGTTTTGTGAAAATATACCAATCTATATGCCATTTAATTTGAAATCCGTTCACAAAAATACAATCGATTCAGCGGGAAATGTGGAAAACTGTAATGTTATCGAAAAATTGTTGGTATCCAATATTCCTATCCACGAAAACCATTTTTTCAATGCTTTAAATTTTTAATGCGAAAATCCTGTGAGAGTGAGTTTGAAAGGTTGAATACAACAAATAATTAAAATTACATAAAATATTTATTGAATATAATAAATAAAACTTCCCATAAAGTTTAAGGACGAATTTATTATAATTTAAAATAAACAGTGGAACCGTATGTTAAAATTAACTTTAATTAGTGAATTAATACCCTTTTTACACCACAGCTACTTTAATATGAAAGGGTGATTTTTTAAGCGTTTGATTTATAATTTTAAAAAAAACGCAATAATGTTGCAAAAAGGTATGAAATTTTTATTTGAATCGATAAATCAATGTTTGCCATTTACTTTTTAAAGATTATTTCAGTTAAATGTTGGCCACGGCTACGTTTTAAGTGATCCTCACGAGATGTCCAATTTTTTACCACTTTTTTAGCATTCCAGCTGGTATCTAGCTAAGGACACGTTTAATGTTGTCTTCCAATTCTGCAATTGTTGTTGGTTTATTGGCATACACGAGAGACTTCAGGCATAGAGAAAGGTACTATAAACAGAGGTAAAGCTGCATACTAAATTTTGACATTTGTTTTGTTATAACCCCAAAACTCAAACTCGTTTTACGACGTAAATAGTACTTAGACTTTCCGACTCTTCGAATTTACATTTGGTGTTTCCTTAAATTTACGTAAAGTTTTTGTTTTTATGTTTGAAACACATTTTTCACTGAATACGAATTATGATAATAAAATTCAATAATTTGTAAACGTTGTTCGGGTGTAAGTATGTCTATGATGAAATGACAATGCTGAGTACAATTGACTTTGACAGATGTCGCTAATCACTCGTGATGTATCAAAAACTTATACCAGAAAAACAAAAAAATCACCCTTTATAATACTTTTATATTAGTAAAGTACAATGTAATGTCTCTTCAGTTTACATCATATAATACTTTATTACTTTATTATTATTAAAAAGTATAAATTTTACATTAAAATATCAAAACTGTATTTTATTTTAAAATGTTATAGTTGATAATGTACACATACACGTAATTCCTTTACATAACACTGATAAAAGGAAAGTTTATTTCAAACAAAATTAAAATATTATAGTATTAAAATAGTGTTTAGACTACGGCTTTACAGCTGTTATACTTTAATATCAAATAAGGTGATAAAGTAATAAAGTATTATACTTCGGGTTTACACCAACATACTTTTTTGCTACCTACTTTTATTCTAGTTGTGGAAACGAGGTATAACTTTATAGGGATTTTGTATTACATATTTTAAATAAAACCATTTACTCTCAAACAACGTGCTTATTTTATTTCTTTTTACAAATATTTTTTACACACTTTTTCCGATTACCATTTGGGTAAAAAAGCAAAATACCACTGGTTTAATCAAATGAATTTTCGTTGTCACAATAAAAAAATGATAATTACGAGATTAATAATTTATAACAGACGTATGGTCAGTATACGTTGCAGATTGATATGATGACAAGTGTATTACGGTTTTATGTGATTACCACAAGTTTCTTGTAAATTATTATTATTATTATTATTTTTTTATAGGTATGATTTTTGTAAAATATTTATTATACTTAATCAAGAAAAAATAATTTATTTTTCGACGTTGACGAAATTGAACAACTTAATAAACACATTGAAACACTTGTTTATTATTTCGCACAAATTTTTTTTTTTTTTTTTTTTTTCCAAAAATGTTTAAAAAATTACTCGATTAATTTCGACTTGTTAGGTCATCATCAGGAGTATCTACTGGTTGGTAAAAATAAAAATTTAGTTATATATAGTAGAAATAAGCAAAATAAAATCAAAGAAGGAGGGACAGAAAATAGGCAATAAAAATTAATCTATTGATCGTTCCAACCATCTGTTGTTTACACGGAAAAATTACAAATAAAAAAGGGAGGGAGGGGTGCAATAGCAGGTAAGCGATTAGTTATCGGTTGAGTAACAAAATTCAAGGTACATTGAAGTGCATTTAATTACCCGACGTATTAGTCATATTATTAAGAGCGTGAGAATAAAACAGGGCGGGATCTGTAATTGGTGAGAAACGGATTTCTCTCTGTTCGTTAAGGATATCTTGGTTAAGGAATATGGATTTTCGAATTTCGTAAGATTCTAAGGTATCTAAACGTCTGCTTTTAGGTTGTATATGTAATATGTCTAAATTGTTTAAGCTAGCTGTATGATTTTCTAAAGTTAAATGATTATGGAACGTTGATTGATTGCTACCAGATAAATGTTCTTTAGCTCTAACTCCAAAATTGCGCCCAGTCTGTCCAATATATGAGAAACTACAATCATTGCAATTAATCCTATAAACACCAGACTTGGAAAGGCGATCAACTCTAGGTTTATTGTTAAAAACCATTTTCTTTATTGTGTTATTATTATAAAAAGCAAAACTAATATTGGTATAATCGGACACGATGTTGCTAATCCGTTGGCTAGTTTTTCCTATATACTCTAAGCGACGCCAATTTTCCTGCGTTGGATTATCCGGTGGATAAATACCCGTTAGAGCTTTGCGCTTTAGCTTTTTATTTAATAACTTTAATATAGTCTTAGTTGCATATCCGTTATTCGTTGCTATTTGTAGAATTATATTAAGCTCTATGTCGTAATTTGAATTTGTCAAAGGGATGTTTATTAGTCTATCTATAAGTGAGTGGAAAGCTGACATTTTAATATTATGGGGATGGTTTGAAGAACTAGGGATAATAGCGTCTGTATACGTAGGTTTCCGATAAATTTTGAAGTCTAAGGAAGAATTAATCCTGGTTATTGTTATATCTAGAAAATTAATACATTTATTTTCTTCCCTTTCCAACGTAAAATCAATGGTGGGATACTGAGAATTTAACCAAGTAAGGAATGAGTTTAACAGTCTATCAGTTCCATTCCATAGACATAGTATGTGATCAACATATCTATACCAAAAGATTATATGACGAAAATAAGGATTGTTGTTTGATAAAATCGTTTGTTCCAAGAAATTCATGAAAATTTCAGCTAACAAAGGTGACAGAGGGGAGCCCATGGGTAGACCATCAGCGAATTTGAAATATGTATTATCAAAGCAGAAATAGTTTTGTTTAATACAAGTCTCAAAGACCAACTTCAGTTCACGACGTAGGCTCTCATCTACAACATCCCTATCTAAGTAATTACAAACTATTTGAGATAAAGTTTTAATTGGAATTGAAGTGAAAAGACTGACAACGTCAAACGAAACTAGTTTTGAATGTAGTGGAATGTCGACGTCTTGAATTTTGCTAATCAATTCTACCGAGTTCTTAACCGAGTAAGCTGAAAAGAAATTAGTATGATCATTGAAAAAGTTTATGAAACCCTTACATAGCTTGTAGGCAGGAGCATTGCAATACGCAACTATTGGTCTAATCGGGATGCCCTCCTTATGGATTTTTGGTAAACCGTAAAGAATCGGAGCAGATGGATTCATGATAGAGTACTTCCAACCAGTTCCATTAAACAACTGTTGGCATTGGTTGATACACTTACTAACAGAAGTCTTAAAAGACCTAGTTGGATCCCTACCAAGCACTATTGCTTTGCTTTCTGTAATAAAATTAGAAATTTTATTACAGTAATCGACTTTTTCGAGCACGGTAATTGTATTGCCTTTATCCGCTTTACATGCTATCAGGTCATGATCACGTAGCTTTTTCTTTATCGCACTAATCACTTTGAGGTTAGTATTAGGAGAAGCAAGAGCGAGAGAAGCAGAAAAAGAAGAAGAGTTATCAATACCTTTCTTTATTTGTAGTGCACATACTGATTTTAGTTGGGTCGGCTGGTCAAATAAGGCAGTTTCAGCATCTACAGCAAGATTCTCGAATGACTGAAGGCTGATTTTATTTGGCATAGGAGCAAAATTAACTCCATTACTCAGCATTTGAATCCCTGCGCTACTGAAATATCCCTAGTTCTTCAAACCATCCCCATAATATTAAAATGTCAGCTTTCCACTCACTTATAGATAGACTAATAAACATCCCTTTGACAAATTCAAATTACGACATAGAGCTTAATATAATTCTACAAATAGCAACGAATAACGGATATGCAACTAAGACTATATTAAAGTTATTAAATAAAAAGCTAAAGCGCAAAGCTCTAACGGGTATGTATCCACCGGATAATCCAACGCAGGAAAATTGGCGTCGCTTAGAGTATATAGGAAAAACTAGCCAACGGATTAGCAACATCGTGTCCGATTATACCAATATTAGTTTTGCTTTTTATAATAATAACACAATAAAAAAAATGGTTTTTAACAATAAACCTAGAGTTGATCGCCTTTCCAAGTCTGGTGTTTATAGGATTAATTGCAATGATTGTAGTTTCTCATATATTGGACAGACTGGGCGCAATTTTGGAGTTAGAGCTAAAGAACATTTATCTGGTTGCAATCAATCAACGTTCCATAATCATTTAACTTTAGAAAATCATACAGCTAGCTTAAACAATTTAGACATATTACATATACAACCTAAAAGCAGACGTTTAGATACCTTAGAATCTTACGAAATTCGAAAATCCATATTCCTTAACCAAGATATCCTTAACGAACAGAGAGAAATCCGTTTCTCACCAATTACAGATCCCGCCCTGTTTTATTCTCACGCTCTTAATAATATGACTAATACGTCGGGTAATTAAATGCACTTCAATGTACCTTGAATTTTGTTACTCAACCGATAACTAATCGCTTACCTGCTATTGCACCCCTCCCCCCCTTTTTTATTTGTAATTTTTCCGTGTAAACAACAGATGGTTGGAACGATCAATAGATTAATTTTTATTGCCTATTTTCTGTCCCTCCTTCTTTGATTTTATTTTGCTTATTTCTACTATATATAACTAAATTTTTATTTTTACCAACCAGTAGATACTCCTGATGATGACCTAACAAGTCGAAATTAATCGAGTAATTTTTTAAACATTTTTGGAAAAAAAAAAAAAAAAAAAAAAAATTTTGTGCGAAATAATAAACAAGTGTTTTAATGTGTTTATTAAGTGTTAATGTGTTTCGCCAAGTACCAACGGCGCATAGTGTTAAAAGTATGAAATTGAACAAAAAAATTAAAAAGCAATTAAAAGCCTAATAACCTAAATAATTAAAAAAATCAACGAAAACTGAAATGGGAATCAGTAAAACAAATAGCCGAAAATTCTTCAAAAGTAGGTAAATATTAACAATACTGTTGAATTCATCATTCCACCAAGAAATCCTGGTAAATCATTTAATGAGATAATAGGAACGTTGAAGGAACTCGGAGCAACAATTTACTGAAAAATATTATGCTAATAACTGAATATAAGAATACCATTAGGTGAAACCCAGTATATAATTTCAAGTCAACAACAAGTCGGAGATAATCATATTTCACCAGATAGTTATGTTCACCATAACAAGAAAGCAAGTTCAAACGGTAGTATCAAAATTCAGAATTTTATTTGGACCATCATCGAATTCAATAATGCAATCGACACATAGGTAAGAGCGGAATTTAAAACAACTACCACAAATGGAGGATGCACAAATTAAAGTAAGCATTGCTAATCTAAATAGATTGTTACATATCAAGGAACTACTAGCTTCCACGGATATGTTAATCTTAAGAAATTCTAACTTATGACAATGAATGCATCATCATTCGCAATCGGCACAGCCCCAAAGTGACTACTACATAGATAGGTCCATCACCAATATCTCGAGGTCACTGAATAAGTTAAAAGAGAACTATGCTGCCATCGAGATGTGCCTGCTGATTTTAATTTTGGCTTTAGATAAGCTTGTGAACTACTGCAAAAATAAAGCTCAAAATCATGACAGACTATCAAGCACAATAACGTTTTCGAAAAGGAATAAAAACAACTATACGCCAAATTAAAAAGATGGAAAGCTCATTTAGAAGAACATTATTACAAACCAGCTTACATTAATAAATTTGCAAAGCTCATTAAGGCTAGAATTGTACCCGACAAATTTGACACATTTATTGTATATGTGTCTGTATTATATTTTAGGCTATTTATATTTATTCTGTTCTAAAGGCAAAATAAAACAAAAATTTCGTACAAGTGACACTTTCTCTAAATTTTGTTTATTACAATTGTTTGCTTATCAATACGGTGTCTTCCCAAAGGTTGATTCTAATACCTTAATTTAACCTTATTTCATTTAGCGTATTAATTAATCGTTTAACTGTTTAATTTAGTTTCGAAAAACTTTTTCTCCCTGCTTAATTACTTTTCAGAGAAGACGATAATACAAGCTATTGTGAATTAAAATAAATAATTTTAAATTAAAATAAATAAACACTCATACGAATGTAATTTTTTTTATCTTTATGAGGAGTATACTCGACATTATGCGAAAAATATTCGTTTCGTTCTGACGAGTATACTCGACATAAACAGTTAAAGAGTTAAAACTTTATTTTCAGAACACCGAAGCGAATCCAACTTTAAAACAAGAAATTACCAGAAAAAGTCTTCAAGCCTTGTTAAAAGCATCAAATTTATGTCTTACCACTGAAATAAACAAATCGTTGCAAATATGCGTAGTAAATTCAATTTCAAAATTTGCTTTGTGTGACCTCGTGGAAGCAGATATCTTACTTTGTTTTCGTATGACTATTCTATTTATGATTAATGATGATTCTTTATGCAGCCTAGAAGCATCCATGACTGCTTCTGAAATATGCGCTAATCACAATATAACACCAATGTATTTACTCCACGCGTACAAGACCAATATTTTGAAATTAATAATTTCATTAGCCGTCCACATGTTCATAAACACGGATATTTTAAGTGCTTGCTCATTGAACACGGTAACTAAAATGTTCGGTTATGCAGGAACACGAGATTTTACGAGTAAAAATTATAAATTAATGTTAGCTATGCTTTTACCTTTCCGTATAAAATATCCAAACGTTGAGGAATTGATTAAAGAGGTGAGTAAGTGCGTGCAAAAGGATTTGCCAGTGCCATTAGAAAGTGCCTTCCTCACCATATATCCATATTTGTGTATAAACCAACCGGCTGAAATCACTAACGAATGTCTTGATTATGTGATTCAAATTACAGATAGAACTCTATATACTCTGTTACATTCGGATGTGGACGTAAGTAGTTAAGCATAATTATTTTAATCTTTCTAAATAATTCAATTATTTTCAAAACTAAACTAATTATATTCTTTTTTATATTTGGCAGAAAACTGTCGCCGAAATTTTAGTTCATTACCACAAAAGACCGGAATGTGTTTTACGTGCTTTTCGATGTGTTTTATCGAAAACTGATATTTATCAAGGAACAGATACGAAAATGTATAAAGAAATCAGCGAATTTATAGCTGCGCGATTTCTTGCGGTTTTAGCATTTTTTGAATCGATAATTTTAGACCTAGAAACAGAGCGTGAAATGAAAAAGGAAACTCTTTTGAGTTTAGGTGAAATAATTCGTTTCTTGGGGTCTCATCACATTACGGCGTTCCGTTTTAAAATTATAGCCATGTTAAAAACTGCTGTATCAATTAAAGTTCCGGGATTTCTAAAAATATGCGTTAAAGTTTGGACTCTATTCATACATACAGTTAATTTACAAATGATGGGACCATTATTAAGCACAGTATTTCTATCGCTTCAACTTTTACTAGAAGTAGAGGAAGACGGCATGCAATGCTATTGCAAAATATTTAATCGTATCGAATGGAGCCTTATTGAGTAATTTTATCAAAGAATTGCTTTTCATGAGCGTACACAGTTTGATCCTGAAATTAAAAGTGTAGTTAAAATAGATAATCAACCGGGATTTATATCAGAATTAAAATTACTTATGGATCAAATAGTGCACGAACACTTAGGTGTACGTGTTTATGCACTAAAATATTTAAAGAACTTATTCGTGGCACATCGCATAGAATTAAATAATTTAATTATTGGCCAAAATACTATGGATTCCAGAATTTAAAGTTTACTAGAATGTTTGATGTTGGGATGTGTTCAGGATCGTCAGCTGAGTTGAATAAACTTTCACCGTAATTAAAATTATGTATTCGTAATGTAAATTTCAATTTAACGTACACATAGATGTTGCACAGGAATTATGTTTTCTTGTAGAGTAGTAATATTTGTATTATATAACTTAAAGTGGCATTTGTATTATATAACTAAACTTTGTATTTGTATTATATAACGTAAATTATTCGTATTAATTTAATTTATATCTTTGTTTACAAATATTTCATTTAAATTTGCATTAACTTAAAAGTGCCATCTATTGTTGATTATTGTATTCAATTATTATTAGTACTTTTTGTCTCAGTTAGCACTTTTCCATTTTTAGTACTTTATTTTAATTTTGCTTGTCAATATTTTCATGTAATAAATTTGGGACTTACCTTTGTCATCTAAAACTGGACGCATCATTTCGTTTGTAAAAAATAAAAGTTAAAATTAAAAAGTGTAAATCAGTCCAGTGGTGTTTTAATTAGTTGTTCAAAATTAACAACTCCGAACAAAATATAGGACAAAGTACAGGATGTAAACATTCCGAAGAAAATTTGCAGGCGAATGTCTTGGAGAATTAGGAGCACCGCAACATAATTTTTCATTAAGCGTTCATTCTGATGCATTTGCAATGATGGCACTTAATCAAACCAGCGAAGTCTTTTAACGCATTTCTGAATCAAATGCGATACATAAAGGGAATAAAAGAGGAGATGACAATACTAATATCTAAGCAAAAACCTCAAAAGGTTATTTTAATCGGTGATGATGGTGAGGAGTATATCATAATGATGAAACCAAAAGATGATCTGCGAAAAGATTTACGTGCCATGGAATTTAATGCCGTTGTAAAAGACTATCTGAATAAGGATCTCGATGCAGGTGAGCGTCGTTTAAATTTTCGAACCTATGCTGTTATACCACTTAATGAAGAATGTGGGATCATCGAATGGTTATCAAATTTACAAGCATTCCGTAACATAGTAAACACTATCTATGAGCAAATCAAAATAGGAATGAATAAGCGTGAAGTTCTTGCGGCGAAATGTGTTGTACGCGATCCGATATCTAAAAAGCGTAATGTATTCTTAAATACATTATTACCTAATCATCCACCTGTATTTTCTGGATGGTTCATTAATCGTTTTACAACACCGCATAATTGGTATCATGCTCGGAGTTCATACATTAAAACAACTACGGTAATGTCAATTGTAGGCTATATATTGGGGTTGGGCGACCGACATGGCGAAAATGTTTTATTTGACGCCACCAACGGCGATACTGTACATGTCGATTTCAAATGTTTATTTAATGGAGGGGATGCTTTTGAACCCCCGGAAAAAGTATCATTCCGATTAACGCACAATATGGTCCATGCAATGGGACCATTGGGCGTTGAAGGTTTATGTCGTAAATGCTGTGAAATTACATTGAAAATATTACGAACTCAGAAGTCAACACTGATGTCAGTATTAAAACCTTTTGTGTATGATTCGTTAGGATCGTGAAGTCAGATTTCTAAAAAGGATCGGCAATTGGAGCGAACAGATTCCAAGGCTATGGTAAATGTGAATAATATAGAACAACGGTTGAAAGGTTTGATGAAATTAAATGGAGAAACCCAACCTATTCCTGTTTCAGTGGATGGTTAAGTTAAGTCCATTATATTAGAAGCAACGAGTATTGATAATTTAGTATCTATGTATAGTGGCCGGCGTGCATATTTGTGAACAGTGGTAGAATTAAATTATTTTATTTTTTTATATATAATTTTAATAAATTGAATTTTTTTCATTTTCAAATAATAATTTATCGTATATTACCTGTGATGGACGATTCAATGGAAAATTTACTCTGTGGATTATTAGTGTGTTTATGTTCAATTAATTAGGTATGTGCAATAAAACTTCTATGTACGATCAACTTAGAAGACCTCCCGTACAATCGGATTTGATCGATAAACCATACCCCTTCTAACAACTCTTCTCAGCTACAACCGCGACCACGGTTAGTACTTACTACTTGTAAAATAGACCACGCCCTTATGATATTTATTTTCTACTATTTGCTATACGTAGTACGTATTGTGATATCCAATCGGTGTGAAAAATGCTGCCTCCACCCCCCCCCCCCTCCTACCTCAAAATTTTGTACGTGTAAGAAATTTATTTGTAAGTGGACCAATATTGCAAGAAAATTGTAGAACTTATAACGGTACTAGGACGAGATAGAAACAATATGTTTTTAATTTATTCCTAGTAAATTCATTCAACATAATGCAATACACAAATTTAGTATCTATGTGTGATTACAAAGCAATCTCGCTAAGTGTGGGTCAGATAAGGGTTCCGTTACTCTACAGGGTACCGCATTGGAATGAGACCAAACGAGTAGGTTGCATTGAAAAGCGCGGTTTTTGAAAACATTGCATTTTGATGTGCGGTTACATTTTGTAATCGAACTTGGATTGCAGGTGCATTAGATGACATATTCCAACAACTTAAACTCAGCTCTACTCAGAATTACATCATCAACCCAAAATAACCGAAACATACGGAATCTGTGACAATAAATTTTAACCATTCAAAATCGGTAAGGCTTAACCATCAGGGATTTTTGCAAACAATTGAAAAAAATTCATTTTGCTAAACAAGAAACTAACGGTAGGTTGCATATGGAAAGCGCGTTTTTTTTGGAAAAATTGCATTTTGATACATGTTCGGTCACATTTTGTAATCGAACTTGGATTGCAGGCGCATTATACGACATATTCCAACAACTTAAACTCAATATATCATTAAAGAACCTCTGATGACTTCAATCAAGAAAGCCGAGGATTTTACCATTTAAAGTTTGAGCGTAGGTTGAGGTCGTTTCGGCCCCAATTCCTCTAATCATTCGCTTTACCAGATAAGAGTATTTTCCCAAATACTAATATGCACCAGCTATCCTGAGAGTAACTTCGGAACAAACCAGCTACTAGATGGTTCGATTGGTCTTTCGCCCCTATTCCCAATTCTGACAATCGATTTTCACGTCAGAACTGCTACGATCCTCCATCAGCGTTTCCAATGACTTCGACCTGATCAGGTATGAAAAATATGTCAAATATTTAATTTTTTTTTTGTATGAACAAATTTTTGTTAATTTATATTCATTTATGACTTTAAATTGATGGTTGATAATTTCCATATTTAGTCATAGTAATTAATAATTTATTAGTATTTAATATTTCTTTCTTTTCTGGGCGCATACGTAATTCTAGTAAAAATGATTTTTGTTGTTTTTGTAGTATAGATAAATTTATGTAGATAATGTTTATTATGAATAGTTTTCTTTATTTTTGCTTTGCTTGGAGGAGTTTTTCGACTTTAATGGGAACTTAAGTGACGTAAGTAAACAACATGGTGGTTGAGTGGTTACAAGTTTTTTTCATTTCTATTATTTATCTGCGGGTTTACGTTACCATCGTTTTCTGTTATGTTCTAACATTTATTGGAAGGCCTGTTGTGTTACAAACTATGTACAACATTCCCAGCAGCTACTAGAGGCAATATCTCACCTGGTAGACCAGATAGAGAATAACAATGAATTGTTTAAGATACACACGAGCAGAACCCGACGGACACCGTTGGACTTTATGGGGAATATGTTCGAGGATCTGTTTGGTCTACTGAGCCAGTGAGATGCCCAAAAGTACAACGAGCTCACTAGCTATATTATAAAGAATGAGCATGAACAAATTGAGAAACAATATGAACTGATACAAAATGAGATTCAGTCAGTAATCATGCATGAGGAATTCTTAGATGTAGTGTTTCAGTTGTCGACCGCCATATTTATATATAAAGACATCCAAGGAGACCTAATTGATATGTTGTTCAATATACATCTTGGTCGAGCCAACATGCGTATACTACCACCCTCACAATTCGCAGAACAATTAAGATAAGTTTATCAGATACCCAACCGAGATGTACAAGTCCCAAGTTCCAATACACACTGGGTGCATGTATACAAACTATTGGAAACTAAACCAGCAATACTAAAAGATCAAATAATATATGAGATCCAGATACCTTTAATACAAAGCGGGTTACCAACTGTACAATATCATCCCAGTACCGGCCAGACAAAAGATAGTTGTATGTATATCAAGCCTTAGTTTTACTATGTATTAGTGAGTAGGACCCGAGCATGGTATCATCCAATACTTGCGAAAGGGCTACAAAAATGTAAATTATGAGTAGACGGAACTGTTATCTGTAGAGTAAAAGGACCAATGTACAGAATAGCATCTCCCGAAGAACATTGTGAAATTTCATTACTCACACATGCCGAAAAACCACCAAACCAGTGCCAGGTATGATCGGAAGCATGGATTACAACAACATTTATTCGCACGCTAAAGAATAATCTTTGTTTATTAGTACTACCCAAGGAAACTACATTTGATCTGACATGTGAACAACAAATACAAACAGTAAGACTGCAGGGGATGATAACGCTAACACCAGGGTGCAGCTTAAGAGGGCCATATATGGTAATAAAGGCACGAACCTTGTACCAGACCAGCAACTATACAGACCTGATTCCCACATTCAACTTGTCACTAGAGACCAAGTCCCGAACACCAGCGGTAAAACCAGAAAATATAGATAATGAAATAGCAGAGTTACAACAAACAATCACAGAGTTAAAGCATGAGGAGACTTGGTCACAGGTTAATTTGCACCATTTGGGTAATTACACGGCATCGTCAACGGCCATAATTCTGATCATAATTCTTATGTTGCTGGTGTACAAACATAAGAACCAGGGAAGGTACTAGGAAACGGGGCAAGTCAGCGCATGCTTAATAAACACATTAAAACACGTTTATTATTTCGCACAAAACTTTTTTTTTTTCCAAAAATGTTTAAAAAATTACTCAATTAATTTCGACTTGATAGGTCATCATCAGGAGTATCTACTCGGGAATTTTTGAAAAAAAAAAAAAAAGAGTTTTGTGCGAAATAATAAACAAGTGTTTTAATGTGTTTATTAAGTGTTAATGTGTTTCGCCAAGTACCAACGGCGCATAGTGTTTAAAGTACCAGTTTATTGCATTTGAATTAATTAAAAATAAATTAATTCTATAAAAAAATTATGGCTGTATATGTATATCTAAGTTAACATGCGGCAACGAGCCGATTCCCACAGTTGAACAGAGGTTTCATATTGCACATATGCGATATGAACAACAACCTAGATAAGACGTGCATTTCCTATAATGCAGTATCATCATATTTTATTTGTAAGATAATTTTATGTAACGTAATTTTAAGTTAGTCATAATTTTGTATTGAAAGTAAAATATTGTTAATAAGATTAAATAAAACGTTTTAAGATAAAAAAACATTTTTTTTATGTTACTTAAACAAGAATTTTGTTAACTGGCGCCGAAACAGAGACCCTTCCTTGTAAAAAGTTCAAAATTTAAATTAACCAAAATTTAAAAGTGTTTAACCAAAATTTAAATTTACCTAAATTTAAAAAAAAAGTGTTTAACTAAAATTTAATCTAACCAAAATTTAAAAGTGTTTAGCCAAACTTTAAATTTACCAAAATTTAAAAAAAGTGTATAGCGATGTTATGAGGTTTTATTTTGGTTTCGATTAATTAACACTCACTATATTTTATTATATACATAAATTATTTATTAGTTATTTATTTAGATATAAAATATTATTTTCTTATGTTAGTTCACAAAATGGCTGGGTGTGAACGATTGTTCGCGGCACTGCACTTTTTTATTTTTCTTTATGAGACCGTGTCTCTTCACTTTTCAAAACCCGACTGTATCTGTTCGTTTTTCGTAATTGCATCAGTTCTCGATATTTATCGATTAACGATAAATATCGATATTCTCGAATGTAGATGGCGAAATTGCTATATTCAGTAAAACGAGCTATGCCTCGTAATTAAGCGGCGCGGAGTATAAATAGTTTTGCTACGAGGAGTGCCACGAATTGAAAATGATTTTTACTTTTTGAGCCGTTACATCACTCCCCTCCTGGATCGAAAACCGTAGTGTTTTAAATTGAATGATACTGTTTTTGTAACACTACGTTTTTCGACGCGGTTTACCACGAGAATTCCGTATGCTGGCTTACGCCTGTCGATGCCAATTGTTGTGGATTTTCCATCTACATCCACAACAAAGAATTTTCGCAATTTGCGGGTCACTGGATACGGTCCAGAGTAGGGTGTACTCAAGGGACTTCTGACTCTATCCACACGTACGAATACGTGTGAACAGGTTTCCAGATTTTTGGGGATGTACGTTGCCTGTTCGGTTGGATGTCTTGTGTCCGTAGGAACTAAGGCTCTCATGGTAGTACGAAGCTGCTTCACGAAATCCGAAATATCTGTGTTTGGGTTCGAATTTTGATCTTTGATGAAGAATTCACCGGGAACCTTGATATTTTGACCATATACTAGCTCTGCTGGTATGCAGTCTAGGTCTTTCTTGACGGAGGTTCGAATACCCAATAGGATCGTAGGAAGTTCTGAACTCCAATGGGATGTATTACATCGAGCTGTTAACGCGGCTTTTAGTTGCCTGTGGAACCGTTCGACAAGACCATTCGCTTTCGGGTTGTATGCAGTTGTCCGAATGCGATGGGAACCTAGGAGCTTCATGAGCTCGGTGAACAACGTTGACTCAAATTGTGTTCCTTGGTCTGTCGTGATGAAGAGTGGGACACCATATTGACAGATATACTCATTGCAGAAGATCTTGCTTACGGTTTTTGCGGTCATTTCTCGGATTGGATAAGCTTCTGGCCAACGGGTAAATCGGTCGACTATCGTTAAAATATAATGATGGCCATTCGATTGGGGCAGTAGACCAACCAGGTCCATGTGGATATGTTCGAACCTGCCACTTGGTAGCTCGAATTTACCAAGTTCTGATTTCGTGCGGCGGTGAACTTTGGACTTTTGGCATGGGATACAAGATTTCGCCCAATTGCTTGTATCAGTATTCATTCTTGGCCAGAAGTATTTCGAAGCTATAAGTTTTCGCGTAGCACGGATGCCGGGATGTGATAAACCATGTAGGCTATCGAAGATTGTCCGTCGCATGTTGAGGGGAACGTAGGGTCGATTTTTACCTGTAGAAGTCTCACACCAAATTTGCTGCTTGTCTGGTAAGTCGATCCGTTGCAGGTTTACGCTTGATTTCGGTGTTCGTGCTGAAATCAATTTCTACAATTCGTCGTCGCGTTGTTGTTGTTCAAGTAGTTCCTTCGTGTCGAAGGAGAAAACGCTGAGTTCTGTGAGAAGTGTTTCACCAGAACGAGACAAACAGTCGCTCACCACATTGTGTTTACCTTTGATGTGATGAATGTCGGTAGTGAACTGAGCAATGTAATCGAGATGTCGTAATTGCCGGGGACTACGTTCTGATTTTGACGCAATAGCTGTTGTAAGTGGTTTGTGGTCGGTGAAGATAGAAAAATTTCGTCCTTCGACGAAATGGGGAAAGTGTTTGATTGCTAAATACATAGCAAGGAGTTCTCTATCGAAAGTAGAGTATTTAATTTCCGCGGGAGAGAGCTTCTTTGAAAAGAACGCTAATGGTTGCCAACATCCTTTGTTGCGTTGTTGTAAGACAGCTCCAACTGCTACATTGGAAGCGTCGGTGCTTATGTTGAACTGCGCGTCGTTCAACGGGTGTGCCAATAGGATGGCAGCGGCAAGAGAGCGCTTCACCTTATCGAAAGATTCTGTGCAATCTTCGGGCCAAGAGAAGTTTCTTCTGTTTTTGCCTTTCTTAAGTAAAATGGCCAAATGCCTGTGAATGGGCGATAACAGTTCGGCTAAACGTGGTATAAAGCGGTGGTAATAGTTCACCATACCGACGAACTGCTGTATTTGGCGGATTGATGTTGGTTCTGGAAAATTTGAAATGACATAAACCCTGTCTTTCGACGGGAGGATGCCATCTTTCGAAATTGTGTGGCTCAAGAAGTCGAGTGACTTCACGCCGAAAATCCATTTCGAAGCTTTAATATTAATTCCAAATGCGGAGAGACGTTTAAATACTGACTCGAGATGTTCACTGTGTTCCATCTCGGACCGACTCGCAATGAGGATATCGTCGATGTAAGAGTAGACGAAGTCCAGCCCTTTTAACACTTCGTTAAGGAATCGCTGGAATGTCTGGGCTGAGTTACGAAGTCCATATGGCATTCGGGTAAACTCAAACAACCCAAAAGGAGTAGTAATCGCGGTTTTGTGAATATCCTCGAGAGCCATGGGGATTTGATGATATGCCCTAACCAAATCAATTTTCGAGAAAATAGTGGCGCCGGCGAGTTTCAACGAGAAACTGTGGATGTGGGGGATAGGATATCTATCTGGGATAGTGACAGTGTTTAACTGTCGATAGTCTCCACAAGGGCGCCAGTCCCTGTCTTTCTTTTGTACCATATGTAATGGTGAAGAGACTGGTGATGATGAGGGGCGGCAAATTCCGATGTCTGTCATAAACTGAAATTCAGTTTTTGCAGCTTTTAGTTTTGTTGCGTCGAGTTGTCGTGGTTTAGCACAAGGTAACCTACCTTGTGTGACGACGTAGTGGACTACGTTATGCTTCACTGTGAAATTGTAATTCGGAGCCTCAGTGAGCGAAGGGTAATTCTTCAAAAGAGCGCCGTAATCGTTATTGACGCTGAAATGTTTTGGAGATGGCGTATCAACTTGGGCGATGATTGCGTTCACAGCGAGGGTAGTAATTGAATCAGAGAATCTTCTGTTTTTCAAATCGACCACGAGACCATAGTTGGACAGGAAGTCAGCACCTATAATAGGCCTGTCTACTGCCGCGATGATGAAGGGATGTGTGAACGAACGCCTGAGACCGAGATTAACCTTCAAAAGTTTTGTGCCGTAAGTGGAAATTGGGGATCCGTTTGCTGCGGTAAGAATGCAAACGGTGTCTTTAGCATGTCGGGGAAACTTGTTTACAGGTATCACAGATACTTCAGCCCCCGAATCGATCAGGAATTGCAGGTTATTTTCGTGATCTTTAATGAAAAGACGGCGAGAAGAACCACTCCCACTGTTTGCCGTAGAGACAGCAGGATTTAGCGGTTTTCCGAAGACTTAAAATGTTTGGAAGTAGCTTCCCCATGAGGTACCGGTCGGAAACTGCACGGCTTGTTACAGTTGCGTGCGCGTGAGCCGAAACGTCGGTGGTAGTAGCAGAGTCCGGGTCGAGATGACGATCTCGACCTTGACCTGTGTCGGTAATTGAAACTCTGTCTGTTGTTTGGCGATCTTCCACGTGAACCAATGTTCATATTGGCCAGTGTTCGCTGTAGATCGGCCAATTGTTGTTGCGTCTTGTCCAGTTGTCTCTGCATTGAAGCAAGGGCTGATTCACCGTCAGCAGTTGCCTTGCTTGTGGATGGCTGGTTGACAGCAGCAATTGGTTTGGGTGCTCTGGATTGAGCGTAAATCCAGATATTGTCGGCGACCGGTAGGATTTCCTCGATGTCGTTCTGTAACGTCGACTAAAGTTCGCACGTTTCAAGTTTGGTAAGGTTTTGCTCCCCTGACGTAGCGGTTACGAACAAATACGTTGAACATTGAAAGCGCGGGAAAATTATATAGCATGTAATGGTGAAGTATAGTTAAATACTTCGGTAATAATTGTTAATGGATGGGGCAAGCTTCGGTTTATAAAAAAAAAGACAAAAACGAAAAGTATAAATAGGTTTTGCTTTTGGGTGCACGGTAGTTAGTGGAAAGTTTTTCTGAGTTGCTTACGGAGTAATCTAAATGCTGCTGATTAATTTTTTTTTGTATTAAAATAATTTAAAAAAAAAAAAAGATCAAGAATTATTAAATTAGTGAATTTTCATGAACATTTGTGCAAGTATAAATTAGCTGCACTCTTTCCTTATAATAAATTCAAGTTGTGTTAAATACCAAGCTAAAATTAGCAAATTCATGGTTTTGTGCGAATTTATTTCATACCAGTGCTTACAAATAAAAATAAAATAAAATAAAAACTCATTTATGAAGTCTTATCTCGGTTTGGTGAACAATGTATGTTTCACGAACGATGGTGGGCAAACTGTTAAACTTTGCTCAACCTTATGAAAAGTCAAAAATAAATTTAACCGGCATGTTAGTTATTTTATATTATAAGTAAACATTATGTTAAAGTATATACAGTGAATTATTGTGTTAGTCGCAAGTTAAAATTATAGACCTATTTTATGGTGGCTGTGTGATTGTTTAATTAAGATTGTGACATAAACTGTAAAACGAAAACGAACACGCTAAAATTATATCTACTCAAGCATTTGGGTATGCAACAAAATGAGCATATCGCTGGGTTAGTAATTTACGGTACATCTAAAACGGTTATACCAAATAACAAAATAATACCAAGGCATCTAAAAAAAAAAAAAAAAAAAAAAAGTGACCATTGGTTCGTCTCTTAAAAATTAATGCAATGCGACGAGAACAATTAAAACAAGGTGCACGTAACTATGTTAAAACAACAAAAAGATAAAAATTAAAAATATGTACAACAAAATAATAATAATCGAATAACGTTTATAATAGTTTATACTAATACTAAGTTCTAATAGTATTACAAATAATAATCAGTACAAATATAAAATAAATATACAACAATAATAATTAAATGGTGCATCGACTTCAACTACTTGGATATTCGGCCGCAACCAAATTTAATTAAGGTCTTATTTACATTTTTATAATTAGAATTAAGCGTAAATATTTTTCATTTTATAATAGTCCGGTGGAGGGTTTTAGTTAAGTTAGAATTTACTTGAGGTTTTTACAATTGCCAAGTTACAGTTTATACTGGACGTCCTTAGTAAATAGTATATTAAAATTTAACGGATAGAATAATTGTATAACGTTAAGTTTTTGATTTATTTTCGATTTTTCAATCATATGTTCATGGATTTATTTTCTTTTTACGATCTTATTTCAATAAAACCATTAAATAATTATATTAATTTCGAAATTCAATTTTTCATTTTTTTTTTTTTGGGTGTCCTGGTGTAATGATTTACTTTTCGGTTGAATAATTTTCGCTTTGCAAGTGTTCATGATGAGAAACTAAAAATTTTAATGTAGAGGTTGAGGGTAAGTGTGATTATGACATGTTAGGTAAGTTGGTCCGAGTCCTGTTATCCTTTTTCATCCTGCAAATTTTAAATTCCTGTGGTCTAGCACGCATCTTGTGATCCTCGGTAAAACCCACCCCATACCCTGAGCATAGCCGGCAGAACATGACCACGCCGGGGTTCTCACAAGATGGAATAATTAATTCGGTGCCATTCAATTTTTAGGAAACGAGAATTTTCCCGCGACCAACTCATGCCAGGTATACCCGTTACAGATGGCGCCCAAATTAAAAATGGCTATTATTACTTTCCTCATTTAAATTTATATCCTTACTTAAAATTTCATCTATCTAATTAGTTTTTTTTAACTATATTTCGCGTTTTTGAATTCGTCTATGATCATTGGATAGATTTAAAATAACATTATTACCATTATTGTCGATTGTAGTGTTTACCGTAATTGTATCAATTATCATAGACAGTTAAGCATGTTTTGACAATGACTTCCACCATACTGGTGTTTGATTGCATTGATTGTTAAAACGTGCTTCGTAAGTATGTGCTGCAGAAGCAACTGTATCCCGTTTTCAGTAGAATCAATTGCCAATTCATGTAACACATTCTTATCAAATATTCAAATTATAAACCGTAACAATTTCTCCCAATATTTCAAAATGTTTAATATTGTAGACTGTCTTGTTAGTAAACGGTTTAGCTCCCTCAATCCCTTTTCCTATATCCTCAGGTTACTTATAGACCAACTTAATGAATAAATACAAAAGCACGCATTCCATGATCACACATACCAACTCAACCTCTTTCATGCACATATACATATAATCAAATTTCATTATCATATTTTTTTTTCTAAAAATAAGCATCCAGAATTATTTTTCATTTTGACTAGTCCTTACATAGATTTAAAACAAAAAAAAATCAATTTAATCCCGAAAATCATAATTCACGAAATTTGTTCAGCTACTGTTGTGTCAGGGTTAAAATATCTCAATTTTGACTGTAACGAATTATTTTAAAAACGGTGAAGAGAGTCTGTAAAAAAAAAAAAAAATTTGAATCTTGAACTAAGTTTCTATTTATTATTTGTCTATCGATACTTCAATTTACAATCATGAATCTCGACCACCTGGCATACGACGAATTCGAACTCGAGTGCCTCATTCGTATGTAATGCCACACACTTGTCATGGAAATTTCGACATCATACGCGGTACAATATACTTAACATTTCGAAACATTGCACGCGCGAAAATATTTAATGATGCGAAGAAATTCCATGAAATTGTATTTTGTAAAATAAACACATTTTATATTTCGAAATTTATTTCTTTTACGATAATTCAATAACGATAAAATATGTTTATTAGGCATTACAAAATATTGTAATAATTAATATTAAGTTAATATAAAAATATATAGATTTGGTTGCTCGAGGAAGAAGCAACTATGTTAATAATAAATAAATATAATGTATAATATATATAATATAATAATAAATAATAATTAAAAATAAAGAAGTGATAATATACACCCCATCCCTTTACATGGCGATCTTGCCGAATATGAATCTGAATGTATAGTGAATTTGCGGTGATAAGTTTTAGTAATATACAACGCGTGAAAAGTAAATTTAATACAAATAAGCGAATAATGGTGCATTAAACAACATTACGTATATATTTATTTTTAAACTGTGCAGTGAAACATTAAAAAAAAAATGTTGATAATAAATAATAGATACGGAATATAATAAAAAAAGTGAATCTAAAGTGTTGGGTGTCCGTCGCACCACACTATATATAGTATATATAATATAAAAAAAAAATTGATAGACGAGAGTGGAAACCCCCACTTAAAATTTGGGTATACACAAAAAAAAATGGATTTCTTCAATGGCGCGAGGAACCTTGAGGCTGTGCAGAGCAACCAGAAGACCGTCAGCAATGACCATCAATCATCAAACAATACGGACATGTCAGGGTATTTTAAGGTAACAATAGTTGTAATAATAATATTAGCTATAATCTATATAATTAAGAAAGCATACGAAAATGCAAAGAAAAAAATTGTTACAAATTTAACAAGAGTAATAAACTCTTAAACAATAAACATGAATAAGTATGATAGTATAGTATATATATGAATATAGAACAAAAAAAAAATTGATGTCAAGAAGATCCAATTGCACAACATATTTTATAAATATTTTTATTTTTTATTTTTTAATGAGTGTGTAGTCACCACCTATTAAGTTACAATTAACAAAATATGCTTTGAAAAATAATTTTATGACACACATATAATTTCCCTTTAATTTCATTTCTGGTGTGATCAAATTTCCAATATAAATTAGATATAGAATTAATTTAGATTATGTGTAATATTTAAATGCCATTTAAGAAGAAAATGGATCTAAAAATTAGTGAAGTTATTAAAGTGTTACCGATCTTCACAGGTGAACACAAAGATCTAGAAAATTTTTTAAGTTTGGTCAAGTTGTTACATGACGAATTAAAAATAGCTGATCAACCAAAATTGATCGCGATTGTGTTAGCGGCTAGAATTAGTGATAGTGTAAAATCAAAAATCACGTTAGAGGAAAAACCAGAAACTTTTAAGAAGCTAAAAGAATTATTTTACAAAGTGTTTGGCTTAAGGCGTTCTCCACTAGAGATACAATCAGAAATACATAGAGCCAGGCAAACGGGTAAAATAGAACACTATATAGAAAAAATTGAAAAGTTAGTTAACGAACTAAATAGTGTACAAGTAAAAATCCTAGCTGATGCAGATATAAAAACCGTACATTTGATATCGGATCAATTGGGTTTAAATGCATTCAAAGAGGGATTAATAGATATATTGAAACCCACTGTAATGGCAGCTAGACCAAAAACTTTAGCTGAGGCTATCGAAGTAGCAAGAGAGGCCTCAAAAGTTTTTCAAACAGACACACAAAATGTGTCACAACTTAAACACCAAATATCTCAATTTACCAGAAAGAAATTTAATAGGAACAGCAGAATTGCCGGTCGGAGCAATAACAGTTATAATAGTGAACATTATAATAACTATAGAAATAGCAATAGTTATCAACACAAAAATAATTTATATCGTGGTAATGCAAATTATGGACAACGAAATTCGAATCGTTTCTCAAACCAAAATAATAATTATAACCAAGGATATTTTGATTATAGAAATCAGAATTATAATAATCAAAGTCATAGAAATCAAAATTATAATAATGAAAATCGAAGAAACCGAAATATACATGTATTACAAAGGTCGGGAAACGGGGTTATTCCTCCGATAACATCACAGGAGGATATAACAAAACAATTGAACGAGTTAGCAATTCACTAATTTTCCATATAAATGCAAATTCAGGAAGTCTGGTAATGTTACAATCAGATTTGTCCGGAGACGTCTTGACATTTCTGGTTGATACAGGATCGGATATCACTGTTTGCAAAGTGGATAAATTAAGAGAAAATATAGCTATAGATAGTAATAATAGATGTAGAATAACGGGAGTGACAGACTCCGAAACATATTCATTAGGCACTGTATATACAAACTTTAAATTCCATAATCATATTATTAAACAAAATATACACATAGTTGAAACAAATTTCCCCATAAACACAGATGGAATAATAGGTAAGGATTTTTTGAGCAAAAATGGATGTAAGATTGATTATGAAACTTACACAATCACTATTAACTCTGTAGATGAAGAAATTATCCTACCCTTGGAGACGAATCTTCCAACACAAAATACTTTTACAATACCAGCGAGAACAGAAATTTTGAAAGCTCTAAATATTAAAAGAAGTGAAGATAGTATAATTTTAAATGAAGAAATAAGTAAAGGAGTATTTATTTGCAATGGAATAATTCCTAAGAATGGTATTGCACATATAAGAATAATAAACACTAATGAAGAAGCAGTTCAAATAGATAAATATGAACCAAAATTAAAGAATTTAAGTAATTATCATATAATACGGAACACTAAAGACACTAACATTTCAAATAAAGAACGGTACACGAAAATAATTAAAGAATTAAACATGGAAAATAATAATGATTACGAAAAGGAGGAAATTTTTAAAATTTGTAGGGAATTTACAGATGTTTTCTACGTTTCTGGTGATACATTAACAACTAACAATTTTTACAAGCAAGAAATAATAAAAGAGGATAATACGCCTGTCTATATAAAAAATTATAGGTTGCCAAAAGCTCAATATAATGAAATAGATAAAGAAATCGAAAAACTTTTAAATAATGATATCATAGAACCTTCAATCAGCCCGTATAATTCTCCATTGTTAATTGTCCCAAAAAAATCTTCTGAAGGTGATAGAAAATGGAGATTAGTTGTAGATTATAGGCAATTAAATAAAAAAATTATAGACGATAAATTTCCATTAACTCGTCTAGAGGACATATTAGATAATTTAGGCCGAGCGAAATATTTTTCGACGTTAGACCTAACTAGTTCTTTTCATCAAATAGAACTAGAGAAGGAATCTCGTCCTATGACAGCCTTTTCGACGAATAAAGGACACTTTCAATTTAAAAGGTTACCATTTGGACTCAAAATATCCACGAACAGCTTCCAAAGAATGCTATCAATAGCATTAGCTGGTCTAGAGGAACTTGCGTTTCTATACGTGGATGATATAATTGTTTTTGGTTGTGGAATGAAACACCACAATAATAATTTAATTAAAATATTTAAAAGATTAAGAGCCTATAATTTAAAAATCAATCCATCTAAATGTAATTTCTTGAAAAAGGAAGTCACGTATTTAGGTCACTACATCACAAGTGAAGGGGTTAAGCCTGACCCTGCGAAATATGAAGTGATTAAAAATTATCCTCGCCCAACCGATTCGGATAGTACACGCCGATTCGTTGCATTCTGTAACTATTACAGAAGGTTCATCAATAACTTTGCTTTGATAGCGAAACCTCTCAATAACCTATTAAAAAAGGGAACAGTGTTTGTTTGGTCTGACGATTGTGAAAAAGCATTTAATTTACTTAAAACAAAATTAATTAATCCACCAATCCTACAGTATCCAAATTTTGATAAAGAATTTGTTCTAACAACGGATGCATCAAATTTCACGTTAGGTGCTATCTTATCACAAGGTGAAGTTGGGAAAGATCTACCAATTGCCTTCGCAAGTAGATCTATGGATAAACACGAACTAAATAAACCAGTTATTGAAAAAGAACTATTAGCTATACATTGGGCCATAAATTATTTTAAACCTTACCTTTACGGTAGACAATTTACTGTGGTAACTGACCACAGACCACTGGTAAGTCTGTTTACAAATAAGAATCCATCGTCTAAAATGACCAGAATACGATTAGATCTAATTGACTACAATTTCAACATAATTTTTAAACAAGGTTGTTACGATTACCTGATCGTAACAAGCGCTGTTTGATTTTATTCCCCTCGGTTTGCGTCCTCACTTTCGGAGTTGTTTAATGTTTGTGCACGTCGTGGTGATGGCGCGAGGGTGAGTGAGATGAAGAGAGAGAAAACAGTGCGCATCGAGTGGGTGTGTAAAGCAAAAACATTCCATAAGAATGTTTTTCTTATATGCCTCTCGTTTACATCAATGCGAATTGATGTAAACGAGAGACAGAGAAGAAAGACCATTCTTCTGGAATGTTCTGCGCGTCGTTGTGCGGTGCAAGAATTTTTTTTCTTGTTATTCATTCGGTTTTTGTACTTTTGGATATTCGAGTTGGTTTTTTGATGGATTAGAGTTTTGAATTTTGTAAAGTCGAGTTTAACATTTTGAGAAATAGAGTTGAGTTTTTTTTTAATAATGCCATAAATGGTTGTTCAATTTTAATATAATTCTATTATAAAAGTGTATAATTTTTGCTGTAAAAACAAACTTTAGTTAATTTTATAAATAATTAATACCTATAATTAATGCCATCCAGGAATAATGTAATAATTCTTTGGTGAATAAAAAAACCATTATTTGGTGAATGATTTCTAAATAAAAATATTAAGATGGAGAAAAATTGATACCAATTTGAAAGGAAATTGTTTTATTTAAAAAAAAAACTTTTGTGATTTGTGAATAGTTTACTTTGTGATTTATTAATATAGTAGATTTTTCCAACATTTTGTGTGCCACATTGTTAAACGGGTGCCGTATAGTTCAACGGGTGCCGTACATTTTCAACGGGTACCGCATATTTTTAACGGGTGCCGTATATTTCATCGGGTGCCGTATATTTCAACGGGTGCCACATATATTTTCAACGGGTACCGCATATTTTTAACGGGTGCCGTATATTTCATTGGGTGCCGTATATTTCAACGGGTGCCACATATATTTTTAACGGATGCCGTATATTTCATCGGGTGCCGTATATTTCATCGGGTGCCGTATATTTCAACGGGTGCCACATATATGTTCAACGGGTATCGCATATTTCCACGGGTACCACATATTTTCAACGGGTGCCACGCATATTTTCAACGGGTGCCGTACAAGTTCAACGGGCGGCCAACCGGCTATTTTAATTTTGGTATCGGGGAGAGGCCCCGCATCGGTCATTGTTGTTGGGTAGTATTAAGTAAGGTACAATTTTTTTTATTTTTTATTTTTATTGTTATTTCATTTTTTTCTTATTTAAATTTTTTTATTCAAAATTTTTTTAAATTTTTTTATAAACATTTTTGTAATCGAGCGCCGCATAACGGTCGCGCGCTCGATGTGCATTGTTGCTCTCTCTCTTTCTCGTTTCTCTCTCTCGTTTTCCCTTTCTGGTGTTTTCTTGTTTTTCCTTTAAAAATAAAATGAATTACTAAATTTTTCCGGTGTGGTGTGATGGGAGCGGAAACTCCCTCTGTGTCGGCGTAGTGTTTGCGGTTCCTTGATGCCCGCATCCGATTCCGTAACCAGGGCTTGTCCCCGTTTGAATGCGGATGGATGCGCGCACCAAGGCACCGCTCTCGGTTTATAATTTCGTTGTGTTCGTTCCTCAGGTTCCGGCCGACGAATTTTGGCGGAACTCGGTTTTTATTATTTGCGTTCCCCCTACAATTCTGTATGATCACGGTGTAAGCCAGGAGCCCTGTATGCCTCAAACCCCACGACCTTCGCACCTCTCCGCTGAGAACGTAGCCGGCAAAAATCACCGTGGAGGCCTCTGCAGGTGCTTAGTGATATCTGCAGGTTGGCAGTAGCCAGCTTGTAACAGTGGCGCCCAAACCATTTTCGCGAATTTTTAAATTTTTTTCTTTTTTTTAGATTTGTAGCTTCACTCCCTTTGGCGTGCGCGTCCAGTGTCGAAACCAGTGCTTCGCACTGTTTGAATTCGCATGGACACGCACACCAAAGCTAGTCGATGTGCGAATTTTTAAATTTTTGATTTTTTTTAGGATTTGTAGCTTCACTCCCTTTGGCGTGCGCGTCCAGTGTCGAAACCAGTGCTTCGCACTGTTTGAATTCGCATGGACACGCACACCAAAGCCAGTCTCCCGGTTGGCATTCCCCATCTGCGATCGTAACCAGCACGGGCTGTTTGATTGCGCGTAGATGGGGGTGTCATACCCCTATTCTTTGGACATCCGACTTACGAGCTCTTTCCCATTTCCACTATGTTGTGTCAGATTGTGGTGGAGCTCGGATGTCATTTGTCCAGGGTTTAGCTTAGCTTCATTTCTTCTTTTCCCCGAAATTTCTCGACCGAAATTTGAGGAACTGAACACCTTATTATTATATTATTATTATTTTTTTTATTTTTTTTTTATTATTTAGCCGACACGGAGTGGGATTTCCACTCGCATCATACCATCCGTTTCGTATTTTCGAGTTAAAGTTACTTGTTTTTGATATGTTTATTTGATTTTTTTTGATATTTTGATATTTTTGATTTTATTGATTTGATTTTTTTGATATTTCGATAATTTTTTTTTATTTTTTTTGGTTTATCGATCTATGGGTTGTATTTAAACCCACGGTTTGATTAGTACTTCATTTTTTTCCTTTTGTATCGTTTTTTGAATTTATTATTCTGCCTGCATACCGCTGGGTGTGTTGGTAGTTTTGGGTTTTATATATTATTATTTTTTGGTTGTTTCATTATTTTATTCAGTTTTAACGAGCCCCTCCAAATTAGGTTCTCATTGAAAAGCGCCACTTTGGAGGGTATCTCGTCCTATCCGTCGTTAAACTATCGTGGGAGTACGGGCCCCACGGTACTAGTGGACCACGGCTTCACCGTCCCTAGTACCAACTCTACAAGGTATCCATTCCTTTCTTCTTTTATTATTATCTTATTTGCATTTTCTGTTGCCACTTTGCCTTCTTCATTGGGTGTGTTGGTAGCTTACTTTTCGGGATTATTATCAATATTTTTCATTATTTTTCGCGTATTAAAATGGTTTTCAACGAGACCCTCCAAAATAGGTCCTCGTCGAAACATGCCATTTTCGATGGTATCTCAATTACAAGGTAACCATCCCTTTATTATTATTGCAATTATTTTTATCATTTGTATTTTTTTTTTGTTGTTATTTAATTATAGTGTGTGTGGAATTATTCCAATTTACTTTATTTGGGACCTTCAGTCTCCTCTAAAGTCATTTTAAATTCAAATTTTTGTATATTTAATAACTTAATAAAGACTACGTCATTGTTTCTTGCCGAATAAATCGAGCGAGTTTATCCCTCTATCCTTTCATCCTTAAAAATGGACCTAACAATACTAGAGCAAGACGAAGGGGAGCAAAACTTTATCGATGGACCTTTATTATCGGAAAGCGGACTAAATTACACAGGAGACCCGGCGGGCACCACGATCGACATGTTCCTGTTTCAGGTAGACACCATCGCTTCGTCTCGCGGATTGTCCGACCAAACCTTGTTATTCGAGCTACATACCATCCTGGAAGATATCGCCTTGCAGTGGTATTGGACATTCCGCAAACATAATCCGAACGCTACCTGGACAGATCTACGAAGCGGTATCATCGAGCGTTTTAAAGACCGTCGCACCAATTACGAAATCCGGCGAACCGTCGAGGCACGCAAACAACGACCCAACGAAAGTTTCCTAGATTTTTTCGATCAAGTGTGCAGTCTAACGCTACAATGTCGTACACCGTATTCGGACGAGGAGCTCATCGAAATTTTAATGACGAACATGAAGCCAGAATTACAGTTTCATCTCACCGATCGTCGGTTTAGCACCATAAATGAGCTGATCAAAAGTTGCTCTGCTTGGGAGGAGTCTTTCAGGCGGATCAAAGCTACGGCGGACCCTGCAATCCATCCACGACGCGTGATCAATGAGTCATCAGGCAGTCCGTATGATGATGTTGGAGCATATGACTCTCATGAGAATTATCTCTTGACTGATGTTCTACCCGATAACTCAGTATCCGCAATTCACAAGGGGAGCAGGTTTCCATCGGCAGCGGCGAGACGTCCTGGCGGACAAGTCCCAGCAGACAGCTCGGGATCAGTTGGTAAGCAACAATCAAATTACGGTAAAAATGTCGTCACCACAACGGCCACTCAGACGGAGGGTACAGAGCACAAATCAACCTCAACCCAGACTGCAGATAGTAGAGAGGATAGAGCCACTCAAACCGATTCAGGAGAATGCAGCGGGCAATACAAATGCGGAACGCCGCTCCCCGTCGAATCCGATGAAGAAGTAAACTCGTCTGGCAGTAATGATTCCTTTCCCGATCCTTCTTCCCTACCAAATTCCCCTCCCTTCCTGTCGCTCTAAAGTTCTTCTATAATTCTCCGTCGTTAGCTAAGTTAGATCGTTTAAAACGTTCCAAGAAATATTGGAACCACCGCGCTGCAATGAGAAATGACGTGATTTCCTCCGTTTTGTTCTCCGAGGGTAGTGACACTCGGCCTTACGCCCAGGTCTTTATCAATAAGATCCCGTTTAAGGGTCTTCTCGACAGCGGGGCGAGTGTCAGTGTTCTCGGGAATGGATCGGAGAAAATCTTGTCCAATCCCTTCGTAGAGTTTCATAATTTTCCATCCACGATAACTACCGCGAGTGGTCAAGTCCAACGAGTATTTGGTTACATACGAGCTAACGTCGAGTTTAATGGAATTACTCAAACCATGAATTTTTATGTTGTTCCTTCCTTAGAACAACCGCTTTATTTGGGTATCGATTTTTGGAATCGTTTTGGAATTTCCCCAAAAATCTCCGCGTTAAATAATTCGGACGAATTAGGTGAAACTACCAACACACCCAAATTTCATATTTTAACCTCTAATGATCGTCGTAAATTGGATCTTATCCGCGAATATTTCCCGAGCAGCGATATATTAGGTTTGGGCCGCACATCCCTCATCACTCATATGATCGATGTCGGTTCCGCAAAACCAGTCAAACAACGTTTTTATTCCGTGTCCCCAGCTATCCAGAAACTCATGTATGCCGAGTTGGATAGGATGTTGTCTTTGGGGGTCATCGAGGAGTCACAAAGTTCCTGGTGTTCACCGGTCACGTTGGTGCGTAAGGCCAATGGCAGAGTCCGTTTGTGCTTGGATGCTAGAGAACTGAACAAGGCCACCGTCAAGGATGCGTATCCGCTGCCAATAATCAACGGATTGTTGGGTCGTTTGGGACACACCCGATTCATTTCGGCGATTGATTTGAAGGATGCCTTTTGGCAGATCCCACTCGACCCAGCATCCCGCGATAAAACAGCGTTTACGGTTCCTGGACGGCCCTTGTATCAGTTCAAGGTGATGCCGTTTGGCTTGTGCAACGCACCACAGACGCTTTGTCGCTTAATGCACCGCGTGATCCCGTACCAGCTACACGATAAGGTCTTTGTGTACCTCGATGACCTTCTGGTCACATCCTCCACTCTGGCCGAACACTTCGAGTTGCTACAGCAGGTTGCTGGATATCTGACGGATGCCGGTCTAACAATCAATTTGACCAAAAGTAAGTTTGTGTTGAAAGAAGTCGACTATTTAGGTTATATTGTGGGTGATGGTTGCCTCCGTACAAACCCAGATAAATGTAAAGCTATTCTGGAGTACCCTATTCCGAAAACGACGAAACAGATTAGACGTTTTCTGGGGATGTGCGGATGGTACCGTCGCTTCATTCCAAATTTTGCCTCTTTAGCTTCTTCTCTCACCGATCTTACTGGTAAAAACACTAAAATATGTTGGTCTGCAGCTGCTGATTCTTCTTTTAACGCTCTCAAAACCGCCTTGTCAACTGCCCCAGTTTTGACGCATCCTGATTATACAAAACCCTTTTTTATTCAGTGTGATGCCAGTGCCGTTGGGGTCGGTAGTGTCTTATTTCAGGTGGACGCCGAGGGGGTGGAGCGGCCCATTGAGTTTTATTCACATAAGCTCAACGCGGCGCAGCGAAACTACTCGGTGACCGAGCTGGAATGCTACGCTGCCGTCCTCAGCGTGCGAAAATTTCGTCCCTACGTGGAAGGCTATCCGTTCGTCATTTACACTGACCATTCCAGTTTACGCTGGCTAATGAGTCAAAAGGACCTATCCGGACGTTTGGCGAGATGGAGTCTTAAACTCCAAGCGCTGGATTTTCAGATTGGATACCGAAAAGGTTCAGTTAACATTGTACCAGATGCGTTGTCTCGAGCTTTTCCGGATGAATCCGCTCCTTGTGCGGATGATTCTGAAAGTAAGAGCACGCCTGATCCTGGTGCCCAATTTGAAGATCCAGCCCTGCCGAGTAAAAACATCGACCCTTCTGTGGATGCGTTAATACCTTCTTCCGTCCCCATTTTGCACGTTGATCAAAACTCGGTTGCGTTCCAAGATCCAGATTACGTCGATCAAATCGCGAAAATTCGTAACTTAAAAGATTGTTCGCACAACTGCAAGATTCAAGATGATAAACTGTTAATATCCCCATTGTGTGTTTTAGGCCCGGCTTATGAGACATCTCAGGGTGTGGGACGTTCCCACGTTTGTTACGATTACCTGATCGTAACAAGCGCTGTTTGATTTTATTCCCCTCGGTTTGCGTCCTCACTTTCGGAGTTGTTTAATGTTTGTGCACGTCGTGGTGATGGCGCGAGGGTGAGTGAGATGAAGAGAGAGAAAACAGTGCGCATCGAGTGGGTGTGTAAAGCAAAAACATTCCATAAGAATGTTTTTCTTATATGCCTCTCGTTTACATCAATGCGAATTGATGTAAACGAGAGACAGAGAAGAAAGACAATTCTTCTGGAATGTTCTGCGCGTCGTTGTGCGGTGCAAGATTTTTTTTTCTTGTTATTCATTCGGTTTTTGTACTTTTGGATATTCGAGTTGGTTTTTTGATGGATTAGAGTTTTGAATTTTGTAAAGTCGAGTTTAACATTTTGAGAAATAGAGTTGAGTTTTTTTTTAATAATGCCATAAATGGTTGTTCAATTTTAATATAATTCTATTATAAAAGTGTATAATTTTTGCTGTAAAAACAAACTTTAGTTAATTTTATAAATAATTAATACCTATAATTAATGCCATCCAGGAATAATGTAATAATTCTTTGGTGAATAAAAAAACCATTATTTGGTGAATGATTTCTAAATAAAAATATTAAGATGGAGAAAAATTGATACCAATTTGAAAGGAAATTGTTTTATTTAAAAAAAAAACTTTTGTGATTTGTGAATAGTTTACTTTGTGATTTATTAATATAGTAGATTTTTCCAACATTTTGTGTGCCACATTGTTAAACGGGTGCCGTATAGTTCAACGGGTGCCGTACATTTTCAACGGGTACCGCATATTTTTAACGGGTGCCGTATATTTCATCGGGTGCCGTATATTTCAACGGGTGCCACATATATTTTCAACGGGTACCGCATATTTTTAACGGGTGCCGTATATTTCATTGGGTGCCGTATATTTCAACGGGTGCCACATATATTTTTAACGGATGCCGTATATTTCATCGGGTGCCGTATATTTCATCGGGTGCCGTATATTTCAACGGGTGCCACATATATGTTCAACGGGTATCGCATATTTCCACGGGTACCACATATTTTCAACGGGTGCCACGCATATTTTCAACGGGTGCCGTACAAGTTCAACGGGCGGCCAACCGGCTATTTTAATTTTGGTATCGGGGAGAGGCCCCGCATCGGTCATTGTTGTTGGGTAGTATTAAGTAAGGTACAATTTTTTTTATTTTTTATTTTTATTGTTATTTCATTTTTTTCTTATTTAAATTTTTTTATTCAAAATTTTTTTAAATTTTTTATAAACATTTTTGTAATCGAGCGCCGCATAACGGTCGCGCGCTCGATGTGCATTGTTGCTCTCTCTCTTTCTCGTTTCTCTCTCTCGTTTTCCCTTTCTGGTGTTTTCTTGTTTTTCCTTTAAAAATAAAATGAATTACTAAATTTTTCCGGTGTGGTGTGATGGGAGCGGAAACTCCCTCTGTGTCGGCGTAGTGTTTGCGGTTCCTTGATGCCCGCATCCGATTCCGTAACCAGGGCTTGTCCCCGTTTGAATGCGGATGGATGCGCGCACCAAGGCACCGCTCTCGGTTTATAATTTCGTTGTGTTCGTTCCTCAGGTTCCGGCCGACGAATTTTGGCGGAACTCGGTTTTTATTATTTGCGTTCCCCCTACAATTCTGTATGATCACGGTGTAAGCCAGGAGCCCTGTATGCCTCAAACCCCACGACCTTCGCACTTCTCCGCTGAGAACGTAGCCGGCAAAAATCACCGTGGAGGCCTCTGCAGGTGCTTAGTGATATCTGCAGGTTGGCAGTAGCCAGCTTGTAACAAGGTAAACTAAATACCAATGCAGATGCTTTATCTAGAATAGTTTGGGACACTGAAGCATTAAAAGCATTAATACCAAAAGAAAAAGTTAATGTAATCACTAGAAGTATGAAAAATAAACTGGATGAAAATTCTAAAGATTTTAGTGTAGATGTACCAAGAAAAGAGCCCGATCAACTCTACGCTTGGGAATGTACATCTATAACTGAAGTACAGAAATTAAGAGAATTAAGGTTTGTGTATGAACAAACAGAAAACTCGCGAGAAACTAAAAACAATAAATTTAGAAATGTACCAACAGGTTTGGAGGTTATAAATAAATTCGGCAATGACAACAAATGGTTAAAAACTGTGACTATTTTGATTAGCAATAATCCAATTATGGAAATGAATTCAAAATTGGAGAAGTTAATTAATTGCATGCAAAACCTGAAAATAGATAAACTAGCATTGAAAAGCAACGATTTAATTTTTAGTCACATAGATATTAATGAATTCAAAAATAAATTTAATGTTCTGCAGAACTCAAAAAAAGGTAAAAAAGAAGAAAATAATTTAAAAATAATAATTTATAAACCGCCGAAAAGAATAATAGATACCGAAGAAATGTTAGGAATAATTTTAGAAAATCACACGAATCCAATTGGAGGTCACTCAGGTGTTAAAAGAACAATCTGTAGAATAAAACAGAGATATGTGTGGAAAAATATGAGTAGAATGGTCAAAGATTTTGTAAATAAATGTGAATCTTGCAAAAAGAATAAGATAATCAGGCATACGAAAGAGAAAATGAAAATTACAGAAACACCAGGGAATAGTTTTGAAGTAGTAGCAGTAGATACGGTAGGACCACTGAAGATTTCAAATGGATTTAGATACATATTAACTTTACAATGCGAATTAACCAAATACATAGAAGCAATTCCATTAATAAATAAAGAAGCCATAACCATTGCGAAATCAATAGTAGAAAAGTTTGTGTTAAAATATGGTATTTTCCAGGTTTTAAAAACAGATATGGGAACTGAATTTTTAAATGAATTAATGAAAAACATTTGTAAATTACTAAAAATCAATCAAGTCAACTCTACACCATATCATCATGAAACCTTGGGTTCAATAGAACGAAACCATAGAGTTTTAAATGAATACTTAAATAATTTCACTACCAACGGCAACTGGGATGAATGGTTACCATACTTTGTATTCTCGTATAATACAACTCCACATACCGATACACAATACACTCCATATGAGTTAGTGTTTGGAAAGTTAGCTACCATACCATCATTCATAGATACTGAAAAAACGAATCCGATTTATAATTATGATAATTATGCAGAAGAAGTTAGGTTTAGATTACAAGAGGCTCACAAAAAAGCTAATGAATTATTGAAAAGAACCAAAGAAAATAGAAAAAAGGAATTAGATAAAAAATAAATCCAGGAAATTTCAGCGTAGGTGATCTTGTTTATCTGAAAAGGGGTAACAGAAGAAAGCTTGAAAGTAATTATACTGGACCTTTCGAAATAGTGGAAAGAAATGATGTGAACTCGAAGATTAAAATAGAGAATGAAATTAAAGAAATACACAATAACCGTCTAAAAAAATAAAAACAAGAATGTAATTTTTATAAGCATATAAATTTAAGATGAATTCATTTGAGTAGAATTAAGATTACTTAATTAGAATAACAAGATAATATTTTAGAAGCTAAATAAAAAAATATATATATATAAATAAACAAAAATAATAATGATAATAAAAAAATTTACTAATCTTCAATTGGTAAATTTTTCTAAAGGGGAAGGATGTAATGCCACACACTTGTCATGGAAATTTCGGCATCATACGCGGTACAATATACTTAACATTTCGAAACATTGCACGCGCGAAAATATTTAATGATGCGAAGAAATTCCATGAAATTGTATTTTGTAAAATAAACACATTTTATATTTCGAAATTTATTTCTTTTACGATAATTCAATAACGATAAAATATGTTTATTAGGCATTACAAAATATTGTAATAATTAATATTAAGTTAATATAAAAATATATAGATTTGGTTGCTCGAGGAAGAAGCAACTATGTTAATAATAAATAAATATAATGTATAATATATATAATATAATAATAAATAATAATTAAAAATAAAGAAGTGATAATATACACCCCATCCCTTTACACGTAACGTGAAAGCTCCAAACCTGGTTGAACAGTTAACATGCCTAAAGGAACGACTACAACTAGAACAAGAGCATTCTGTTCTGGTACCAACTCGCCCTCACAAGCAAGCTTCAAAAAACCCTAAACGAGAAGTGGAGAAAATATCGCTGAAATTGACCTTCATATACACCGACCTGCAGGAAGCAATCAAAGAAGGCGATACATCTAAGATAATAAAGTTCCATTCTCGATTACTGCATATCCAAGGAAGATTGTCTCGCCTGAAATATTCCAAGGCTGTACGTGATCAAGTCACTGACATCTTAGAAACGGTTACTCAATTGATTAATTTTGTAGTTTCGAATAATGCGAAAGAACCCGCCGAACTTAACGCGAGTCTGCAAGAACTTGGAAAAATTAATGTGGACAAAGTAGAAGAAATCATCCAAGTGGAAGATTTACAGGAATCAGATACCCCTTCGATTTGTGATTCATCCGATTCAAGTGACCCCGCTGATGCATCTTCTACATCTGCTGAACATCCGCAACACAATAGCACCACTAAATCTAAAACAAACCGTCGACAGGCTACCGGTAAAATCACAGCCGGATCTGAACGTCGCAAATCAAAGACAACTAAACTTCCACCTCCTGGTGGAGAATCTGATCCTCCACCCAATAACAAAAACTCCCACAAGTCACTTTCGAAATGGGATATTTCTTACAACGGTCATCCGAAAGGTATACATATTAAGCGTTTTCTAACTAGAGTTGAACATATGGCAAGGTCTGAAGATGTCTCCCCATATAGATTAGTAACCGACTTACATTATATTTTAAAAGGAAACGCCAACGATTGGTATTGGACGTTTATAGAACGAAATTCTAACATTACGTGGGATACGCTAAAATCGGAATTAAAAAAATGCTTCCAGGGACCACGAACGGACGATGACATTCGTTCTCAAATAGAAGCGCGCAAGCAAAAGTACCGTGAAAGTTTTAATGATTATTATCACGACATAATATCAATGACTGCAATTAGAAACCTCTCTCACCGATCAAGAAATCCTTCGGATTATTCGACGAAACATGAGAGCAGGATTGCAAGACAAATTAACTGACTCTAAAATTGAGAGCGTAGATGAACTCTTTGGAAAGTGTGTTGCTTACGAAGACACCTGGACCAGAACGGGATTTCTGCCTGAGCTCATGTGTCAACCGAGCAAATCAGTTAGTGCGATTGAAGCTTCTGAGCAAGAATGGAATCCGAGAGTAGGGTCTGAGTTTATGTCGGCGCAGCCTCCTACGACATCGTTTAGTTCACCCCAAATTAAAGCGAATGTTTCTTCCTTGTCCCAGAATGATACGCCGCGGTATTCAAAACTTCAACATACCACTTATGCGCCGCCCAGACTGGTCTATTACTTGTGCTGGTTGTGGTTCCAAAGGGTATCGCCAACCGCAATGTTTCCTATGTAATACACCTTCGGGAAACTGGAGAGCGGGGGCGCGAAGCTTCAATGTTTCACACCCCCAGGCGAAAAATGTTGTGGATTCGGCTTCAAATACCGACCCCGAGTTGCTCAGACGCACGACATAAATATTAATCCTACAATCCATAAAACAACAACTCAATTCATTCCAAACAAGTCTTCCAATTCTCGATTATTTCGCAACAAACAATACTGGATGCACCGCCGAATCTGTAAGAACTACATTGCGGAGTCCCTAATCTCCTCTCCGGGAGATGATCGGCCTTATGTACAACTACAAATATTAAAGAAAACGTATGTTGGATTGTTGGATAGCGGTGCCAATATTTCACTACTAGGCAAAGGCTGTGAATTATTTATAGAACATCCTTTGGTAAAATTCCATTTGTTTCCATCCTCAATTAAGACAGCAAACGGCCAACGAGAGCCTATTCTGGGATACATTAAATTACCAGTGGCATTTGCTGATCAAACAAAACTGCACACTTTTTATTTATCACCTAATCTTTCTCAGGAATTATACTTGGGAGTTGATTTCTTTAGAGCATTTAACCTTACGATCGCTTTATCCTCCTCAGTAACAATTAAACCGTATTTGTTCAAACCTAATGAGAAATTTTTAGAGCCAACTGCTAAGCCGGTGGCAGAATTAATTAATGATACAGTTATCGCTGCTCCAAAACATCTACTAACAGAGCAACAACAGCAGATTTTAAATGATGTTATACGCAAATTTCCGTCGTCAGCAGTTTTTGGTCTCGGACGTACTCATCTTGTGTCTCATATGATCGATGTAGGAACTTCCAAGCCAATCAAACAGAGGCATTACGCCGTATCGCCCGCAGTACAAGCGGAAATTTATAAAGAACTTGATCGCATGCTATCTTTAGGTGTAATTGAAGAGAGTTGCAGTTCGTGGAGTTCCCCGGTCACCTTGGTGCGCAAACCAAATGGTAAAGTTCGGTTGTGTCTTGATGCACGGAAGGTAAACCAGGTTACCGTTAAGGACGCGTATCCCCTGCCTCTCATCGATGGATTGCTGGGGCGTCTTAACAATACCAAATTCATTTCGAGTTTGGATTTGAAGGACGCCTTCTGGCAAATCCCTCTCGATGAGGGGTCGCGGGATAAAACGGCCTTTGCGGTACCTGGTCGACCCCTGTATCAATTCACAGCCATGCCATTTGGTTTGTGCAACTCACCGCAAACAATGTGTCGATTAATGCACCGGGTGATACCTCACGAACTGCATCATCGGATATTCGTCTATTTAGATGACTTGTTGATCACGAGCGAGACCTTTGATGATCATATTTACCTCCTTAACCTAGTAGCTGGCCTTCTTACAAACGCAAATCTTACAATAAACATAGAAAAAAGTAAATTTCTTCTTAAAGAAATTAAATATCTGGGTTATATAGTGGCTGATGGTATTCTAAAAGTTGATCCGGAAAAGGTTTCAGCAATAACCAATTATAATCGCCCGAAAAATGTTAAGCAAGTACGAAAATTCCTCGGAGTTACAGGCTGGTACCGTCGTTTTATTCCACAATATGCTGAGATGACGGAACCTTTCACTAAGCTTCTTAAAAAACACCAGCGTTTTCAATGGTCCGATGAAGCAGAAAAAGCTTTTTGCACTTTGAAATCAGCCTTATCTTCGTCTCCAGTACTCTGTAATCCGGACTTTAGTAAGCACTTTTACATTGAATGCGATGCCTCAAAAGTTGGAGTGGGAAGTGTCCCGTATCAAAAGTCCATTACGGGTGAAGACTGTCCAATTGCGTTTTATTCCAAGAAGCTAAATGGTGCACAACGTAACTACAGCGTCACAGAGCTGGAGTGCTTGGCTGCTGTATTGAGCGTCATCAAGTTTAGACAATGTGTGGAAGGGTTACCTTTCACTATTACTACGGATCATGCCAGCTTGAAATGGCTTATGGAGCAACGAGATCTGTCGGGCCGCCTTGCCCGCTGGAGTTTGAAGCTCCAGGGGTTTAACTTTGTTATTAAATACAAAAAAGGCCGTGACAATATAGTTCCCGATGCTTTATCGAGAAATACCTTCGATGTATCCGAGGAAAGTGGAGTGGTATCTGAAATAGTTGTAGATGTGGAAGCGAACAAGTTTGACAATGACCCCGAGTATCTTGACATGAGTAAATTCTGACAGACGATCCTTTATGTGTCACGAATATGAAATTAGTTAACAACCGAGTCTATTACAAACCATCGAATTCACCGAAGAACTTTAACTTTTCTGACGTTCCAATATGGAAATTGTATATACCGCGATCTCAGGTTTTGCCAGTTATTGAGCGTGCTCATTGCCCACCAAACGCGGCTCATTTTGGATTTAGAAAGTGTCTCGAAGTAATACAACGGCATTATTATTGGCCTGGTATGTTCAAAGACATCCACGATTTTGTTTTAAGTTGCGATATCTGTAAAGAATGTAAGCCCACGAACTCCCTATCTCGCGCGCCAATGGGAGATTTCTTTGAAATAAAACGCCAATTTCAGAAAGTTTTCATAGATTTTCTGGGACCATATACCCGGTCAAAAGATGGACATTGTTACGCTTTTATTGCGTTGGACCAATTTTCAAAATTTGTTATTTTAGAGCCCATGCGTGACGCTACATCAAGGAATGTTTGTAAATTCTTAGAAGATCGTATTTTCAATATGTTCTCCGTCCCAGAAGTTATCGTAAGTGACAATGCCAAGCAATTCACAACGAAAGAGTTTTCTGAGTTACTGTCCAAATATGGGATAAGGCATCAGCTGACACCCAAATATCATCCGCAAGCTAATGCTAGTGAACGGGTTAATCGTTCAGTTTTGTCCGCTATTCGCGCCTACGTAGGCAAAAATCATAGAGATTGGGACAGACATTTATATTCAATAGGGTCGGCTTTACGGAATGTGGTTCATGATAGCACTAAACATTCACCTTATTTCCTTACATTTGGACAAAATTACGTTAGTCACGGTTCTCAATACGAAATTCTCCGCCAGCTCCATTCCCTGGACGATCGTGATCTCAAATTAACTGCCATGGAACGATTATCTTCGATACAGCAAGATGTCATTACCAATCTACGAGAAGCTTATCAACATACCAGCAAACGATATAATTTAAGAGCCCGCCCTCGTAATTATAACGTTGGTCAAACGGTATATGTGAAGAATTACATCCAAAGCGATGCTGCAAACAAAATATCCGCTAAACTGTGCCCCAAATTTAGAAAGGCCATAGTATCTAAATGTATTGGAAAAGTGGCGTATGAACTTCGTGGCGTGCATAATAAAATAATAGGCATCTATCATGTAAACGATTTGCGTCCGTGATTACTATCATGTTACACTTAATTCAATATGAACGCCCGGCGTTATGATACTCATCTCATGGGTGTAGGTTGTCCCCACGATTTGTAACGTCGACTAAAGTTCGCACGTTTCAAGTTTGGTAAGGTTTTGCTCCCCTGACGTAGCGGTTACGAACAAATACGTTGAACATTGAAAGCGCGGGAAAATTATATAGCATGTAGTGGTGAAGTATAGTTAAATACTTTGGTAATAATTGTTAATGGGTGGGGCAAGCTTCGGTTTATAAAAAAAAGACAAAAACGAAAAGTATAAATAGGTTTTGCTTTTGGGTGCACGGTAGTTAGTGGAAAGTTTTTCTGAGTTGCTTACGGAGTAATCTAAATGCTGCTGATTAATTTTTTTTTTGTATTAAAATAATTTAAAAAAAAAAAAAAAAGATTAAGAATTATTAAATTAGTGAATTTTCATGAACATTTGTGCAAGTATAAATTAGCTGCACTCTTTTCTTATAATAAATTCAAGTTGTGTTAAATACCAAGCTAAAATTAGCAAATTCATGGTTTTGTGCGAATTTATTTCATACCAGTGCTTACAAATAAAAATAAAATAAAATAAAAACTCATTTATGAAGTCTTATCTCGGTTTGGTGAACAATGTATGTTTCACGAACGATGGTGGGCAAACTGTTAAACTTTGCTCAACCTTATGAAAAGTCAAAAATAAATTTAACCGGCATGTTAGTTATTTTATATTATAAGTAAACATTATGTTAAAGTATATACAGTGAATTATTGTGTTAGTCGCAAGTTAAAATTATAGACCTATTTTATGGTGGCTGTGTGATTGTTTAATTAAGATTGTGACATAAACTGTAAAACGAAAACGAACACGCTAAAATTATATCTACTCAAGCATTTGGGTATGCAACAAAATGAGCATATCGCTGGGTTAGTAATTTACGGTACATCTAAAACGGTTATACCAAATAACAAAATAATACCAAGGCATCTAAAAAAAAAAAAAAATAAAAAAAAAAAAAAGTGACCATTGGTTCGTCTCTTAAAAATTAATGCAATGCGACGAGAACAATTAAAACAAGGTGCACGTAACTATGTTAAAACAACAAAAAGATAAAAATTAAAAATATGTACAACAAAATAATAATAATCGAATAACGTTTATAATAGTTTATACTAATACTAAGTTCTAATAGTATTACAAATAATAATCAGTACAAATATAAAATAAATATACAACAATAATAATTAAATGGTGCATCGACTTCAACTACTTGGATATTCGGCCGCAACCAAATTTAATTAAGGTCTTATTTACATTTTTATAATTAGAATTAAGCGTAAATATTTTTCATTTTATAATAGTCCGGTGGAGGGTTTTAGTTAAGTTAGAATTTACTTGAGGTTTTTACAATTGCCAAGTTACAGTTTATACTGGACGTCCTTAGTAAATAGTATATTAAAATTTAACGGATAGAATAATTGTATAACGTTAAGTTTTTGATTTATTTTCGATTTTTCAATCATATGTTCATGGATTTATTTTCTTTTTACGATCTTATTTCAATAAAACCATTAAATAATTATATTAATTTCGAAATTCAATTTTTCATTTTTTTTTTTTTGGGTGTCCTGGTGTAATGATTTACTTTTCGGTTGAATAATTTTCGCTTTGCAAGTGTTCATGATGAGAAACTAAAAATTTTAATGTAGAGGTTGAGGGTAAGTGTGATTATGACATGTTAGGTAAGTTGGTCCGAGTCCTGTTATCCTTTTTCATCCTCCAAATTTTAAATTCCTGTGGTCTAGCACGCATTTTGTGATCCTCGGTAAAACCCACCCCATACCCTGAGCATAGCCGGCAGAACATGACCACGCCGGGGTTCTCACAAGATGGAATAATTAATTCGGTGACAGGTGGCATTCAATTTTTAGGAAACGAGAATTTTCCCGCGACTAACTCATGCCAGGTATACCCGTTACAGTTCTTGATATCCCGCGCCATTATCGCTCGTAAGTCATCTGGCAAACGTTTTAGCCAGAGGTTTTTGAGTAAATCGTTGTTTACTAGTTTTGAATCGCCTGCTTTTTGTTCAAGCAGACGATAAAAGTGGGACGGTTTAAGGTCTCCCATTTGTTGGAAACCGGAGAGCAACTCGACAAGTCGTTGCTCCTCGCTGATAGTGTAGCGGTTGGTTAACGCGGATTTCAGTCGCTTGTACTTCGTGCCTGGCTGCGGGTTTCTAAAAATGTCCGTTATGAATTGTACCGTCTCTTGTGGTATCGCGCCGAGAGTATAGGCGAACTGTTCATCGTCGTCGACGATACGGTGGATTCCGAACTGGTGTTCGACGAGGATGAACCAAGCTGCCGGTTGCTCGTTCCAGAAGGGGGGTATTTTGGGCGGCATCTTATATAATTTGGTCGACGCCTGCGATGCTGATGTACCAGCGTTCTTGTCGCTTTCATCTTCTGGTGATGACACGGCTTTCTGTTGTTTCGGTGGCATTTTTTTTTAAATTATTTATCTTTTTCACTTCACTCGCGATAAATGACGGCGTAGCAGAAATATTTATTTATAACCTTGTCTACTTAATTGTAGACTCAAAAAAAATATTCGGTCGCGGAGAAGCTGAATATAATTATTTTTCCAACTACAGGGTAATGCGTACAATGAAAATGGGCAGATCGATTGAGAAAAAAAAAGTCAATTACAACGAACGAGCGAATTTGCGAGAAACGAAAAAGAAATATTTGTAAAATCAACGTCTTAATCGAGCGGAAATATTGAGACGAACAATCGTACAAGCTTAATTTTAAATGTAATATTTGCAAAAAAAATATGTAAATTCAAATTGTTTGATTAAAAAAATTTAAAAAAATAAATGTACATGACATATCAAAAAAAATTTCTAAATGCCTTGATCGAGCTTCGAACTCTCGAATTTAATATTTGTAGCCATCAACGCTAACCGTTGGGCTATATGGTTTATATATAATGTGTATATAATGTATATATATTTATATAATATCGTAATATTTATATAGTTGTGATATAATGTAACGAATTGTCTTTAGACAAATCAAAATCTCGTTACTATTTTCAACCTATCTAAACCGTCCGATACAATTGTATACATATTTGCAGTGTTAATCATGACCTGCACAATATTCCTTAAATTTTTCTAAATGTATATATGTCTAAATGTATACAAATTGTTTATGTTACTCAAATAACATAATAAACGTATCTACCTGGATAAACCATTTTTATATGAGTTTACCCAGTGTGTGTATTACAACAACGTTGAAGGTTGTTGTTCGTAAATATTGCTTATAAGTAAGTACACTGCACTCAATTTCCCACGTTTGCAGTAAATATAATTGTAATGTCGTTCAACTAGTAATCGCATGGAAATTTCTGATTTTTGGCACATGTTGCCTAATCAGCGAAATATATGTATGCGATTACTGGTGAATTTCGAAACTTCGATTTTTTTTATGTTCCAACACATGCCGCTTAATAATCAAATAAATATTTTTTTTTGATGATTAACGGAAATGGAGGGGGGCTATTTAGAGGTGATTTCAATCATTTAAACAGTCTGATTTTTTTTTGAATCGGGGATTGGAATTTGGAAGGCAGACGGTGGTGGTTGGCAGTGGATAAAAAAAAATTTTTTTTTGAAAAATAAAGAAGATTGAAGAAAAATCTGTTTCTTTCCTTTATTTTTTTGTTTGAGATTGTTTTTTTGTTGGAATCACGTGGTGAGTAAAAAAAATAATCAATTTTTTTTTTTTATTCACAGAAAAAAAAACACGCAGAACTAACATACAACCGGTCCAGGCTGTACTAGTTAACAAGGAATCTCATGTGGCGTTTTTCGCCGGAAATTCCCGCTGTTGGCTAGTATAGTAACAAGGTGCATGGGCAAGCACCTTTTCTAATTACTAACCCGCGGCCTCGCGCCGTTATTTAACAAAAATTTTCTTTTTCTTTTGATTGATCGGACACCTTGCCAATAATAATGTGGTAAAGGCCGAAAAATCAGCGGATCCTGTGTGGTTTACGTAAAAAAAGTGGGCCATCTGCTAGTGATGGTACTCACGCTCCACCCTCCTTAACTCCCTCGCGATTGAGCGAGACGTCTTTCTCCCTACATCCACATGATAGCGGTAAACTAGGCCTTATTCACACCTCCATCCCCACGACCATACATACCTCTACCCTTTGAGCTACGGGCTAATGCCGCTTGGAGGTAATGTGAATAGGGATATTATTTGTGAAACTGGTTGCCCACAGCAAACTGTTTCATTATGGCGCCCAAACTACTAGAAGCCCGAAAATAATCGTATTTGTTAAATACAGGCTGTGCTTGGTTAGAAGTATCAGACGCTATCATCCTGCTTTTAGTCCATAGGAAACCAATGGATGCACACTCAATTACTGGTGCCAACCAGAAGAGGTTCATAGTGATTAAAAGAGTTCTTTCAAACCCATTTGGGTTGTTTATTTCCCCATCAGCGTAAAATGATATTTCTTACTCTAAGTACAGTTTTCCATATATATGGAAGAATAAAACTTTCCCAAACAAAATCATCCATTAAGATTGTTGTCTTCATACAGCTTTCTCAACTTGAGTTGTATATGGCCCAGTGAGGGAGAATGTTATGCGCTCGCGGTTGTAATGTCAATCATTCCTTTCTTGCCTGCAATGCAGGGGGTATAAAGGACTTGACATTCTATCGGCTTAGTCGTAACACTACATTAAACTGGTACCAACACCCAAGTTCCACATTTCCCCAAAAATAATTGTAATTTGTTTTGAGTTCTTCAAAGCAGATTCTCCAAAGAAATTCGACTAAAAATATGAATTTCCTGGTGGTTAAACCACACAATGCATAGTTAGGTTTCGCGTTCTTAACCGCTTTGTATATTTAAAATGTTAATCATCACCCTTTGGGGTGTAGGTCGTATATCGTCTACGTTTAGTTAATCACGTCTAGATTTAAACCTATTCAGTTGTTCAGATATCTTTGCTCTGCTATTAGGCGAGTATGACTGCAGGCCTGGACATAAACTGAGTAAAGTTACGATACGCATTGTGGAAATTCTTAACGATAGCCGGTGAGTTATCGTTCCTTCCGGTAGTCCATTGTGGTATATACAGTTATAGAACTCAAGAACCACAAGTGATTTACAGGTATATTTTTGGTTAGCTACTTGCACAGTCGTGATCCTTCGCTCGCGAAGCTTGACTATCAACTGTGAGGATGAGGGCACTTGGAATATACTTGGCCAGTAGGTATAATTTGTGGGATTGCTAATCCAATCTGAAAATAGCAGTGAGAATCACTCAGGTGTACATACCGAGTTAGGACTCTCACGGCGTGATATAAGATTGGATGTGCACTTTCGCAACAAAAAATTCATTCATATTTTAACCTATCCCATTCCTTTTTCAACCATCACCAGAGCACCTGGACCTCGCTTGACGGGGGCTGCACAGGATCCGCCACACCAATGTTATTAGGAAGTTTATAAACAAAAATTGAATATAGGGTAGTAACCCATCAGAAGATTAGAAGAAGTGAATTAAGATATAGGACGTATTTATTTTGAATTACCAGCTTAAAAGCGATAGTAAAAAGTAGGTAGTGTAGGACAATGAGAGGATGAAAATTACATAGGTTATACGTACTACAGAAGATAAGTGAATTAACAATTTAGGAATAAGCAGTTATTAGGTAGTTAGTGGATTTTTAGGGTTGGTTAAGTAATAGAATGTCGGAGAAGAAATTGTTTAAGGTAGACCATCTGGATGAGGATGAGTTGCGCATCGAGTTTGAAGTGCGTAACCTGGTGGACAAAATCACTCCAGGGAACGTAACCGAGACTCTAAAATTGGAGTTAACGCGCAAAATAGAGAACGAGTCTAATAACTCGTTTTTAATCCCCAAAACAGCACACGAAGCGGCGCGTAAACAACCCGCAAGAGAGATTACATTGTGCATAAAGAAATTGAGCCAGCTAAGACAGTGCATGCTGGATGGAGTTATCAGTTTAAAACCAACAGCCGAATGGTTACCAAAACTGGCCACCAAGTTCGTGCACCTTCAAGGAAGAGTTGCACGAGTTGGTAGAACGCCTAAGTTTGCAGCATTAGTAGGACCCCTTAGAGATGCTGTCGAGTTTGGTGGGGAATTAGTGTCCCGACTGTTAGCAGGTGAGTTAACTATTGGTGAGGCCCGTAGGCAGTTGGGCAGTTTAAAGATCCCAGATGAAGCACCAAAGCCAACAGAAATCAATAATGACGGCCAAGGTAGAGGTGCAGTAGCTAAACTCAAGAACCCAGTACAAACGGAGGCTCAAAAGGACACTGAGCTATTAGACCAAAGATTAGACCAAATACGACTCGATGATGATAACCAAAGGGAGGAATCATTCGAGTATGATAGTGATGAATACCAACTTATGCCGAATTCTACGCGCCGGACAGGTAAAATTAATGAGTCAAAACTACGACAGGAGGTAAAAACATGGAAAATCAGTTTCTCTGGGTATAGTAGCGAATTGACAGTGCAACGCTTTCTAACCAGGATTGAATGGCATGCTAAACGATCCCAGATACCACTAGATAGTGTGGTGGGAGCTCTTGACCTGTGCTTAGCTGAGGAAGCTCTAGAATGGTTCTGGAATTCAGTTGACCGCAACCCAGAAATAAACTGGAGCAGCGTGAAACAAGAAATGACGTTACGCTTTGCTCCTAATATCACAGAGGATGATATACACCGAATGCTAAGTGATAGAAAGCAAAAATACCCCCGCGAAACTGTCCAGGAGTACTATCAGGCAATGCAAAAAATCGCATTACAATCCACAAGAACCATTTCTGAAGGCGTTATGTACACCTTTATAAGAAGAAACATGCGTCCAGGATTGCAAATGGCCATGCACAACGAACCACGATTTGCAACCCTGGCCGACTTCATTCGTAGGTGTAGCAAGCTGGAGCAAGTGTGGCGAAGATTTGGACATGTTCCGGAAGCCACCTTCGCACCACCCAGTGACTTGCCACCTAGCAATTACGGCAACCAACCTTTTAGGCGAAGAGTTGCGTTCAACACACAAACTCCTAAGGTACATGAGTTTATGTTGGATCAAGGGGAAGTGGACGAACCCGTATCCATGCCTACAACTTCTGGTTTTCAAGGCTACAATATCGATCCCGAAGAATACCCCACAAGGACTCCGAAGTCAAGTGATCACTCAGGTCCAATAATCCGACCACGTCTGATGGATGAGCAAGGAGGGGATATGGGACAGTATGAAATGCCCGATACGACCCCATACTACTTAGCAAATTCCCAGCCACAAATATGTGCCATCAAACAACAGAATAGAGCCCAGTCCATCAGAAGAAACCCCATCTTTGACCCTGTGAGTCAACAAAATTTCCAACAAGCCACAGTATCTCAGAGAATTCACTCTCAGCCACTGATGAGTGGTGCAAGGTTTAAGTGTTGGAACTGTGGGGATCCAAATCACACATTCATGAATTGTCGCGAACGTGTCTCTCATGTTTTCTGTTTTGGTTGTGGTACAAGAGATGTATTCAAGCCAGATTGCACCCGCTGTACCCCACCAACGGAAAACTGGAGATCGGAGATGAGGGAGCCTCGCCAAACTCATCTCCAGAACACACCTCCGAGGCTAAAGAACGTCACAGAAGAGGCAGCCAGCAATACGGACCCCGAATTGTATCGGCTGCACCGAGCTTAAATATTAAAAACAATAATACTCACCGTTCGATATCTTGCCAAACAGACAACAGACAAAGAATTCGAGTGTTAAGATATTTTCGTTTGCGACGATGGTGGCGCAAGCAAATATTATCATCAATAATTCATCAAGGGTTAGATCATCGCCCATATGTCAATATAACCTTAGACGGAGAAAATATCCGTGGTCTTCTCGATTCCGGAGCCAACATAAGTGTGTTGGGTAAAGGAAGCGAACAATTTCTACAAGACCATGGTTTAAAATACTACCCCCGAAAAACTCAGGTGCTTACTGCCAGTGGTACACCTGAATCGATACTCGGATACGTCACTATACCGATTACTTTTGGAGGACAAACTAAAAGTATGCGTCTCTACATCGCACCCTCACTAGAGCAAAGCTTATATCTTGGGACTGATTTCTGGACCACATTCAATCTTCAGATAACTGTATCCGAGCTCAGTTTACCAGGTGATGTCAGTGATGTAGCCCCCAAAGTAAATGCAGACAATAGCCAGCATGTGTTAACATCAGCACAGCTAGAAGAATTAGATAGAATTAAATCAGAATTTCCATCGTCTGAAAAGCTAGGTTTGGGAAAAACACACTTGGTGCAGCATGAGATAGACACTGGTGATGCCAAACCAATCAAGCAACGTTATTATGCCATTTCCCCTGCTAAGCAACGTGAAATGGATAAAGAATTGGAACGAATGCTGTCATTGGGAGTGATTGAGGAATCTTCAAGCTCGTGGAGTTCACCAGTTACTGTGGTTCCCAAGAGCAATGGTAAGGTTAGGTTGTGTTTAGATGCACGAAAACTGAACTCGGTCACGGTGCCAGAGGCATATCCACTGCCAATAATTGACGGTTTGCTCAGTCGCCTGGAAAACACTAAATATATTTCCAGTTTAGATTTGAAGGATGCATTTTGGCAAATCCCATTAGAACAAGCTTCAAGATGCAAAACCGCCTTTACAGTGCCTGGCAGACCCCTCTATCAGTTTACTGTGATGCCGTTCGGGTTATGCAATGCGGCTCAGACAATGTGTAGACTAATGCACAAGGTAATACCACATGAACTGCATGATAGAGTATTCGTCTACCTAGATGATCTCCTCATTACTTCACCTACCTTCGAAGGTCACATGCAGTTACTCAAGGTTGTAGCAAAACATCTGACATTGGCCAATCTAACTATCAATATTGAAAAATCTAAGTTCGTCCTTACCCATTTAAAATATTTGGGCCATATAATCGGTGAAGGCTGTATTAGGGTAGACCCAGATAAGGTTAAGGCAATACAAGATTTCCCCGTTCCTAAAACTATCAAGCATGTTCGGCAATTTCTGGGAATGAGTGGGTGGTACCGCAAGTTTATACCAAGATTCTCGGAGGTAGCGACCCCACTCACCGATCTCCTAAAATCCAAAGGTATTATCCAATGGAATGAGCAGGCACAAGAGGCATTCGTTAAATTAAAGGAATGTCTTACAACTGCACCAGTGTTAACGCATCCAGACTACACTCGTACTTTCTTTATTCAGGTAGATGCGTCAAAAACAGGTGTAGGGGGCGTCCTATTCCAGAAAGATAGTAAAAATGAGGAACATCCCATCGCTTTCTATTCTCATAAGCTAAATGGAGCACAAAGAAATTACAGCATCACAGAGTTGGAATGTCTGGCCGCAGTACTTAGCGTAAAGAAATTCCGAGCCTATGTTGAAGGATATGAATTTGTCATTATTACAGACCATGCCAGTCTGCAATGGCTGATGAACCAGACTGATCTGTCTGGGCGGTTAGCTCGTTGGAGTCTAAAGCTACAAGGGTACAACTTTAAAATCAAGTACCGTAAAGGGTCACAAAATGTAGTGCCGGACGCTCTTTCTCGAATACCCGAGGAAGAAGTAGCTGCTCTTACCATGCATGGAGCAAATTTACGATTTGACCTACAGTCAGCTGAATTTACAGGACCAGTATACTTGGATTTACTGCAAAGTTTTCAAGACCACCAACCAGAAAATATTAAAATCTCAAACGGGAAAATTTTGATTCACCTACCGAGTAGGAACCCCGATCATCAGACAGACATTCCAGATTGGAAACTATGGCTCCCAGTCAGCCTAGTCCCAACAATTCTCGGTCAAGCGCATGAACCACCTAATGCATCCCACATGGGTATGGCTAAGATGATCGAGGTCATACGCAGAAGTTTCTACTGGCCAACGCTAGTAAAAGACGTCCAAAGATATGTACAACAATGTCAGGTTTGTAAGCAAACCAAAGCCCCAAACACCACTTTGAGACCCCAAATGGGCAAATACAAAGAATTTGAACGTCCTTTCCAGAAGTTGTATCTTGACTTCCTGGGACCATATCCCAGGTCTAAGAGTGGTAATACCCACCTGCTAATAATACTGGATCACTACTCGCGATTCGTGCTATTAAAACCTCTGCGAAATGCAGTGGCCAGTAGGGTCGTACAATACCTGGAGGAAGAAATATTCCCGGTATTCTCCGTGCCAGAGACCATCTTGACGGACAATGGACAACAATTCAAGTCCAAACTATTCCAGAGCCTCTTGGATAGACACGGAGTAAAACATGTTTTTACTCCAGTTTACTCACCCCAGGTTAATGCTTCAGAGCGCGTCAATCGCTCAATCTTAGCTGCCATTAGGGCATACCTAGAGGAAGATCACCGGAATTGGGATCTCCATATTCCGCAGATTGCTAGTGCACTGCGCAACACAGTGCATTCCTCTACATCTTATTCGCCGGCATATCTGGTCTTCGGACAGCATTCCGTTCAACATGGCTCTCAGTACCCCCTATTGCGGTTATTGGGAGGAGGAGCTTTGATGAACCATTCAGTTCAAGAGAAAGAGGACCGTTTAGCGTTAGCTCGAGAACTTGTATTATTCCACCTTGATCAAGCGTACAAGCAGAATGCATCCCAGTACAACCTGAGATCAGCAAGGAGGGAATTAGCAGTCGGACAAGAGGTCTGGGTGCGAAATTTTACCCAGAGCGATGCTAGTTCCAAATATACAGCTAAGCTAGCAAACAAGTTTGTACCTGCCAGAGTACAACGCCGAGTTGGGACAGTAGCCTATGAACTAGTCACGAGGAATGGCAACCCACTCGGAATTTTCCACGCTAAAGATATTCGAGTGTAGTAACCCCACTGATTCTGTAGAATATTCCACCTTAGTATTACTACTACCTATTTATATTTATAGAATCCTGATAATCATGAACGATCCACAATCAATAGATGATCCGTCACCCAAAGAAAGCAAACCAATTGAAGGAAGGAGAATATCACTAAACACCTATAAAGAAAGAAGGCCTCTGGACCCTACCAAGTGTCTTCCACCGGAGATTGGTTACAATTGCCGGGGTGGACAAATAGAAAAGGTAAAGAAGGAGATTGTGGACACTTACAGGATTATGGGCTTAGTAAAAGAACACTGGCAACAGAAGAAGTGGGCGGAGCACTTGGATGCCCTTAAGCGTAAGAGAAAGGAGTTGGAGAAGGAACAAAAACGTAGGAAGAGAAGAAGAGTACAAGAGAGTGGGAAGAGAGCAGTAATCAAGCAATAACTAGCTGATTCATTAGATAACAAGAATAGATAGGCTCAATCTTGTTGCTGTATCAAAATAAAAGAAAGAGATAAAGTAAAGTAATTAAAATAAAATAAAAAAAAAAATTTAAACCAGTAAAATATCGTTTCAAAATTTTATGAAGAGTACACAATTTTTTTTTACAATATGATTAAAAATGTTCAACAACAATGAATGTGACCGATGGATGATACAATCAAAATATGTCTATATAATTATATATAAGTAAATAAATAAAAAAAAAAAATATTTGTTTGATAATATAATATATGAATACAGTTGTTTTTAAACCCATTAGGTAGATTATAACATTTAGACTATTTAGTGGATGATAATGATAAAATCAAAAGAAAGAACAGGAGTAGAACAACTCACCTACAGGTAGTTGTGATTTATGAGTTATTTAAGGTCAAAAGATATATAGGTATTAACATTTTTGAGTAATGCTCATAGGAATTAATTTAAAAAAAAAAAAAAGGATTAAGATAGTTTAGGTAGTAGGTAAAATAGGAGTAAGACACAAAGTTAACATTATTTTCCACATTATGCAGCCAACAAACAACAAGGGGAGAAAATCATAATGAGGACATACACAAAAGGTTATCCATGGAGGGTAGTAATAGAAGTAATGTTGGTTTTCGTGAAATCGCTGGGTGGTAGTGTGTACAACGAGTTTCCAAACAACCCAGGCATATTCATGGAGGAAATAGGAAGAGCAGGATTATCCCAGGACGATTGGAAACTGGTATTTTACTACGATCTCACGAACTATTGGAGGGAGTGGGAAAGTATCCTGAAAACGCTAGGGCAGCTACACCAGGCATGTTCAACTTCTGGTAATACGAGTGTTGCTTGGTTTAGTGAGCACACAGAGCAGTGTGAAGCGCTATTACAACCTGTGAGCTTTATCTCAGCGACAATCGGAGAACGCAACAACGTATTACGGTCACAAAAGCGCACCCGCCGAGCACCGTTCGAGTTTGTAGGAACAGTATTAAACGAAGTATTCGGGGTTTTAGACCAGCGAACAGCGATAAGGTATGAGGCTGCCATTACGGATATCCAAAACGGGATATTTCAAGTTGAAGAGATGGCCAAACAGCAAACACGCATAATAGAGATGACCGCTAACCTTGTGAAGAAACAGCATGAAGAAGTGAGCAAGCAATACAAGCAGCTACAGAAGGAAATACAGGCCGCAGAAGGTCATGAAGAGCTAACTGATGCAGTGATAACAATTACAACACAAATCCTCATTTTTAAAGACATACAAGACGGGATACTGGATGCCGTCACTGACTTGCACCAAGGGCATATTAATACCAAACTAGTTACTCCGACACAACTGAGTGAACAACTCCAAAAAGTACAAACGATGATGCCGAAAGATGTCCAAATACCTGAATACCAACAGCACTGGGTTCAGCTATACAAAAGCTTACGTTTTGGAGCCCGAATTCTCAGAAATCTGCTAATCTTCGAGATAAAGGTCCCATTATTAGGCCACGAAATATACCATATATATAAGGCTTACATGGTACCAACGAGGCACAATGCAAGGATGATACATATAGTACCGGACGCAGACGTGACATTACTGGATCAACAGGGGACATGGTACTATCAGATGTCAGTTGCGGAGTTGGCCGAGTGCACGCAGTGGGAGTCCGGGGTTCAACTATGTAGACAGCAACGCGCGTTGTTCAATGCTCAGGTGGATAATAGGTCATGCGAGGTCCGTATATTACAAAGAGAAGAACAAGCATGGGAGAATTGCGCAGTAGAATCAACAACAATGAGGACTAAAATAACACAACTAAGTCAGGTAAATCAGTGGCTGATATCCAATGCACAACCCGAAAGAATTACAGTCATATGCAACAATACCACGGAGTACCAAAAAATCCAAGGCAGTGGTATACTTCAGTTAAATGCAGGTTGCCAAGTAAGAGGACAGGAGTACCTGTTAAGAGGCAGACAAACTTACGAGACGAGGGCTACAATTAACCTCTTGCCTAGTTTCAATGTAAGCCAAGTTTGGTTGGACAAAAAAATAATTCGTACCCCGGAGGTACTAGGAAATTTAGACCCGGAGCTGGAAGATTTGGCCGTTGCAGTAAACTCAATTCACGAAAAACAACATTGGCGACGAGTTAATGTACATGACCTCCACCACTATGCAAGTTCAGGGATAGTGCTCATCATAGGGGGGATACTAGTCATTAGTTGGAGGCGGCGCCGTAACATCAGGAGAGTCTGGAAAGCCACTACTAAGCAACGACGTAGCGAGAACCAACTACCAACCTTCACACGACCCCGCAGGCGTTACAGTCACTGACCAGATACCTAATGATGCATGGAGATACGTTAATGTTTATAACTTAGATATTAAGAGGGAAAAAAAAAAAAAAAAAAAAAAAAAAAAAAGGGGAATAAAGTTAATCTTAGTTAAGCGAAAACATGAATATAAAATATATAAATAAATAATAAGTTTTAATATATAGTTAAAATATAAGAAATAGGTAAAGTTACTTAATAATTTAACGAAATCCTGTATTTAGGTTATAAAAATTGGATTAGTTTGCCCGGCTGAGACTTACTCAGGGTGTGGGGCGTCCGCCACGTTGATCGCTTTTCAATCAGTTCTCGACTCTATCTACTTTCCATAACAGCATGAGATCTCTTTTAATCTCAGGATGGGTTTCCCCACGGTGTAACGAATTGTCTTTAGACAAATCAAAATCTCGTTACTATTTTCAACCTATCTAAACCGTCCGATACAATTGTATACATATTTGCAGTGTTAATCATGACCTGCACAATATTCCTTAAATTTTTCTAAATGTATATATGTCTAAATGTATACAAATTGTTTATGTTACTCAAATAACATAATAAACGTATCTACCTGGATAAACCATTTTTATATGAGTTTACCCAGTGTGTGTATTACAACAACGTTGAAGGTTGTTGTTCGTAAATATTGCTTATAAGTAAGTACACTGCACTCAATTTCCCACGTTTGCAGTAAATATAATTGTAATGTCGTTCAACTAGTAATCGCATGGAAATTTCTGATTTTTGGCACATGTTGCCTAATCAGCGAAATATATGTATGCGATTACTGGTGAATTTCGAAACTTCGATTTTTTTTATGTTCCAACACATGCCGCTTAATAATCAAATAAATATTTTTTTTTGATGATTAACGGAAATGGAGGGGGGCTATTTAGAGGTGATTTCAATCATTTAAATAGTCTGATTTTTTTTTGAATCGGGGATTGGAATTTGGAAGGCAGACGGTCGTGGTTGGCAGTGGATAAAAAAAATTTTTTTTTTGAAAAATAAAGAAGATTGAAGAAAAATCTAAATCTGTTTCTTTCCTTTATTTTTTTGTTTGAGATTGTTTTTTTTTTGGAATCACGTGGTGAGTAAAAAAAATAATCAATTTTTTTTTTTTATTCACAGAAAAAAAAACACGCAGAACTAACATACAACCGGTCCAGGCTGTACTAGTTAACCAGGAATCTCATGTGGCGTTTTTCGCCGGAAATTCCCGCTGTTGGCTAGTATAGTAACAAGGTGCATGGGCAAGCACCTTTTCTAATTACTAACCCGCGGCCTCGCGCCGTTATTTAACAAAAATTTTCTTTTTCTTTTGATTGATCGGACACCTTGCCAATAATAATGTGGTAAAGGCCGAAAAATCAGCGGATCCTGTGTGGTTTACGTAAAAAAAGTGGGCCATCTGCTAGTGATGGTACTCACGCTCCACCCTCCTTAACTCCCTCGCGATTGAGCGAGACGTCTTTCTCCCTACATCCACATGATAGCGGTAAACTAGGCCTTATTCACACCAAAATTTTTAAGAGTTAATTAAAAAAAATTGTAGAAATATGTTTTTAAAAAATATGTTAAGTAAAAAAAATGTTTAATAAATGTTGGTTTGCATAATATTTACTCGTGTGAATATGTATATCCATTAGGCGTCCTTGTTGATGTATCCGTTGTGTAATTGTAAGTGTGGCTTTTGTTTTTTCGCTGATGTGTTGTTCCGTTGATCTGCTGACTGTTATTCCGTTTGTTTTGATTTTGTTGTGCTGTTTTTCGCAAACAACTCTTGTTGCCAGCTCCCTGGCTCCCTCGATGGGCGCGATCGCCTTTGCGGGGGGGGGGGGCAACTGGCCCAAAATTTTTATGTTATATGTATGTTTATGTTTTATGTTTGGTTTTCATTTAAAAAAACTCGTGTTTAATGGATTGACCGGGTATCGAACTTCTGATACCGTGAGCACTGATGCACAAACACCGCGCACTAACTTACTGCACTATCCACGAATAAATTTTTTATTGTCGTGTTTTCTTTTTAGGTATTCACTGTTTTTTTTGTAATTTTATAATTTTTGTCGCGCACTTGGTGTTTATGTGCGCCTGTTATTTTATTATTTTGCGTTTTAGTTTTCGTTGTACGTACGCGTTTTTTTTTTGCACTATTTATTTTAGTATTTATAGTTTATTGTTTAAACACTAGTTGTTAATAAAACACTTTGCGGAAAAAAATGTGCTCTTGCGCGGAACTTAACGGTCGTACGTTATCCGTTATCCGCGCGTCGGGGTCACCAGATATAGTGGTGTTATGAGGTTTTATTTTGGTTTCGATTAATTAACACTCACTATATTTTATTATATACATAAATTATTTATTAGTTATTTATTTAGATATAAAATATTATTTTCTTATGTTAGTTCACAAAATGGCTGGGTGTGAACGATTGTTCGCGGCACTGCACTTTTTTATTTTTCTTTATGAGACCGTGTCTCTTCACTTTTCAAAACCCGACTGTATCTGTTCGTTTTTTCGTTTTTAAATATCGATATTGTCGAATGTAGATGGCGAAATTGCTATATTTAGTAAAACGAGCTATGCCTCGTAATTAAGCCGCGCGGAATATAAATAGTTTTGCTACGAGGAGTGCCACGAAGTGAAAAGGATTTTTACTTTTTGAGCCGCTACAAGTGTTTAACTACTATAATTTAAATTAACCACAATGTAAATTAGCTAAAAGTGTTTCACTAAAAAATTCAAATTAACCATAATTTGAAAAGTGTCAAAAAATTGTGAATTGGGAAAAGAAGCTCCTTAGTAGAGGTTACCACACGATAAACAGGTGTTGAGCCAACGAATCGACGAAAACCAAACCCGACTAGTTGATCAACTGCGGCCCAATCGAGGTTAGAAGGACGGCAAGAGTACTTGGGTTGAAAAAAAACTACGAATTGCGACTCCAGATGTACCCACATCTGTTAATTTTAATGTAAGTCAATTTAAATTCATATTAAGCGAAGAATTAAAAATTAAATTATAAATTATATGAAAAAATATAAATAACAAAAATAAGTAATAAATATAATTTAAAAACTAAATAGAAGAATTCTAAAGAAAATTTAAAAAAAAACAAAAAAATCATTCAAAGAAAATTAAAATAACATAAATGTAAAGAAAATAATTAATTTGAGAATTATAAAAAAATATATAAGATAGTAAATATAAATAAATATTCTCAGTAAAATCAAATTATACTCAAAAAATATGTAGCTTTCATTTTTATGCTTTTAGGGAACTTGGGGAAATTCGAATTATGGCTTATGTTTCATTTACACGAATGTTTTCGAATATTGTTTTCGAAGTTGTTGTCAGCTTATCGTGGAGCAACAACAAAAACTAAACTGATCGTTTTTCGATTTCAGCCATATTTGTTGCTTACCTTTCTTTTCTAACGGCAACACAACAAATACGTTTTTGGTTTTTATTTCACTGTTTTCCATAAAATGTTCCACAAAAATTTTATAATAACAACAACCACGAGTCACTTAACAATCACAAATTATAAATTGAAATATACCAATTTACAAATATACTACGATTAAAAATTAAATTAAAAAAATTCCTACTTTATTTGCCGCTAAATTCCGCTTTGTTTATGATTTATTTTGACACATTGACATTTTCAAAAATATATCGATGTGTCGATAAGTTAAATTTTTTTATTTAATAAAAGTACCAAAAACAATTAAACATATATATTAAAATCAATTTTAATTACTAAATACATCAATTTCAATTCAAAATATTAATAAAAAGAAAAATATTAAAAATATATCCGATAAATCGATAAGTTTTTTTTCGAAAACAACCAAAAAGACCTATAGGCAGTAAATTAACAGCATCGAGATTGGAGACGAAAATTAATTTTGGCCAAAACGAGTGAGATTAAACCACAATGTTTTCATGAAAGATGGCTTGAACGCCAACATATAGTAATCTAAAGTAAAACGAAATTGTTGTTAGTTAAAAACTTTACCATTTTTTTTTTTTGAAAGACTTACTTGTATTCATAAACCGCCATTCGAAACATTTGTTAAATAACTATCCGACCATTTAACAATGGTTTCATAATAAATTTCATGCATTTTTAAAATTTCCGAACGTGACTGTTCATTAGGAAGCAGAATTTCGATTTTACGATCTAAACGTCCGGGACGTAATAATGCCGGATCTAGCGTATCCGGACGGTTTGTAGCCATAATCATTTTAACCTAATCCAACGAATCGAAAATCGAAATCATTTGATTAAGCAATTCCATTAGAGTACGGTTGAATTTTACGATCGGCTGATGTACCTTCCGAAAAACGACAACCTCCAATTGCATTAATTACATTTCATCCATTAATATAATGCACGGCTCATGATCACGAGCGTAGTTAAACATTTTACTTATTAACCGAGCACCTCGTATCTAGAGCTACCTTAGTTCCAGCCTTCAATTTTGCCTTGTCTAACTGACGTCGATATCCAACAGCATATCGTGGCCAATTTGTTGTCTTCACAATAACTATAAAAATATAAGTAACATAAAATATCGTTTCACTGAATCACTGACATATTGGAGGTATGTACTTACATTTATTTTACGATCTAACCGTCCGGGACGTAATAATGCCGGATCTAGCGTATCCGGACGGTTTGTAGCCTTGATCATTTTAACCTAATCCAACGAATCGAAACCATCCATTTGATTAAGCAATTCCATTAGAGTACGTTGAATTTTACGGTCGACTGATGTAGCTTCGGAAAAACAACGATTTCCAATTGCATCAATTTCATTTCATCCAGTAATATAATGCACGGTTGATGATCACGAGTGTAATTAAACACTTCACTTATTAAACGAGCACTTTATATCTAAAGCTACCTTAGTTCCAGCCTTCAATTTTGTCTTATCTGACGTCGACATCCAACAACATATCGTGGCCCGTTTGTTGCCTTCACAATCACTATAAAAATATAGATATCATAAAACATCATTTCATTGAATCAGCGACATATTGGAGGTATGTACTTACATTTATTCTCATTCAATTGTGTACCTCCCCGACAATTTGCCCAACATTTTGCTATCATTTTCTAATTTATCGAACTGTTTCGTTAAATCTTTTAATTGTTCTCGCACTGAAAGTAAAAATATAAAATACCAATTTGGTACATTTGCTTACACAGTCGGAATGATTCTATTTTCCATTCTACATGTATTCAGAAACAGTCAAATAGAAATTTATCGGTTAGCTGAGACAAATTGTATAAGATCGGCATCATTCAACATTATCAAAATTTCAATGTCCGTTCGATAGCACTCAAATGATTAATGTAATCGTATTATCCTTTTCTTCACAATCCAAATCATCCACTTCCACATCACTGCTGTTATTATCCGGTTTCAATAATCGATACACAGTTTTATACAAGTATTTTGATACAAATATAAGACTGAACTGACTTTTACTATATTTTTTGGGGTTAAAAAATCTGACACTTCGATTTTTGTTTGATTTTTTTTCGGCTGCTGAATGATTTTTTTAGGTTAATATGAACTTGTCAAAAACTTCCCCTCACATGATTTATAGTAAACCAATTTTTCGATAGTTTCGTAAATTATTCAAAATAATTAAAATGCATATGTTTTTTCATCGAAAAAATAATTGATTGAATGATTGATTGATTTTGAATGTACGACCAAGTTCTTAGGCTTGAGTTCCCGGATGACGCCGGGTCCACCGTACACCCTTTTTTACACATAACAAAACCGAAGGATTGGATAGGTTAGTTAAGTGGGACAGAATCGGCCCGGTTACAGACACCTAGGTATAGCCGATAGTTAGTAACACAAAGACAACACAATTCTAATCTACTAGATGAAGGATAAAGGCTTAATAGGTTAATGGATAACGATGGTATTGGTCTTCAACAATTGCTTCTTTAAAACGGCAACCTAAGAAAAAATATTATTATTTCACATGCATCTGGAATTTTCCTGAAATTTAATTCTAATAATACTTTTCGGGTTCCTAACCAAAATTGGTTGACTCGACCCGTTACAGACACCTATGTAAAGTCGTTAGTAATAAAATGACAACACAATTCTAAACTACACAATCAGCAATTACAATGAAGCATTAATTCACAAGCATCTGTAAATTTCCTGAAATTTAATTCTAAATTCATATTTTCCGGCTTCCTAAATAATTGAAACATTTATTAATTTAATCATTCTGCAACTCCGCAACTAACAGTAGAATTTCCTGAAACCAAAGTTATTTGAACTATATTCAAAATAACTCTAAAATTCAAAAAAAAAAAACAGATTAACTAGATTAACTACCGGATTGCATTCAAATATCCCTTAAAATATCCATCCATTAAAATATCCTAAATAATTTAAAATTCGCAAAAATTTCGTATGTTTACTAAATTTTTTTTAAAAAACTGATGAATTTTTCCCGATGCCCATCCTTTTTCACAAGGAAACAAATACTTTTATCACTACTTTTGCACTAGTTCTGGAACTTCTTCTACGCTTGCTGGGAGTATACCACATACAATTAATCTCAGACATAACACATGCGACTCGTCTATGACTTGTCACCTCGTATTAGACTTGTCATAAACGATTCATCTCAGACTGGTAACAAACGTAAATTAGTAATTAGTGTGTCGTCAATGGCTTTCCTGCTGGAAGGTAATATTTAAGTAAAGGCAACTAGATAAAATTTGAAAAAATTATTCTAAAATGAATGATAAATAAGTTTATTTTATAATTTTTATAATTAAATATAAATCGTACGAGTATCTTAAAAGAGGGATAATATGTACTCGTATATTAAATATATTTGAATGAGATTTCCTGAGAACCGAATAATTTTAATATAATAGCTCGGCACTGTACATGTAGATTAATATTTAGGGTTGATTTGAAATTGGGAATTAATAATTATAATTCTTGTACTAAAACAGTTAAGATTGGCAACGTTGCATTTTATGACAAACATCCAGTCGTTGGTGTATTGAAGTATACAAACCTTCTCTTTCTTTTGAATAATTATATTAATTATATCAAATATTTCTAGCTTTTCAGTTACATAGATATAACGAAGTTGCCGATAAACAATTCTTTATGTTAAGATTGTTAAAATCCCAAATCCAATGCAAATAATATTTCTTTTTATAAAGCAAAAATATCGCTAATAAGCTGTGAGAAAATACTAGTAACCCATTGAGTGTCACAAAAAGGCCATTTTTCGGTAAATAATAGGATTCGTTACCAACTCCAACATAGTTGCAATTAATCTTGCAAAAATGATGGATTATGAAGGAAATACAATATAGAAAACAGCTAATTATAAATTACCTACACTATATTCTCAATGCACAGAAGAAATACGGAAACGGAAAATTCTATCGCTAATCAAACCAAAATAAAAATATAACAATTTGTTACAGGCTGGCTACTGCCAACCTGCAGATATCACTAAGCACCTGCAGAGGCCTCCACGGTGATTTTTGCCGGCTACGTTCTCAGGGAGAAGTGCTAAGGTCGTGGGGTTTGAGGCATACAGGGCTCCTGGCTTACACCGTGATGTTACAGAAATTTAGGGGAACGCAAATAATTATAACATGTACCCGGAGTTCCGCCGAAACTCGTAGGCCGGAACCTGAGGAACGAACACAACAAAATTATAAACCGAGAGCGGTGCCTTGGTGCGCGCATCCATCCGAATTCAAACGGGGACAAGCCCTGGTTACGGAATCGGATGCGGGCACCAAGGGACCAAATTATAAACCGAGAGCGGTGCCTTGGTGCGCGCATCCATCCGAATTCAAACGGGGACAAGCCCTGGTTACGGAATCGGATGCGGGCACCAAGGGACCGCAAACACTACACTGACACAGAGGGAGTTTCCGCTCCCATCACACCACACCGAAAAAATTTAATAATTCATTTTATTTTCAGGAAAGGAAAAAAAAACACAAGAAAAACAACTTTCCCCTCCACCCGCACCAAGAGAAAACGAGAGAGAGAGAGAGAAACGATGCGCACCGAGCGTGCACCCGCTGTGCGGCGCTCGATTACAAAAATGTTTAGAATTTTAATATAAAAAAAAAAATATAAAAAAAATAAAATCAAAAAATAAAATTAAAAATATAAATAAAAAAAAATTGTACCTTAATATATATACAAAATAGTACTGGTGCGGCCTTGAGCGGCCGTCATGCCACAGGTGATGCCACATCCGGACCGTTGCGGTGCCTTTCACCGTTACACAAAAAACACGAGGAGCCGGTTGGCCACCCGTATGTTGCGACCTTGTGCGGTCGGACGTTGCGGGGCCTTTCCCCGATACCAATAAAACACGAGGGGCCGGTTGGCCACCCGTATGTTGCGACCTTGTGCGGTCGGACGTTACGGGGCCTTTCCCCGATACCAATAAAACAACACAAAAAACACGAGGGGCCGGTTGGCCACCCGTATGTAGCGACCTTGTGCGGTCGGACGTTGCGGGGCCTTTCCCCGATAAAATATACGCCTCGATAGGCCGCCTTGTATGTTGGGTGTCTTCCCACCGTCAATAGATTTGGCCTCGATAGGCCGCCAAAATGTTGGGCGTCTTTGCGCCGTTATCCAATATCACACATTTTGTGCGGTTCGGGTTTTTTTATGTATGGCACAAAACAAGTTATCCTTCCTACTCGAGGAAAATATTTTTGAACTCCGGCACTTGTGTGTAAAAATAATCGATGTATATATTTACAAATTGTAAATTGATCGTGCGTGTGTGTGTATTGTAAATACGACGACAACAACAACATAAAACGTAACAACTTATTATTATTAAAATAATTCTTTCGCTTCTCTTTTTATATCAAAACACATCCACAAATATAACACAACAAACTTTGTTTTGTATTAGATATATTTTACTTATAACATATTAATAAAATATATAAGATGAATAAATTATACAAATATACAGCTAGCTTTTTGTTTTAATTCAATTTTATTACTTATTTTGCGTAGCGTAAACTATATTTAATGCACCACACACCACTAAAGAATTTATATTTTTTATTTTATTCTATTTTATTTTGCTTTGTTTAGTTAGCAGCACACACCTTTCATATTCAAAATTTAAAACTCGACTTTATTTTTAATATTCTTCAAAAAAACTCAAATGATTTTAATCAAATCCAAAACTCGACTACTCAAAATTCAAAACTTGACTATCATTACCAAAAAAAATTCTCCCGCAGCACAAACGACGCGCAAAACATTCCAGAAGAATTGTCTTTCTTCTCTGTCTCTCGTTTACATCAATTCGCATTGATGTAAACGAGAGGCATATAAAAAAAACATTCTTATGAAATGTTTTGCTTTACACACCACTCGATGTACATCGCTCTCCCTCTCTCCCATTTTCGTACAATCACTACCAACCAAACAAAAAAGAAACATACAGGAATCCATCCACCATTAACCGCGTTTAGATATAAATAAAAACGGGGTAAAGAAACGTAATCAATTAGGGCAAAGAACCCAGTTGCGACAGTACAGTCGTAACAAATTTATTACACAAACTCTGAATAATAGGATGAAGGAACATCACCAAAATAGCTCTCTCCGAAAATCTCCGAAATCAAAGCGTGGAAGAAACCACCTCTACAAACAATCGTAGTAAAATGTACCAAGAGAATTATGCAATGTCCATCTAGGAGCTAAAATTACCTCGAAACGATCCCAACAGACGGCATGAATCTTCCCACCATGAAACCACTACCAACCACCAAGCGACCTCCTGCCAACACCACCATTCAACAAAAACCACGCTTCACAAAGCCGTGACGAATCCATGACAGATCACAAACGAACCATGGCAACCCTACACTCCAAAACCTTCAGCGTACGACCGATCATACCAAAACTCCCAAAATGATACAGCCCCCGCCAAATCGACGGCAAACTCCAACAAAAACACCCGAAGCATTCAGCAAAGAAACCAATTTGGACATACAAATCCAACATTCAGGCAATGATTCAATACAAAACTGCAAATCCGCCCTCCTACACTAACAAATGAGAACTACCTCAAGTCCTAAACAAAACAACTCAAAACAGTCAAAAATACCTTATAAATACAGGTAACGACAGAACACACATGAACACAACTCTCCGCAAGTTGAGAAACACAACGTTCAACGAACAACCACCACAAACCGCAGACACCGAGCCATTACTCACTATGAACGAAACCCATTCAAATCACTCCAAATATCAAAAAAGATTCACTGCAATACAGCTGCAGCACATCCTGTGTAAACCAATCACACACATACACCACTCGTCAAAATCTAATCCAGTTTTCGCACCACAGAGAAAAAGTATAACCCCCTCCCAATCGCCAAAAATATACATTCCTTTATATGTACAATATTCATTTTGCGCGATCTCGACCTGCGACAACATCCACCCCTTGCCGATGACGCCAACCCAGGTCGACAAGGAGAGGTCAACGTCAGCCGCCTCTCCACAACGACGGCAAAAAATCTCACAAAGTTAACAAAAGTCTAAATTATTATACATATAACAAATCAACAAATTATGAACAATTAAAGTCTAATCGACTTTCCCAATTCACAAATTGAATCATCCACATTCAAGAACATTTAGTGCAAATCCAAAGAAATTCGCCCATTTAGACAACGTAATACGAAGTCTTAGTGTAATCCACTACAAAAATATAAATACAACCGTCAGAGAGCAGAGAATATTATACGATCATTTTGTTTATATTTTGCGCATCCCATATACCATATTTTCACTTATATGTATATCCTTAAATAAAAAAATTAAAAGAAATAAGGATTTCAGTACAACATGCAATAAAGACTTGATATCCAAATTTTAAATTAGCTTTTTGGTCGTGATTTGTTCAACTTTTCCAAGAAAATACCATCTACTCATATAACGAAATTCAAAAAAATCACTGTGTACATAAAAAACTATAAACAATACGTATGCGAGAGAAAAAACAAAATTATAAAAATTAGAGACCACTTGACGACAGTATTATTCATAGAAACAGATTACATAGAATGAATGCTAGCAACTGTCGTCACAAACTGTTTCATACCACAACAACACAAATAACTCATCCATACGATTCATTGATTATTATGTAATAAAATATAATGTATAATGTAAAATAAAATAATAAAAATAACACTTATCTTAAGTATCCTTTGTAATCAAAAAAGTCCTACAAATTGAATATTAACATACAATGCGTACGATGCATTCAAACAACGGTGTCGAAATGCATATAAACGAAATTGTTATATACATATCCTACACCATTGCAAGCGCACCGCACACAAATTAATATATTAACACAATACGTATAACTTTTCACTTTACTTATTACTTCTTTACACACAAATTATTATTAATATTATTATTTATGAAATAAGACATATATTAATAAATAATATTATGATTAATATTATAATTAATCAATTATTAACACATATTTAAACTATTTATTTATTTATTTAAAGGAGAGACAAAAATCACGTCTTTCCTTTACGACGTTCAATCGCCGACCGTTTTTTCATCGAAAAAATAATAATAATTTTTTTTAGTAATTTTTGGGATATAAAATTATTCGCAAACATCAAAAATAAAGATTTTTTATATCTTTTAAATACTTTATAGGTTAGTTTTCGATGATGTCAAAATTTCCCCAACTTTTTATACCATAAAATAAAAATGTTTTATCTCAGTCGCGCTAATGCAAATTTTAGTTCTTGTCTTTGTCATGTTTTCTGCAAAATTTTTGTAAAATTTGTCTGTTTCCTAGTGGAATAGTACCATTTGTTTATGTTTTTTTTGTGTTCATGAAATCTGGTTTATGGCCCTATTCCATGAGAAAAAAATATTGTCTCAGCAAAACGAAAACGAGACAAAAATATAGATCGACTATTTGGGAGAAGGGCGTATCCGATTATAGCTTGCTGAGCAAATTGTTGTTGTGTTGCCATAAATTTTTCATAAAAAATATCAACTCGAGTATTTTTTATAGCAAGCAAACGAAAAAAAAATCCCTACTCCTTTTTAATTTTATTTTATACAAATTTTTATAGTGTCAAGTGCGTGAGAAGAGATTAAAAACTTTTGTATTTGTATTTATTTTGTGGTTAGTTTTTGTAAAGAAAAACTTTTATTCTCCTGCGGTAAATAATAAACATATTAAAATTTAATAAAAATGGAAAAATTCGGTAAGTTTAGTTAAAATAAATTTAATTAATTATTAGTTATTTGATATTCTAGTTTGTGAAAAGTGAAATTTGAAAATCCATAGTTCCTACTGTAATTTTAACGGCACTGAAATTTTAAAAATTTAAATCTTGAAAATCTTAAATCTTAATTATTTGATAGTTGTAAAACAATCGAAGCTACTTATCCGGTTATTGCGAAATAATTGCAAACATTGTATTATTGTTTATTGTAAAATTTTTGTACTGAGTAAAAATAGTTTGGTTTTCATGTCGTCCAGAAGAAATTATTTCTCAATAAAATGTATTTACTTCGAAACACAATATTAATAATACTGTATTTTATTATATTTTAGGTAAGAAAACAGTTGTGGTTCTGGAGAACGTCATCGTCAAAACGACAAGCGACTTACAACACGCTTCACAATTTTTTTTTCGAATTTGAATTGCCAGGCATCGAATATGAAGGTAAAAGGTTATTAAGTGTCGGTTTTTATTTCTGTTTCTTCGAAACGTTTCTTTTAAATAAAATAATAATAAAAACTAAGATTGCTGTATTATTTCACAATTAATTTTTGCTAAGCAGCTGATCTAATAAAACAAAATTTTGATTGAGTGGTTTTATTGCGTAAGTAAGTATACTTTACCGAATTATAGATTAATTGATGGTTTTGTGCAGCCACCGAGTTATATTATAGGAAGTTTTAATATGGGCACTTTTGTATTTCTTATATATATATATGTATATATACACGTATATGTACACGTTTCTGTTGCTGGTCATATTGCTATGATATACAATCTTCATTGTATTTTAACTGGGTAGACAAATGGTTCCTACGACTTCAAACAAACATTCCACTTAGATGCATATCACGTTACACCGTATACAAAATACATATTAAAAACTCAGGATTTACATATGAGAAATATTTTATTCAAAATCATTAAAATTAATCTTTAACTTTACGTATTAATAATAGCTATTTGTCTTCAGGTGCAATATGGCCGAGAATGCAATAGGCACGGATAAATTTTCTTTTAGCACATCGCTCGTTGATACCCCTTATCGTATAACTCGTTATTATTCTTTAAATGGCGTGTACTTCCTTGAGATATGTTTTAACGAAATCCGACAGCTGGTGGACCAATTGTTCTTATGATAGTTCATTTACGATTTTAAAACACGACAGTTTTAACTGTTTCAAATTTATGATTTTGGCTTTGGTACCATACAGTATGACAATTCTTTCGATCTAAAAATAAACAAAATTATAAATATCAAATACATGAGAGTAGAGTATTTTGTGACATTAAATTGCTCAAGCTGATTTAGAACTGAGTTTTCATCATCGTCCAGATGATCATTTTAGAAATCGGTATTGCTGTCGCACACATCATCGTTATTCTCCATTCCGTTTGGAATGTCTTCACCTAATTCCTCTCTATTATCGAGTTCTTTTTCTTTACCAATCACATTTGCTATTTCCACACTGGTTTTTAGATTCATTCCATAATCTATCGTCGTCTGTGTGATGATTTACGGGTAGATGATTTTGTGTGATGATTTTTTACGGGTAGTTTTAGAATCAATAACGATTTGGGTGCGTTTAGCACCCGCCACTGTATTTGTATCGAGTTCTTCAATGGAAAATTCATTGTGATCCAATTCAATTGGACAATTTGTTCGGAACTCTCGCATTTGTTCAATTTCGGCATTTGCATTGTTCCGTCTCTTGTGGCTCCATATCAGCTTGATTATGAAAATCATCATCCATAAATCCATTATCATTGTCGCTGTCATCCAAATTTATGTTACTATCATCTGATTGGAGCATTCTGAAAATAAAAAGATCGATCGTTATAGAGCAATTCCTTACTTAGATGTTTCCAGCCAAATACGTACTTATTTATGTCGCACAGCTTATCACTAATACTAAATTCATCTGGTGTATTATCCCAATACGGATTATCGTAATCAAATAAAATTTCCGAGTTATTCGATTCCAGCGTATTTAGAAAAGCTCCACTCGAACTATTCATATCGCTAAACTTGGATTTTATATCGGCAAATACGGGATCCAAGAAAGATACCGTATCTAGTTTACCATTTATCGTTCCTTTACATTTTGTTACGGTTGAAATTTTGTTGACGTCGCTTTTTTGCTTTAGCCTTGGTCTTTGCTTTTGGATCCTGCACATCATTAGTACTCTCGCTAATTCTCATTCTCATTTCCATCATCGCCTTTTTTATCGCCGACATTCATACGAGATACACCTCCAGGAGATTCAAATCACGCGAAGCTAGCGAAGCCCCTGACTTCGCTTTTAAGAGGGGAAGACGGACACGTGTCCAAATCCCTCTCGAAAACTAAACAGATCAAACTCGTTGAGGCAGAAATAAGTGCCTTCAATAAAATTAAACACTCACTGGTCTCAAACGATGTAATACTCTCGTTTCCAAATTTTCAAAAAGATTTCGAACTCACTACCGACGCTTCCAACTTCGCACTTGGTGCAGTGCTCTCCCAGGAATTTCGACCAATAAATTTTCTTTCTCGAACCTTAGATAAAACAGGAAAACTACGCAGCTAACGAGAAAGAAATGCTGGCTATAATTTGGGCAATGATAACTCTACGAAATTTCCTTTACGGATCAAAAAAACGTACTGATCTATACAGACCATCAACCACTTACATATGCCCTTAGCAAAAAAAATAATAATTCCAAAATGAAGCGCTGGGAAGCGATATTGGAGGAGTATAATTATGAACTAAAATACAAACCGGGGAAAACGAACCTCGTTGCAGACGCATTATCCAGAATACAACTTCCTTCAAGTATAAATGCAACGTCAACTACTCAACACAGCGACGAAAGCTCGTCACATGATCTAATTCCCACAGTGGAGAGTCCGGTTAACGCTTTCAGAAACCAATTGTTACTAAACGTAGGCGAAGAAACTTCATACCAAATGGTTAATCCATTTCCTAATTATACTAGGCATATTATCACCCAACCACGGTTCACCAGTACGGACATAATAAATCTCTTTAAACGATATCTCAACCCCCATACTATTAACGGACTAAGGACAACTGAAAACATAATGGGAAAGGTTCAAGAAGTGTATCCAATCCACTTCAGAGGGTATAAAATTCGATTTACACGGAAGATGGTTCAAGACATTACGGACGATACTCAACAAGAGGAAACAATATTATCCGTCCATCGACGTGCACATCGAAACTCTCAGGAAAACAGAGATCAAATCATTGAAACCCATTACTTTCCGAGAATGAGTCGGAAAATACAGATAATAGTGAAACGTTGCGCCACATGTCAAGAAAACAAGTATGACCGCCATCCAAATAAACCTATTATCTTTCCTACCCCCATTCCAAATTATCCTGGTCACACCCTTCATCTTGATATATACTCAACTGAAAATAAACTAGTACTAACTGCAATCGACAAACTCAGTAAGCTCGCCTTCTGCAAACCAATAAAATCCAAAGCTGTGGAAGACATTAAACAACCACTAAGAGACATTCTTTTTTTCTTTAGCGTGCCAGAAGTAGTGGTAATAGATAATGAAAGATCCCTTAATTCGAATTCAATAACATCCATGTTGGAAGATGGGCTAAATATAAGTATCTTTAAAACTCCTCCCTACAAAAGCGAGGTAAATGGGCAAGTGGAGAGGTTTCACTCTACCCTCTCAGAAATAATGGGATGCTTAAAAGCCGATGGCAAACCTTTGAGGAACTTCTCGAAAGATCCATTAATGAGTATAACCACTCGATTCATTCGACAACGGGAAAGAAACCCATAGAACTCTACTTTGGCAGAGTTCCCAATGCGAATCCAGAACAGTTAGAACAAATTCGAAACGAAAATATGATCAGGCTAAAAACTAAACAGAAGAAATACTTGAAACTTCATAACAAGAACCGTAAACCCATGGCCTACCAACCTGGGCAGGCAATTTATGTAAAATGCAATAAAAGGTTAGGGTCAAAGTTAACTAACAGATACAAGCCTGAAGTAGTAATGGTAAACCGGAATACCACCATCCTCACAGAATCCGGAAAAGTAGTTCATAAAAGTAACATTAAATCCTGAAAATCTCCTTCAATTACAGTTTTATCCTACTCAGCGAACTACAAATTCTCGACTACACCAATTCCCAAATAATATCAATCAGTACGGGACGAGCAAAAATACAGAAAGGCAACTTTAGGTAACTTATACACATAATCGAATTAGAAAAATATCAAACTTTTATAGATAGCATGCAATCAATACTGAACCGGAAAATGACTGAAGACCATCCCTTACTACCATATCTGAGACATGAACTTGTAGAGTTACGGACGTTAATACAAAGCCTTAAAATACATAGAATTAAACGCTTAATCAACGCTATCGGTAGTGCCTGGAAATGGATAGCCGGAAACCCAGATCACGAAGATTTCGAAGTAATTAAAGACAAAATAAATAATGTATTAGAGAACAACAATAAACAGATAATCATAAACCAAATGTACAATGAGAGAATTAATAACATCACAAGAATGGCCAATGAGATTATCAATAAAATACAAAAAGATAACAAATTACACGATGAAGTAGCATTTAACATCCAATATAAGTTAAGAACTATGAAAGAGGAAATAGTAAATATAAAATATGCAATCCATTGGGCCAAGGCAGGAGTTATCAATTCACTCATTTTATCTAACACTGAAATAAACCTAGCCATTAATACAATAGAAGCCGATAATTTGCCATATAGTACACCAGAAGAAGCATTAGACTTCGCGGGCGTCAAAATTATTACCAACAACTTGTGTTTACTTTACATAATTTATATTCCGATAACTACGCTGGAGCTATATGAGAAGTTAACGCTAAAACCTGTCAAAAGAAGCAATAAAATCACAGATATTAAATATGAAAACATTATTAAGAATCACAACCAAATTTATAGCATTATCAATGAGAGTAAAACAATCAATTCTATGTCAATTTGTAAACAAGATATAATCTTCTAGACATAAGTAATTCTACCTGTATACCCAAGATACTCAAAAGCCGCCCATCTAAATGCAACCATACCAATAGTCACCATGTACCAACAGTAAGCGAGATATCAGAAGGATTGATATTACTTAATCAATACGATGGAGATATCAACACGGGAAAAGAATCCCACCTGCTAAATGGAACCTACTTAATCAAGTTCAATAATCTGACGATATCAGTGAATAACAGAATATTAGTTTCAAAAGAAAAATCGACCGTTCATGCTCTGCCTGCAATACTGCAACCAAAACCTATCGAAGACGAATTCACAAAAACACTATCGTTGCAAATGATGGAAGAAATGCACATCAACAACACCAGGCACATAGGGCTTCTGAAAACTGAAAAATTTACACAACAAATTGGGAGTTGGGGACCGCTCTCACTAGTGGTCATCATAATCATAATATTGGCAACTATAAGATGCAAAAAACACAATGTTACAGGCTGGCTACTGCCAACCTGCAGATATCACTAAGCACCTGCAGAGGCCTCCACGGTGATTTTTGCCGGCTACGTTCTCAGGGAGAAGTGCTAAGGGTCATGGGGTTTGAGGCATACAGGGCTCCTGGCTTACACCGTGATCATACAGAAATTTAGGGGGAACGCAAATAATAAAAATGTACCCGGAGTTCCGCCGAAACTCGTCGGCCGAAACCTGAGGAACGAACACAAACCAATTATAAACCGAGAGCGGTGCCTTGGTGCGCGCATCCATCCGAATTCAAACGGGGACAAGCCCTGGTTACGGAATCGGATGCGGGCATCAAGGGACCGCAAACACTACGCCGACACAGAGGGAGTTTCCGCTCCCATCACACCACACCGAAAAAATTTAATAATTCATTTTATTTGTAGTGAAAAACAACAACAACAGGAAAACAACTTCCCCCTCCACCCGCACCAAGAGAAACGAGAGAGAGAGAGAAACGATGCGCACCGAGCGTGCACCCGCTGTGCGGCGCTCGATTACAAAATATTTTAAAAATTTAATATATAAAATATAAAATATTTAAATATAAAATATATAAAAAAAATAAAATCAAAAAAAAATTAAAAATATAAATAAAAAACTGGTACCTTAATATAGATATAAAATAATGGTGCGGCCTTGCGCGGCCGTCATGCCACAGGTGATGTGCCACACCCGGACCGTTGCGGTGCCTTTCACCGTTACACAAAAAAAAACACGAGGAGCCGGTTGGCCACCCGTATGTTGCGACCTTGTGCGGTCGGACGTTGCGGGGCCTTTCCCCGATACCAATTTATGCCTCGATAGGCCACCTTCCTGTTGGGCGTCTTTGCGCCGTATCAAATTATGCCTCGATAGACCACCAAAATTTTGGGCGTCTTTGCGCCGTTAACCCAAAAATGCGGATAGCCTTGTGGTTGGGCACCCGTAACCGTACGATGTTGGGCGTCTGTCCGCCGTTAACCGTAAATATCGTTGGGCGTAAACCAAAAATGAGAATGGCCGCGTTGTTGGCCACTCGTAAAATGTGGCGGCGTTCGTGCCTCGACGATAGAAAATATTTAATGTTTAATAAACGGGTTTCCGCCCGGCCGGCTCAAATTAATTTTGGTGCACGACCAACTCAGATTAAACAACACAACAACCACCAAATAACAAACTGCGGTAAATAAGAACTCTTCGTAAAGGCGCAGCTTAAGTTGTTATCCTTGAATTTAAACCGATTATTCCAACTTAAATTCACAACCAAATTTCAATTGGATAGTAATCACTTCATACAAAATAAATGTTTTCAACACTGTAGATCCCACGCGGAATTTTTCGTTCTTCTCGTCTAACCAACTAATTTCCACTTTTCAATAAAACTCAAATTACACTTTTAATATTGTAAATTGTTACAAAAAAACTCAATCTCAAATATAATTTTTAAACATTTAATTTATTGGTAACAAAAAGCCAACCCAAAAAAACAAATTCACAATTTTCTTTATTAAGGTCAAGCCAAAACTGCACTAGACTATCTAACTCAAAATTCAAAATGTTTTCACTTAATTGGATTACATTCCAAAATAGAATTTTTGTTACCAAAATTCCAAACTCGACTGACAAATAAAAAAACTCTTGCCCCGCACAACGACGCACAGAACATTCCAGAAGAATTGTATTTCTTCTCTGTCTCTCGTTTACATCAATTCGCATTGAGGTAAACGAGAGGCATATAAGAAAAACATTCTTATGGAATGTTTTGCTTTACACACACATTCGATGCGCATTGTTCTCTCTCTCCCATCATTTTTCTCACCCTCGCGCCATCACCACGACGTGTACAAACATTAAACAACTCCGAAAGCGAGGACACAAACCGAGGGGAATAAAATCGATTACGATCATGTAATCGTAACAAACGTGGGAACGTCCCACACCCTGAGATGTCTCATAAGCCGGGCCTACAACAAACAATACGAAAATGAAAAACAATTTAATTGCAATGTACACCCATTGTACCGCGACAAACTAATATTGCGATAGAGTGAAGCATGTGTCATGTGCGGATATCTTTTACATGATACGTGCCTAATGATTTGCCATTCAAATCTTCGACCGCGTACGCCACTTGTCCGACTTTGCTGGTAATAATCGCGGGTTTGAATTTACCAGCCAATTTAGCGGAAAATTTATTCGGTGCATCGCTCAAAGTAAACGATCGTATAAAAACAGATTGACCGACTCGGAAAGAGCGCTTATTACTACGTAGGTTATAATGTTGAGCCCCCTTTTCGTGTGCTACGCGTAAGTAATGGGTTATACGATCCTTTAGAAGGTTTACTCGATCTGGCTTAGCCCATACCTGGACTTCGCTGGGATCATGTTCATCGAGTAACCGTCGCAATGAGTGATCCGAACCATGCATCGACATATGTTGACCGAACACGACATAATTAGGGGAGTAATGTATCGAATCGTGTATGGAATTACGTAAAGCAGCCGCAATTTCTTGCAAATTTTTGTCCCACAAATTATGGTCGTGATCGCTCAAATATGAACGAATGCTGGCAATCAACGTTCTATTAACACGCTCGGATGCGTTGCTTTGGGGCGAATACACCGGCGTACGAATATGTGTTACACCGTATTTAGACAACAAATCCTTAAATAAATTCGAGGTAAATTGCGAGTCGACGTGACCTGAGCTCCCATGGCTGGTTGTGTAGAGAAATTAACAGCTTTGTTCATTTTACATTTAGCGCAGCCAGCAACGTATTGTTTAACTTGCTTTGCCATCTGAGGCCAGAAAAATTGACGCTGAAGGCGCTCGAGGGTTTTGCTGCCGCCTAAATGTGCTGAAGTGGGAGGTACATGTGCCTGTTCGATAAGCGATTGAGTTAATGAATTCGGAATAACAAGTTTCCAATTCGACAAATCGGTATCCATATATTTAAAACCAAACGAAGGGGATATTAACAGTTTATCATCCTGGATTTTATAATTGTGCGAACAATCTTTTAACGTACGAATTTTCGCGATTTGATCGACGTAATCTGGATCTTGGAACGCAACCGAGTTTTGATCAACGTGCAAAATGGGGACGAAAGAAGGTATTAACGCATCCACGGAAGGGTCGATGTTTTTACTCGGCAAGGCTGGATCTTCAAATTGGGCACCAGGATCAGGCGTGCTCTTACTTTCAGAATCATCCGCACAAGGAGCGGATTCGTCCGGAAAAGCTCGAGACAACGCATCTGGTACAATGTTAAATGAACCTTTTCGGTATCCAATCTGAAAATCCAGCGCTTGGAGTTTAAGACTCCATCTCGCCAAACGTCCGGAGAGGTCTTTTTGACTCATTAGCCAGCGTAAACTGGAATGGTCAGTGTAAATGACGAACGGATAGCCTTCCACGTAGGGACGAAATTTTCGCACGCTGAGGACGGCAGCGTAGCATTCCAGCTCGGTCACCGAGTAGTTTCGCTGCGCCGAATTGAGCTTATGGGAATAAAACTCTGAAATAAGACACTACCGACCCTAACGGCACTGGCATCGCACTGAATAAAAAAAAGTTTTGTATAATCAGGATGCGTCAAAACTGGGGCAGTTGACAAGGCGGTTTTGAGAGCGTTAAAAGAAGAATCAGCAGCTGCAGACCAACATACTTTAGTATTTTTACCAGTAAGATCGGTGAGAGAAGAAGCTAAAGAGGCAAAATTTGGAATGAAGCGACGGTACCATCCGCACATCCCCAGAAAACGTCTAATCTGTTTCGTCGTTTTCGGAATAGGGTACTCCAGAATAGCTTTACATTTATCTGGGTTTGTACGGAGGCAACCATCACCCACAATATAACCTAAATAGTCGACTTCTTTCAACACAAACTTACTTTTGGTCAAATTGATTGTTAGACCGGCATCCGTCAGATATCCAGCAACCTGCTGTAGCAACTCGAAGTGTTCGGCCAGAGTGGAGGATGTGACCAGAAGGTCATCGAGGTACACAAAGACCTTATCGTGTAGCTGGTACGGGATCACGCGGTGCATTAAGCGACAAAGCGTCTGTGGTGCGTTGCACAAGCCAAACGGCATCACCTTGAACTGATACAAGGGCCGTCCAGGAACCGTAAACGCTGTTTTATCGCGGGATGCTGGGTCGAGTGGGATCTGCCAAAAGGCATCCTTCAAATCAATCGCCGAAATGAATCGGGTGTGTCCCAAACGACCCAACAATCCGTTGATTATTGGCAGCGGATACGCATCCTTGACGGTGGCCTTGTTCAGTTCTCTAGCATCTAAACACAAACGGACTCTGCCATTGGCCTTACGCACCAACGTGACCGGTGAACACCAGGAACTTTGTGACTCCTCGATGACCCCCAAAGACAACATCCTATCCAACTCGGCGTACATGAGTTTCTGGATAGCTGGGGACACGAAATAAAAACGTTGTTTGACTGGTTTTGCGGAACCGACATCGATCATATGAGTGATGAGGGATGTGCGGCCCAAACCTAATATATCGCTGTTCGGGAAATATTCGCGGATAAGATCCAATTTACGACGATCATTAGAGGTTAAAATATGAAATTTGGGTGTGTTGGTAGTTTCACCTAATTCGTCCGAATTATTTAACGCGGAGATTTTTGGGGAAATTCCAAAACGATTCCAAAAATCGATACCCAAATAAAGCGGTTGTTCTAAGGAAGGAACAACATAAAAATTTATGGTTTGAGTAATTCCATTAAACTCGACGTTAGCTCGTATGTAACCAAATACTCGTTGGACTTGACCACTCGCGGTAGTTATCGTGGATGGAAAATTATGAAACTCTACGAATGGATTCGACAAGATTTTCTCCGCTCCACTCCCGAGAACACTGACACTCGCCCCGCTGTCGAGAAGACCCTTAAACGGGATCTTATTGATAAAGACCTGGGCGTAAGGCCGAGTGTCACTACCCTCGGAGAACAAAACGGAGGAAATCACGTCGTTTCTCATTGCAACGCGGTGGTTCCAGTATTTCTTGGAACGCTTTAAACGATCTAACTTAGCTAACGACGGAGAATTATAGAAGAACTTTAGAGCGACAGGAAGGGAAGAGGAATTTGGTGAGGAAGAAGGATCGGGAAGGGAATCATGACTGGCAGACGAGTTTACCTTCTGGTCGGGTTCGATTGAGAGCGGAGTTCCGCGTCCGTTTTGCTCGCTGCGTCCTCCTGAATCGGTTTGAGTGGACTTGTCCGTTGCGGCATCAATCTGGGTGGCAGTTGTGGTTGTGGTGATTCTCGTGGCCCAGTCCTCCAAGAACCACTGTTCTGGTTTTCCGACAATCTTGATGGCGTGTTTCGTTCTTCAGCACATCGTCGACATCGCACAGAAATCGTACCTCTTAACCCACATCGATAGCAGAACAATCCAGCGGGAGCCAATTGACAATCCATGAACGTGTGACCCATATCCGAACAATTAAAGCAGACGATATTTTTACCATAACTTGAATGCTGCTTGTACACTAATCCTGAACTGTCTGCTGAGACTTGTCTGCCAGAACGTCTCGCCACTGCCGACGGATACCTGCTCCCCGGTTGAATCGCGGATACTGAGTTATCGGGTAGAACATCAGTTAAGGGATAATTCTCATAAGAGTCATATGCTCCAATATCATCATACGGACCGCCTGATAACTCATTAATCACGCGTCGTGGATGGATTGCAGGATCCGCCGGAGCTTTGAGCCGCCGGAAAGACTCCTCCCAAGCCGAACAGCTTTTGATCAGCTCGTTGATGCTGCCAAATTGACGATCGGTTAAATGGTATTGTAGTGTCGGCTTCATGTTGTTCATGAGAATTTGGATGAGCTCTTCATCAGAGTACGGTGTGCGACATTGTAGGGTAAGCGTCCAAACATGATTGTAGAAATCCAGAAAACTTTCGTTCGGTTGTTGTTTACGTGCCTCGACCATTCTGCGGATTTCGTAATTGGTGCGACGATCTTGAAAACGCTCGATCATACCGCTTCTTAGTTCTGACCAGGTAGCGTGCGGGTTGTGTTTACGAAATGTCCAGTACCATTGTAACGCTATGTCTTTCAAGATGGTGTGTAACTCCAATAGCAACATCTGGTCGGACACTCCCCGAGACGACGCGATGGTATCCACTTGGAATAAAAACATATCAATGTTGATGCCCGAGGGGGATCCAGCGTAGCTTAGACCGCTTCCGGACAGTAAACGTCGATCGATAAATTTTGGTTGTGCTGGTGAACTGGTAGGTTCATGTGCGTTATGAGTCGGTAGTACGGGATGGGACTGGCGATTTCCTTCCACCTGCGATTGCAACTCAGTCTGCCGTTGATCCAAAGATACCAACTGCTGTGACACAATCTCGAATTTTTGCAGCATGGATTCCAACAAAGCCGTCTGGGCGTTTGATTGTGATGCCGCCAGACTTCTCGCCTGAACCTGATCAAGCAATTCCTCTAAAGTGTATCTGCGTTCCGTGTGATGTGGGTTTTCGTCCGCCTCGTCACCAAGGTCTTGCACTTGAATCCCATCACTTCCACTGCCCTGGGTGTTATCTGAACGAAGCATATCCATTTCGAGGTGGATGCGTTTAGCGCTTTCGATAGACTCATTCAGCTTGTCGTGATTTTGCAGATAGATTTGCAGACTCGTCTGTAGATCCTCACATGCTTTAAGAACCTGCCGTGCGAAATCCTGGTATTTTGGAGAGGTTAGGGCTCGACTTAATCGACCGGACAAATGCAGTAAACGAGAGTGGTATCGACGAGCTGTTTCAACGGGATCCTCGGTTTGTTTGTCCAATTGCGTGATCGATTCCTTTAAAATTTTCAGTTTGCGTTGACACGCATTAATTTCAATATCTGGCCTCTTTGCCGCACTCGTATGCATTCTGGATGGTATTGGCTTTGCCTCGGCCTGCTCACTTCGGATCGCTTCCTCGAGTTGATGCTGAGCATCTGGCGTGTCGAAACAAATATCACGAAGGAGACACTCCACTTCCAGCTCATCCGGTGTTAATAGGGTGACGTCCATATTGATTTAAGTAGGGATAAGGGAATAAGCTCGTTCGGTTAAAAAAAAAGGTGACGTAGTCTTTATTAATTTATTAAAAAATACAAAAATATTTTATTTCAAAACGACTTTACTCGAAACTGAAGGTTTCAGAATAAAGTGTATTTACAACTAATGATTCCACCCCCACTATAACTATATAAAACTTAAAAAAAAATTTGAAAAATAAAAATAAAAGGAATGGTTACCTTGTTCAAGTTTTATCAATCGAACGACATTTTCGAATCATCGGTATTTGGGAATTCGAAATCGAATTTTATTTAAACGAAAACGTACAAAGAAACGATCGAAAATTTCCCTTATCGGGCAATTCGATTACGAGCAATAATTCTACGATCATGAACGATTTTTTATTCGTAGTTAGTTTGGTTCACGAAGGCGAATACGAACGAAACAAAATTTTAAAATGTAAGTACGTTGATTTTATTTATGCATACGCCATTTTGAAAATTAAAATATCATTTAATGAATTACTATTAAATACATATAATGTACTACATACATATATATAAATATATACTCGTTTATAGTACAATAATATAATATTTGTGTTTTTAATTATGTACGCATTTATTATAGAATTTTTACATATCTATTGAAGTTTTTTTGCTTATAGGAATTTAAAATGTAATTTTTGTAAAATGGAGATGTTCATTCACTACTGGGCGCACGATATTAATGTGAGTTCCGTCCACGCAGCCAATTACTCCGGGAAACCCAGTTTAATTGAAAAAATAATTAGCTGTTTCTTGTTTCTCTCTGCTGGTCTGCTTATAAGAAATCCATTTACTGCACATTTTATCTTCCATCACGGAAAGTACCTCACTTAATGCAGTCGATATGGATGGTTGTGATAGTCCAATTAAAAAATCTTGACCAACGCTAGGTTGATAGCTACCTTGTGCCACAAATCTTAAAGTTGCAGCCAGTTTCAGAATGTTAGGGAATGCCGATCTTGAACGAGTAGGTAAATGAACGTCAATTTCATCCATTAAATATTTAACAGCGTCTTTGGATAATCTTAATAATTTGACGAACCTAAATGTATTAATGAAGGTTAGGTTAGGTTAGGTTTCAGTGGCTGCCATCGCACACTTAGGCCAGTTGTGGCCCATTGTGATACCACAGGATGTATTAATGAAAGTAAACAGAAATCCTTAAAGTTATAGAAAAAATAATAATTATTTGATTTACATTGTATCATAAATTTCAAATATATTGGATTGATCGCGTAGTGTTTTGTATCGCACACGTAATGAAGGGTTATCCTCGAAATCACTACTATCACTTGATAAATAAATGGCAACATATTCCATATTCTTTTAATTAGTTTAGATTATTTTAACAAATATTATCTTTTTTTACTCACAAACACCAAACAAAAAATATAATTGCAATTAAACGTCAAAATATCGCCGAGATTTAAATTATTATTACAAGTATAATGATTAAAAATAATTTCCCCAAGTTTTTATTTGACAGTGTTAGTTTTTATTTTCGATCGAATTCCCAAATACCAAATCATGTTCGAATCGAATTGATCAATCGAACCGAAAAGCAATTCGAATCGATTTCCCAAATAGGCCCCCAGAATAATGAGCCAATTGCTTATGCAACAGTAAAGCGTAACTTGGGTGGATTTTCATATCAAGATTTAGAGTACGAGGGTTGTAAATATTCAGTGAAACCACCAAATAATTATTGTTTTATCGAAATGAAAGTATTTCGAATAAAAGAAATATTAGAACAAAATTTGGACATTGTAATAAAAGGACATTTTATTTTAAACTTACAAGAATATTTTGATAAACCGTTTTCGTCTAAGAATTTAAATATTTTTGGTTCAAATAATGAATCGTTAGAACAAGAGTTAAAAGCTTTTAATACATCTTCAATTAAATTTAAAATTATGGCATTAAAAACAGATTCACTAATATTGTACATGCCTTTATTATAGAGTTCATTTTGATATTTGTATTTGACCATGCAGCCAGCAAGCCCTACTATATTCAAAATTAAACGAATTAAAGGTAAATTAAAATAACATTAATAATAATTATAAAGTTTATAATATCTTTTATTTCAAGTTCCAGTTGATTTTGACTTAGAAACACATGATGCACGGAACCATTCATTTGATTCAGATTCTGAGATAGGCTACCAAGAATACCTGAAAATTAATAGAACAATACCTACCACCTCCACGGAAATACCGTTTCAAATCGAAGTTGATGAAATCTCAGAATTAAGACTAAATACAGAAAATCCCGGTAAATAAATTTTTGAAATTTACCGTATTAATTAGACTAATAATACCTTTTAATTTTAGATTCCGCTTCATCAAAAATCATCGATAGATGAGAAAAGCTGGAAGAACAAAACACGCAAATTCTTAAAAACCAGTGGGCTATAATGAGGCAACTAATAATTCTTCGCTCAAACCAGTCAATTGCAGTGAGTCACAATGATGAGGATCAACCGCTGAAAGTTATCTTACCAGCAAGTTCTATTACAGAATTTCTCAACCTGGAACAAAATTGTAAAAGAGGATTCTAGAACTGAAATCATGTCGAGATACCCTCAGCAAGATAGGTAAGGTTTAAAATACTTAATGTACCAAATATTTTACCATGATAACCAATATAAAAAGTCGATTAATGATTAAAGACAGCAACTTGTTCTTTGTGAGCATTTCTAGACATGATTTGTTGGATGATCGTTGTAAGCAATTTAATAGCACTTCACACAATAATTAAAAAAATATTGTAGGAGAAAATTTTCAGTGATATGGTGCTAAACGATTTGACCAAGTACATCAGCATGTGCCTTCAAAAAATCATAACGGATGAAGCAGCAACAACATTTTCTTGGTATGGCCTGCAGGAAAATATACCAATAAAAAAAATTTTAATTGTGAAAATTCTGAAAGGTAAAAATATTTCTTTTATTTTATACAACTAATTTTAATAACATTTCCGTTTTATGACAAAGATAATTATCTTATATTCTTTCTCACCAGAATCTTATAAAGTTTCCGAGCGCTTCAGAGCTGGATATTAATAATACATAAAAAAATGGTTCCAGCGAGCGAAAGACCGAGTCAGAAAGCAAAACATATCAAAACAAATGAAAGATAATTTACAGTAGTTATCTATAAATTACTATACTATCAATTTTAATAAACGTTGAAGTTATTTTTAGTTTAATTCTAGCACATGAATAAATGAAATTATATTGTAATAATTTATAATTTTATACAAATAAACGCTGACTGAAATATAGCTACTATTTTATGTTTATAAAATAAAACAAAATTTTATTTAGAAAAAGAAACGGGGTGGACGCAAGGAAATGTAGTGCAAGTTTTGTGCGAAATTCGTGCGGATTTAGTACAGCTTTGATATTCGATTTCACAAGGAATGATATTTATTTTGGGTACCGAATTCATTTAGAATATTGTGTAAAATAGTTAGTGAAAGAGTTCGGATTAAGAGGGGAAAATACGTACGTACCAACACAATCATGAAAGTGTAATCTATAAAAAAGAGGGGAAGCTTGGAAAAAAGTGATAGGGTACTTCAGCGAGGGGTACTGAATTCCGTGCATATAACGTGCACATTTCCGAGTACGCTGTGCGATGTTAGAGTAGAAAACGGTTCCTCTTCCGTGCGCTTTGTTTGTTGGGTTAGTGAAATATACCCTATAGGCCGTTTCGTGAAGACTGCATAATGGCTGCCGAGATGACTGGTGTGCGCAAAACAGCGGTAATAACTTTTATTTTTATTTTTTGCTATGTAGATAGTACATATAAAGCAATTGTTGTTGTAAATATGCTAACAACGTCATTTCTATTTTCATAGAGCTAAAAAATTATTTAGATCAGAAATACATAGAAATAAAAATAAAAAGTTTGTAACGCCGTTTTGCGATCACACAATTTTAACTTTGTTATGTTGATCCAAGCTCGTAGACTAGTTTATGGCTGCCGCATGAAATTGGTCAACGAGCTTGGCTCAACATAACAAAGTTAAAAATGTGTGATTTCAAAACGGCGGTACCAACTTTTTTTTTTTTTTTGCTATTTCTTATACCCCATTTACATGCGACCAACATCTTTCTTCTGCAAAATCAAAGTGATATAACATTGACATTTTGCACATGAGAGACAAGAAAAGAAATATATCCCAACAAAATTTTGTAGATTTTTTGAGCCACTACACTGCAAAAACCACTATAAAAATTAAAATGTTGCCAAAAAATATATTCGATCCGAGTATTTTTATGGCAACATTTTTAAAATTAACAAAAAAAAATTATTTTATATTTACAAAAGTTTAAGGAATCAAAATAAAAACAGACACCATAGATAAAAATGTTAATTTCTCATTTGAATTAATTAAAAATAAATTATTAATTTTCCTATACAAAAATTATGGCGGTACTATATGTTTATTTCTTTCTCGTATATTGAATATTTTTATATAGCGGATGTTTCTTATTTATCTGCAGAAATTTGCAGAAGAAAACAATTTTCTAGATGTAAATGGAGCATTAAGCCCCATTTACATGTAGAAAATTGTTTCGTCTGCAAATTTTTGTAGGTAAATAAGAAGCATCCACTATATAAAAATATTCATTCAATATGCGAGAAAGAAATAAACATATATAGTACCACCATAATTTTTGTATAGGAAAATTATTAATTTATTTTTAATTACTTCAAATGAGAAATTTACATTTTTGTCTATGGCGTCTGTTTTTATTATGATTCCTTAATCTTTTGTTAATAGAAAATAATTTTTTTTTGTTAATTTTAAAAATGTTGCCATAAAAATACTCGGATCGAATATATTTTATGGCAACATTTTCATTTTTATAGTGGGTTTTGCAGTGTAGTGGCTCAAAAAACCTTCTACAAAATTTTGTTGGGATATATTTCTTTTCTTGTCTCTCATGTGCAAAAAGTCAATGTTATATCTCTTTCATTTTGTAGAAGAAAAATGTTGGTCGCATGTAAATGCCCCATTATTTCAACCTGTCACACGTCGCAAATGTAAATCCACCTTCAAACAGCAGCCATAATGGGCCTATTCCACTACACAGCGTTTTATTTTGCAGAAAACTAGAACGAGATAAAAATATAGATTCTCTCTGTGTATGACCCGTACATCAGTATTTTTTTTTCTAAACTGTTTTGTTGTTGTTGAGTTGGTTGCCATAATTATAAATAAAAAATATCAAACAAAGTATTTTTTATGGCAACCAAAATGAAAAAAAATCCCTACTCTCAGCAAACTTTTATTTTTTTGATTTTTTTATGGTAGAACGTTGCTTTCAAAATTTTACAACAACAATTGCATTGTATTAAGCCGATTGTTTTAGAATGTTAAGAAAAAAAATTTTAGGATTAGGGGAAATAAATCTTTTTATGGTTATGGTGTTTACCGCAAGGCGGCTATTTTTTAATTTTTTTTTTTTCGAAGGGTTGTCATCTTGTAAAAAAAAGACAATTGGCATTTATTATTTGACAGAAAAATCCATTTAATTTGTTGTGTAAAAAATTAATAAAAAAAAATTAAAATCAATACATATTTATAAAATGAACCAAACCGAACAATCTTTAATAATTCAAGTAACTATACTTTGCGAATTATAATGTATTTAACGTATATGAAATACTAGTGCAATTATAAATATAATTTTATCGTATAGTTCACTTTATTTTAATTAAACGAAAAGATATTTAAACTGTTTGCCGCATTAAATGTCGTATCTTTTATGTTAATGTTCTGTAGATAATTTGACAGAAATTTTGTTATTGCCAACACAGAAGAATTAAAAATACATCAAAAAAAATAAATCCAAAAGTTGTTGCTTTCACATTTCTTAGCTAATCTGATTAGATTAGTGAAAGCAACACTACAAATTTTTTGTGCTTGGTGTGTCGACACAATAAAAATTTATTTTTTTTTTTTGGAAAAAATTGCAAAAAAATATTGGAGGAATTCACACTAAATTTTAAATAATATTTTTTCGCCTTCTTGAAATTTCACTTTGCATTTAATTTTTTTAGGTTATATTTCTATTAAAAAATTGTTTTAAAAATAATACCGACTGCTGAACTAGGTAACTAGGCCAAAATAGTTCCTTCGACTATAAAAAAAACCCTACCTAGGTATTATATTGCGTACACAAAATATTAAAAACAGGATTTTCAGATGAGAAATATTTTATTAAAATTTTATCATTAAAATTAAAATTTATTTATTAAAATTTATTTGAATTTGTGTATTTAAAGTCAAATTTAAAGTCGACCATTAATTGAATATATTCAATGCGATTGGATGAGTTGACCAGTTATTAGAAGCGTTTTGACGCAGCTCTTCAACTCGCGTTATTCCTTAATCACCACACACACGGCAGACAACAGTAAAATATAAACCTAATTCTGATACATCGTCCTCATATGATTTGAGATAGTAAATGTCTATGCAATACGGGACCCAGTGATGTCTATCGAAATCCGAATGCTTACCGGCCAATTTCGATAAGATGAATCCGGCCAATGGAAGCTCAACGAGAAAATGTTCGTATCCAATATTCATCCAAATATCGTAATCGATCAAATTTTTTGATCGATAATGGTGGCCCAACCTCAATATCTTCGCGGGTAAAATCTTGAATAGGTTGAAATCGTCATGGGCCTCGTTGCATACCACCACATCTGCCTTGTGAACTGCTACCATCCCACTTAAATGAATGAGTCTCTGGAAATGCTAGTTAGGCAAAACCCAAACAAATCTATTTCAGCGTTATACTCAACGAAATTAGCAGCATCGAGATTGGAGACGAAAATTAATTTTGACCAAAACGAGTGAGATTAAACCAATGTTTTCATGAAAGATGGATTGAACGCCAACATATAGTAATCTAAAGTAAAACGAAATTGTTGTTAGTTAAAAGCATTACCATTTTTTATTGAAAGACTTACTTGTATTCATAAACCGCCATTCGAAACATTTGTTAAATAACTATCCAACCATTTAACAATGGTTTCATAATAAATTTCATGCATTTTTAAAATTTCCGAACGTGACTGTTCATTAGGAAGCAGAATTTCGACTTTACGATCTAAACGTCCGGGACGTAATAATGCCGGATCTAGCGTATCCGGACGGTTTGTAGCCATAGTCATTTTAGCCTAATCCAACGAATCGAAAATCGAAACCATTTGATTAAGCAATTCCATTAGAGTACGGTTGAATTTTACGATCGGCTGATGTACCTTCCGAAAAACGACAACCTCCAATTGCATTAATTCCATTTCATCCATTAATATAATGCACGGCTGATGATTACCAGCGTAGTTAAACATTTCACTTATTAACCGAGCACTTCATATCTAGAGCTACCTTAGTTCCAGCCTTCAATTTTGCCTTGTCTAACTGACGTCGATATCCAACAACATATCGTGGCCAATTTGTTGTCTTCACAATAACTATAAAAATATAAGTAACATAAAATATCGTTTCACTGAATCACTGACATATTGGAGGTATGTACTTACATTTATTTTACGATCTAACCGTCCGGGACGTAATAATGCCGGATCTAGCGTATCCGGACGGTTTGTAGCCATGATCATTTTAACCTAATCCAACGAATCGAAACCATCCATTTGATTAAGCAATTCCATTAGAGTACGTTGAATTTTACGATCGACTGATGTAGCTTCGGAAAAACAACGATTTCCAATTGCATCAATTTCATTTCATCCAGTAATATAATGCACGGTTGATGATCACGAGTGTAGTTAAACACTTCACTTATTAAACGAGCACTTCATATCTAAAGCTAGCTTAGTTCCAGCCTTAAATTTTGTCTTGTCTGACGTCGACATCCAACAACATATCGTTTGTTGCCTTCACAATCACTATAAAAATATAGATAACATAAAACATCATTTCACTGAATTACCGACATATTGGAGGTTTGTACTTACATTTATCCTCATTCAATTGTGTACCTCCCCGACAATTTGCCCAACATTTTGCAATCTATTGCTAACTTATCGAACTGTTTCGTTAAATCATTTAATTGTTCTCGCACTGAAAGTAAAAATATAAAATACCAATTTGGTACATTTGCTTACACAGTCGGAATGATTCTGTTATTTTCCATTCTACATGTATTCAGAAACAGTCAAATAGAAATTGATCGGTTAGCTGAGACAAATTGTATAAGATCGGCATCATTCGACATTATCAAAATATCAATGTTCGTTCGATAGCACTCAAATGATTAATGTAATCGTATTATCCTTTTTTTCACAATCCAAATCATCCACTTCCACATCACTGCTGTTATTATCCGGTTTCAATTATCGATACACAGTTTTATACAAGTATTTTGATACAAATATAAGACTGAACTGACTTTTACTATATTTTTGGGGGTTAAAAAATCTGACACTTCGATTTTTCTTTGATTTTTTTTCGGCTGCTGAATGATTTTTTTAGGTTAATATGAACTTGTCAAAAATTTCCCCTCACATGATTTATAGTAAACCAATTTTTCGATAGTTTCGTAAATTATTCAAAATAATTAAAATGCATATGTTTTTTCATCGAAAAAATAATAATAATTTTTTTTTAGTAATTTTTGGGATATAAAATTATTGTCAAACATCAAAAATAAAGATTTTTTATATCTTTTAAATACTTTATAGGTTAGTTATCGATGATGTCAAAATTTCCCCAACTTTTTATACCATAAAATAAAAATGTTTTATCTCAGTCGCGCTAATGCAAATTTTAGTTCTTGTCTTTATCATGTTTTCTGCAAAATTTTTGTAAAATTTTACCCCATTTACATGCGACCAACATTTTTCTTCTGCAAAATGAAAGAGATATAACATTGACTTTTAGCACATGAGAGACAAGAAAAGAAATATATCCCAACAAAATTTTGTAGAAGATTTTTTGAGACACTACACTGCAAAACCCACTATAAAAATGAAAATGTTGCCATAAAATATATTCGATCCGAGTATTTTTATGGCAACATTTTTAAAATTAACAAAAACAAATTATTTTCTATTTACAAAAGATTAAGGAATCATAATAAAACCAGACGCCATAGATAACAATGTAAATTTCTCATTTGAACTAATTAAAAATAAATTAATAATTTTCCTATAAAAAAATTATTGCGTTACTATATATGTTTATTTCTTTCTCGCATATTGAATATTTTTATATAGTGGATGCTTCTTATTTACCTACAAAAATTTGCAGACGAAAGCAATTTTCTACATGTAAATGGGGCTTTTGTCTGTTTCCTAGTGGAATAGTACAATAATCCGCATGTAAAGAGGCTTGATATTTTGACACGTTTTTGACGTTCACTGTTCCCAACATAACACAGAAATTAAAAGCAGAAAATGGTTTTACTTACCAATGAAGAGGTAATTAAGTTTTTGTTTGTGGGAATATATTCAATAATCTATGAGAAATATTAAATTATAGTTTTTAAATCAGCTGATGTTGTTGGCACAAAATGCTAGAAATAGTTCATCATTTACAGTTACATTAAAACGTTGTAAGTTTAATTATTTCTTTAATATTTGTTTCCGAATAGGTACCTATTAATATTGTATGGTATTTTGTAGACAGTGGCAATGATAGGCCTACACCGCGAGAAGGAAGGCCTCTTCTTCCGCAACCGGAAACATATATGTGTATGATGAGGGTTCATTCAAAATCTAGAAAAGTATTATTTGAAGTTTTATTATTAGCTTTTCAGATGATTGCCTACCTTTTACTTATTAAATTTTGTTTCGTTGTAGATATCGACAATTGTTAAACAACACGAAGTTCCAAAAATGATGGAAGGATATGGGAAATTGATGAAAGTTTGTATTGACGGACTGAAAAAAGTTAAGAAATCAAAAAGTAAGACAAAAGCTGCCCAGGGATGAAGTATTATTTAGAGTAAACAAAATTAAATTCTTAATAAATATTGAATGAGTTAAAATTGTTTATTAAAGTAATTTAGGTGAAACACGTAGGTACCTAAGCGTTATTAAACCGCGCGAGTGAGGGTGTTCAGCAGGATACGGCAATTCAGAATATCCTCCATTAATTTGCTCCTTTTTATTTATCTCTGCTTCAGCAATCCGACTCCAGGTATATAGCTTTTCTCATCAAGCCCCAGCAGATGTTTAATTACGGCGACTGTTCCGTAAAATTCGTCTACTTCGTAGTTACGCCATACATGCTTGGCATATTTTCTTGGCACGATTACAATTCCATTGGAAAGCAAAACTTGTGGCGTATTTTCTTGACACGATTACAACAATTCCATTTGGCTAAGCAAAACTTGGTAAAACTAAAGCAATGAAAAATTTTATTTTATGGCGTACTTTGTTGAGAAATTTTTTTTCAGGAAAATATGCCAATTGTTTCGCGAGTCGAGTCAAATTGTAGTTAAGTTCAGGACTTCAGGTTAACTTGTAGCAGAGCCAGTATATAAATGGCCATGACAACATAACAAAATATCGTTGAGTTGATGTTAATGGGCCTATTTAGACGTGTATGCACTACATGATGTATTTTCCTCGCCTCTTACCTCTTCGCCTATAATCTTATTTTAGAGTGGGGATATTTGTGTTGCGGAGAGGTAAGAGGCGAGGAAAATACATCATGTAGTGCATACACGTCTAAATAGGTCCAATGAGGCTTTCCACACGAGTATGTAGTACATGACAACAGAACATGACATCATTACATCATTCGCGTTTAGACGTAAACTATAAAACTGTTGGCATCAATTGCAACTTGTGTTTGTATGCGTAAAATTATTTTTATTTCGTATGTTGCTTATGCAGTCTTCAAGGCGCCTTCACGGAACGGGATTATTTTTAATCCAACTCTTTAGCCAATCAAATCTTTATATTCAACTAAGCCCCGCCCAATTTAATCCAGCTTTAGTTGAAAAATTCCCATCTTTTGAGCAAATAATCTTGGTCGTGCCAACATAGTAACAAAAAATAAACTGAAATATGAGCAATAATTGTGCTCATATATTTGTTATTGTTGTTGTTTATTTATGACAAATCTATTTCCGTTAAACAATTGGGAATGCCGTGTAACTCATATTTTCGACTAATCCGATTATAGGAACGCCCAATGTTCGATACATTTTCGCACCTCGATTTGTAATCTATAACGCCGCTGTTTGTGGCGTGCTGACTAGCACAACGCCGTTTATCGGAACATTTTGGGCTAAAGCAAGGTGTATATCACCAGTTCCAGGTGGTGTATCCACGAATAATATATCAATTTCATCCCAAAATATTCTCTTTAATAGCCGCTCTAGTGCATACATAATTAATGGTCCTCGCCAAACAACCGCTTTTTCAGAAATTAATAATTCCATTGACATAGAAGTAACCTCATAATTTATTATTGGTATAATATTGTTAGAATTGTTCACTTAAGGTTCTTCATGGATATTCATCATTAATGGCACGGAGGGGCCAAATATGTCACCATCCAGAAAACCGGCCTTTTTACCTAAACCACCTAGTGTTACTGCTAAATTAGCAGCCGTTGTTGATTTACCAACACCGCCTTTGTCAGAGGCACCAACTACAATACTCGTATTATAAACGCCGTCTAATGGTTTTCGTTTTGATATTCCACGGGCTATAAGTTTGACCTGCCGCATATTCACTTCCCGTGCATAATTTGTCTTAAATAAATTAAATTAAAAGAACATTATATTATATTACACATTCTATTTATTATATAGAATATTGAAATTTTCGCTATTATACCACAGAATTTTTGAAGTTTCTAGGTGGTGAGAACCAAAAATTTTATTCTGCCACAATTGTTGGGCTAAAAATTCTTATAAATTAATTAATATATAAAATCGAATATTGTATATGTAATCCAAAGACATACGGTTATTCGATTAAATTAAAATAAAGCTCCAACTAATCGCAAACCAAGCAGAAATTGAAAGTAAACAACAAAAACTACAAATCAACAGAAAACATATGACTCGCGTGACAGTCGTAGACGAATTTTTTGAGCAAATCTCATGTATGACTATGTTCAAGTCGGTAAAAAAATAATCCAACTTTATAATCTCGTTCCGTGAAGACTGCATGATGCAGATGAGAAAAACCAGCTTGTCTCAGAATTCCTGCGACAAAACACCATATCAGCCTTCCAAGAAAATGTCATCGGATATATAAGTGGTTTCGTCGTCAGGATGGCAAGAAAAATAATTAAATGCACCGAATGCATTAATGCGATGTATTCCGAATATGGTGGGGCCCATACAACAGCACTTAATTTATTATTTTTTAAAACAAGAGGAGGGTTAGTAATCTCGGCCAAAGACGTAACTGACCTTTGCATCATTACAAACCAGTATTTTAAACGTACCAATATAGATTTTAAGAAGAAACATCAAGATGAGAGACTAGCGTTAAGAATCTTACAGGATCTTAATATAGGTGAAATGTTTCCAGCACTACATGATCATCAATTTGATACGGAAATTCATAATAACCATATATATAAATTAACGAAAGTTATTATAAAATGTTACATAAAAATAAAATTTTCACAAATATCGCGAGAAATTAATGAAAAAAATACGGCACACATACGACAACAATTAAGTTAATAATTAATAATAATAATTAATTCTATTAATGTAATAAATAAAATTATTTTACTTATATACTGTAACACTGCGTTCCATTAAATTTTTGTTTATTGTTCCAGTTATAGCGCTATTCCATTCAAAATCGCAAGATTTTGTACAAAAATACATCATGTAGTGCATACACGTCTAAGTAGGCCCAATGACAGGCAAGCGCGGTTATACTTCTCCATAGGAAAAAAGGAACAGCTTTAGCAACGTATCTCAAATTTTTGACAGTAAAACGACCGTGGCACCACTTTAATGAAAAAACGGATATTTTTAGAACTAAAAAGTGTCTATGCTAAGCAATTTTTGAAACGTCAAACTAGTGTCACGTATTGAACATAGAAATAGAGTATATAGAATGAATGTAAGCAACTGTGAAGCGTCACAATTTCGGAGGGTAATGGCGCTATTCCATGGAGAAAACAGAACAATTTTGCTGAACATCGGACAAAGACAGGAACTAAAATTTACATTAGAGCACTGATATAAAGTACTGGATGTAGCATCAGAAAATTTTAATACCAAATCAAGCAAAATGAAATGGTACAAGTTTTTAATAAGACCATCTCGCTAATTTTCATATACTCCTCTTTCTCTAATGAGACACAAGTTGTATAGAACCGTACTCAAATAAATAGAATGTCGAAAATTATTCGAAAATGAATGTTTTAACATAAAACTTACATAAAACTTAAAAAATGTCATTAAAATACAAACGATACAAGCGATACAAACATAACCTAAAAATTATTTAAATTAAGTGAAAAGTCGTAATGTTTAATAATCGATGATGTATTTTACTTTATATAAATTATTTAAAAATATAAATATTATGTTTAAAATGGCGGGAATAGTTTTGTTTTATTTAGTTTCTTTAATTTGGACAAATACGTAAAAAGTACTCTACATGTTTTATAATGTGAGGGGAAAATTTTGACAAGTTCCTCTATAACCTAAAACAATCAAAAAATTTATGTTACAGGATAGAGGACTCTTATAGTCGAAGGAACTATTTTGGCCTAGTTACCTAGTTCAGCAGTCGGTATTATTTTTAAATTTTGAATTAACAATTTTTTAATAGAAATATGTATAACCTAAAAAAATTAAATGCATAGTGAAATTTCAAGAAGGCGAAAAAATATTATTTAAAATGTAGTGTGATTCCTCCAATATTTTTTTCAATTTTTTCCAAAAAAAATAAATTTTTATTGTGTCGACACACCAAGCACAAAAAATTTATGTTTCTACCAAAAAAGATATACAACTATAAAGTGATTTTGTTCGATAGAAATATACCAACAAAAAATCGTTTCTGATTTTCTGAGTTTTTGTTTGTAACTTTCGAAGAACGAGATGGTCATATAATCATACATTTCTCGCTCTAACATTCATTTTATAAACACAACTTCGGCTTGAAATCGCCAAACAAAGCAATAGAAAAATCGAACATATTGGAGAAGGGGAAAAATATTGCGAAGGCACAAGTAAAACATTTTTAATTATATCGCAGTCGCATGTAATTTAGTAACGCTTTATCCTTCAAAGGTTGTATTTCACTTGAATTTATTCGAAATCGAAATGCATTTACGTATTATTTTTCAGCTTGAATTTGTTTCTTTACGTAGCTACACATTTTTAATCAAAATAGCACATGGAACCAACCTTTTTTTTTGTTTTGGAATACATATTATATACATACGGAAATAATTTATTTGAAAATGTTTGTTGATTTCTATGTATGTATTTAGGAAAAATTTTGATTTTACAAAAAAGATAAATTGACAAACATACTCACGTAGTGAAGGAACTTTATGAATGAAAAATATTAAGAAATATAAAACAAAATATCTTCCGTCGTATTACTTGTGAAGTAAATTTCGAATAAAAATTTACGAAATGGATAAGTATTTGTTCTACAAAAATGAACATATACATATAAATGATTATTTTTATTTGCGATCGTTTTATTGTTCATTTGGACTATTTTACTTCTGCATTCAAAAATTTGTAATGTAAAGAAAATTTCCAATTGCGTGAAAACGGAATATCTACGAGTTCACGTTTTATACCTAGCTTAAGCCAATAAACGCAAATAACTGCATCATTTTCATTTATGTATAAGCTAAATATTTTGAATCTAACTTATTAACGGAGTTGATGACATGCTGTAGAGAAGGATTAGTTAAGATTTTCTTTTTCTAATTTTGTTTTAATTAAAATTTTGAAATTGCTATTTGATGTTTGGTTCATGTGTAAAAGTAATAAATATTAATTAAATCTAAAATTACTTAAACGTAATAATTTTTATTTTGTGACTTAGTGTAAATTCATTGGTTTTGACTCGTTCTATGTACCTATATTGAATGATTCGATAGAAAGATATCTCGACATATAAAAAACGTTGTTTAAAAATTAGGAAAACATTTTTTGATAACATTGGGCGCTAGAGGTGACCCAACAGTTGGGAACGTGTTGAGTTAATCAAAGACACCGTTATGAAAATGTTTAGTACTGTGAAATTTTGAAATCAAATTGGCGGTGATTTTACTAATCATGATTAGTTGGCGGTCCTGAACGGGCCCCTTGTATACAAGTAGGAAAGACTACTTTAACACTCGAAGTGAAAACGGTAGCATTAAATATTCATTTTCATGGAATTCCTAGACTTCATTAAATGAGCAATTGAATAAGGCATCTTTCATTTTAGAACTTCTAATTTTTGACCTATCCAAGAATTATCTCGAACAAATTATGCCAACCAACATCAATCTTATTGATCTTAGAAAAGCTTTCTAAGATCAATAAGATTGTTCTTTCTAAACCTTTTCAAATCTTATTGTAATCCGAGTTTTTAAGAAATTTCGAATATCATAGATTTATATTTTATGATTTTTAAGGATTTAACGTCACCAGTGGGCCCTATTCTGATTTTCCCCGGGAAAAGGTAAATTGGTAATTAGTGACGTGTTTCTAGTAGTTGGGAGTTTGTTATTCCCCAAAGTGTGTTCTGGCGTTTGGGATTATTTCTTTTATTGGAAAAAATAATTCCATTTTATAGCACTTTTGACGTAAATTTTTCCCCATTATTTTTTAGGGAATTGTAATTCGTACATTTTTGAATTTTTAAACATTCTTTTTTCTAATAAATAGATATTTAAAAATAAATTAAACTTGGCCAGAATAGGGCCACAGTTTATATAATTAGATTACAATATTTTGCTATCATGAATCTAGAGAACACTGCCAGATCAGGTGGTAATTTGATATTATGATATCATAAACGCGTACAGTTTATCCATAATAGCAGTCCTGGTAGCGATGTATAACCCAATCCTAGAGTAAACGTAACTCAATATCAAAAATATTTTTAAAAAACGAATCGTACTTCAGGATTATGGGGCTCAGGTGCGGGCCCCGCTTGCTTTCGCATATCGAAAGTATTAAGAGGAAAGGATTATTTAATGGCATATACAACTTGAACGCTACACAACAAAGTCATTGTCTAACTATGCAGTTTGCTAATAAATTATTTGTACGATTTGTAGGCAGGTGCGTTTGATAGCGCATCTTTTGCCATGGTCTTAAATGCTGGCCGCAAATTTGGTATTGGCAACGCAATTGTGAAATAGTTTGAATATATACGCTTTAATCGCGTATTATCGAGTTTCAGCTGGATGATTCCTCTGTTGTAGTCAATGTTGCCAAAGGTTGCACACAGGTCGAGATACTATTATTATTACTGTGGCTTTTGGTTATTGAATTTTACTCTTTAAGTTTCGGAGTTCCTGTTATATCACTCAGGGTTATGCTAACGATCTTGTTATAATAATGAACCCATCAAAAAATGATCTAGTGGTTTGTTATAATCCTCGAAATTTAGATAGTCTTATTCTTCCCACACTTTTTAAGAGCATAATTATAATATCTGACTTTGTTAAACATTTAGGAATTATCTTTCCAAATTATCATGAAATCTTAAATCGTATGTAAACTTGAAAACGCACCCGCTATATTTTGGCAATGTCGAAGAGCTTTTGGCAAATCGTGAGACCTAAACTCCAAAATGTTCTGCTTTACCTAAAGTAAACTGACGGGGAAAAATTTTACAGTTGATATCGAATGGCCAACTTAAAACTGTCTGAAGAAATATTTTAATGGGGATCAGGTGAACGTAATAGGGGGGATCAAGTCGAATAATTTTATTGTCGGCTCCGTAACCTGTTATGACACTAATATTCCGCCGTTGTGCTGGTCATGTTTTAGGCAACGTGTCGGGTATTAGTGGTCCGATAGAACTCTTTATCGAAAAATAATACTAAAAATATTTCATCAATGAATAAAATCCAAAAGGTAAAATCCAAATAGGACAAAATCCAAATGTAAAAAATCCAAATATAATATTCATATTTAAAACCCTTTCAACTCGATTCCTTAGCCGATTTTTTTGAAATTCGACATGTGATATCTAAGGTTTCCAGTTCGAATATCCGAATATTGAATTATTCGAATATTTCGAGCGATTTCGGTTATTTTAATAATTATTAATTTTTATTTGTTTTTTGTTTAATAATTTATTGGTATGTTTTAATAATAATTTAACTCTAAACTTGAATTCATTCGTGTTTAAATTACGGAATAAAACTTTACCGACACAAAAACTCCGCCGGTATCTCTATTTTTATTGTTGTTTATTCTGTTTCCTTAATTGAATGGTGGAATCTAATATTTTATGATGTACATATTGTGTCATATTTTATTTTATATTGTCCGTTTTAATTGTTTCAAACTGTACATTCCAAAACTGCGATTGCTTCTTGTTGTTATTTAGTTACGAACGATCACGGGTTTGGAATTTCCAGTTTAAAACTAATAAAAATGTAATTCATTTATCGTTTTGAAAACAATACGAGCCAAAAAAAGGGATGCGACGCAGTTCAGAAAAGAATGAAACAATCTGGGGTTTTCCATAATATTTTTCAAGAACAATAAATCAATTTGGTTCTTCACGCACATGTTCATACATGTTGCCTAAGCTCTCAGTTTAAAAATTCTCAAATCGCAGCAATTTAAAAATATTATTATCAAAATTTGGGGCAAAGTGCCAATGAAAGTTAGTAAATTCTTAAGGGTTAGTAATTCCCAAACTCTTATTCATTTTCAGTACCTATGCCTAGGTTAAGAATTTAATAGTTTTCGTTTGTATCAGAATATAATTGTCCCGGTGTATGTTAGCAAGGTTAGCTCTGGTTTGCTATTTTCCCGAATTCCACCTATTCCGTTTTAGACTTGAATTTGATTCCAAGATTCACGAGAGTAGGATGTTCTAGTTGAGAATCAATTTGCATCATCTTACCAAATATCATAATGATCGCTCATGAAATTGCCTATTTCTGTTGCAGTTAGCCACTGTTAGAGAATTATCATAAAGTTATGTATAAAAAAATAAGATTTTACTCATTTCATTTATTTCCGACAGCTGTGCTTATTTCCGAGGAACTTGGCAATTTTGCAGAACTGTATACAAGACTCGAGATAATTTCCATCTGGCATAACAAATTGCATTATTTCCCGTACTTCAACATACTAAATACGCTAATGATCGGTTCAACAATAGCCACGTTCCGTGCCACATTCCCAACATAAACATTATCGGTTAAGACATGTCAAGTAGATCAGTACTCTGTTAACCATATTTAATTCAAAAATCACAAACATATATGCAATGTTGAAATATTCAAAATAGATTAAAAGTAAGTAATTCTTGTAAGGAGTAAGGATCGGTGGGTAATGGACGACAAAGAATGGTCAGTGTATTGATCAGGGACTTATGACGGATAAGTAATACACGGGAGGTTATTGCGGAAGGGTAATGACCGAGGAAAAAGACTGGGGGTAATGGCGGGCGAACAGAATGTAATGACTGGAGCGGTAAATGGCCAATTAGTAATGATGGAGAGGCCGGAAGTACTTGCCGAGGATAATGTACCGACGGTTAACTGAGCGTCGGTAATGGCAAGAATTATTGACAGAAGGGGATAATATAAGGCGGTGAACCTCTAGAACCATATTAAAAGTATTAAAACCAGAATATTAAAGAATATTGTAAGTATATACAACATTTCTGAACAAGAGGTCTCTATTTGCAATTTTATCAATTAAAAAGAACTCATTCTCAATGCCTTTGGCGGAAGATAATTTTTTCCGATGTTCTTTCTAATTAGATGAATCATTTCTGTTATTAAAGAGGCGAGGCATGCAACATGTACTATAATTATCCAAGTGTTTTTATTGATTATAAAAATGGGTAAGGTAGCTAGTTATGTAGGGTGGTTGTGGGTAGGTAGTTGTGTAGGGTTCTAGTCGTTTATGTCGTTAACTAATCCTTTTCTTTTACTACTTTGATCACTACTTTTGATGTGAGGATACACGCAGGACCTGAGCTCGTATAATTCTTAAGTTCTCTAGTTGTCTAAGCATTAGATTCAAAATGTTGTATTGTAATTGTATAAAATCGTGTGGTTAATTTTTTGCAAACGCCTTTTAAGATCAATAAAATTTCGGAATTCTTGGATATGTCAACAACTATTAATTTTAGTTAAATATCTATTTAGACTATAGTGTCATTAATTTTTAGTTTGCTTGGAACTTTTAGAATAAAGGAAGCGTATGATAGAATAAAGGAAGGAAATGACTTTTTCAATTTTTTACTTACGAATATGAATCGTTTGACTTAAAATTACAACCAAAATCTCATTTTTTGTTTGTATATTTCTGTCGAAAAAATCACTTTCTTCTTGTATATTTTCTTTGAACTACGTTTACTCCAGGATTGTGCTATACATATCTACTATAGGACTGACATCATGGATAAGGTGTACGCGTTTATCATATCATTGCATCATGCTACCACCTGATCTGGCAGTGTTCTCTAGTTATCTAAGCATTAGGTTCATGATAACAAAATCTTGTACTCTACCGAGATTTTTTAGAAACTCTGATTTAAATAAGGTTTAAGTAGGCATAGGCTGTTTTGCAAAAGCCTTTCTAAGATCAATAAGATTTATGTTGGCATAATTTGTTCGAGATAATTCTCGGATAAGTAAAAAATTAGAAGCTCTAAAATAAAAAATGCCTTATTCGCTCATTTGAGTAAGTCTACGAATTTTATGAAAATGAATATTTAATTCTACCGTTTTCACTTCGAATGTTAAAGTAGTCTTTCCTACTTGTATACAATGTTATCAAAATTTGTTTTCCTAATTTTTAAACAACGTTTTTTATATGTCGAGATATCTTTCTAATCTACAATATAGGTACATAGAACGAGTCAAAACCAATGAATTTACACTAAGTCACAAAATAAAAATTATTACGTTTAAGTAATTTTAGATTTAATTAATATTTATTACTTTTACACATAAACCAAACATCAAATAGCAATTTCAAAATTTTAATTAAAACAAAATTAGAAAAAGAAAATCTTAACTAATCCTTCTATACAGCATGTCATCAACTCCGTTAATAAGTTAGATTCAAAATATTTAGCTTATACATAAATGAAAATGATGCAGTTATTTGCGTTTATTGGCTTAAGCTAGGTATAAAACGTGAACTCGTAGATATTTCGCTTTCACGCAATTGGAAATTTTCTTTACATTACAAATTTTTGAATGCAGAAGTAAAATAGTCCAAATGAACAATAAAACGATCGCAAATAAAAATTTTCATTTATATGTACCCGTAAAACAATTTTCTAAGTTTTATCCGAAAAATTACCACTAAATGACTTACGACCCTTACAGGCAAAAATTAGTCGAATGACCTACAAATGTTCAGTCTTTTGGGCGTCTAATCCTAGCCGGATATTGGTCGGAAATCATAGACAATTATGTCTACGCAAATCCGACCAACTTCGGTAGGCCAAATATACAAATCATTTGTTGGTCAAATTTGACTGCATAGAATTTAGTTGTTCAGACCAACTACTGTAAGTCATAATTGACCGACATATGCAAGACCATTCTTGATAGTAATTTATAGGAGAAAACTGTCCGATAATAGTAAGCCAACATTGACCAACAGATGGGAACCAATTCTGACGGTCATTTGTAAATACAGAAATGCCACCAATAGTACATCGATATTGGCCAACCAATGTGACTCGAGTCTGACGGTCATTTGTCAGTGTAGTATTGTAAATAAGATAGCTCGGATCAGGAGGTCAAATGGAGGATGGTGAAATTCTCAAATCCGATGGCTAGATTCTCAATAATTGTAATACGCAAAATTTGATAAAATGTAATTTTATTGTAACTAAAAAAATGAAAATATAAAATCCAATTTATATATTTATTATAATGTTATTGTATTATGTTATGTCTTATTTTTATAAATTATATACAAAAGTAACTTAATCAGTACTATTATCTTCCAGTTGCTTTTTTTCCTGCATATCTGAACCGCTCGGCGGCTCGCTTTAAAAATTCCACGAAGCTTTTTCTAATATCAATCTTGCTAACTTCAGCGTGTCCCAATTCCCTGAATCGGTAGTTTATGGTATCCTCAACCAGAGTAATTATATTTGTTAGCTCTAAAAATGTGAGTTTCTTCTTTTCTGAAATGTAGTAAAAAACAATGTAAATAAAGAATTTAAATACGCTCATACGCTCAGAAAATTTCGTAAAGCCGCATCTATCTTCTGGGGGTTTAGGGGATATAGGTTTCATAAATCTTCAGGGTGAATAACATCAAACAATTTATTAAATTTCTTAAATTCCAATAAATATACAACTTTTATTCATTTATTTAGATAATATCGAAAAATTCCAACTTTTTGAACAAACTTAGCGGATACCTAATAATTTCTTACCATGTAACAAAGGAACATAAAAAGTAAGACCCGTTTTGATAAAACTACATTCCCCTATTAATTCTAAATGAACATTTACCTATAATCACACTATTATATAGTATACTATCTGAGCATTAATATCATTATCAGCTAATAACCTGAAGTGGATAATGGGTATCGGTGCCGAAATCCACACTCCACCACAGAGTCTTAGTTGTGTTTATTATGCAATTGTTCATACTAAATGGCTTCCGACGGCTTTCAACTCAGATGTATTAGTGAAAGATTATTTCGTGGGCGGCACAGGATTTATAAAAAAGACACAACATATCATTGGGTTTTTTCAGAAAAAGTATAGCCAATCCATTTAGGCCATTGGATCTACTTAAGGTCGGTATTTACGATCCTACACTTATACATGTTAAATGTAAAGCTTCAAAGTTATTGATTAATGTTATATAAAGCGCCCATTCCGCCTAATCTCTCGATAACAGAAAAAAACATAACCTTGCGAATAAAGATAGCAACAATCAATCAAAGTTAATCTCTCAGTTGTATTGTGCAGTGTTTGGCGTACTTGCTACATAATTCTGATAAAGATTTTTGCTACGTGGCAAGAAACTGCTAGATATATGTTCGGGACGAATCTGCGTTCATTTAAAAGTTCACAGTAACAACATTAAATTTTAAACTTCAAACAGTGTTAAATATTTTTGTCTCAATTTTTTCACAATAACGGGATGAAAATGGTTTAATTATGAGGGTTCGAAAAAAGTAATAAATATTTTATTGCTTGTGGGTTCTGATAATTAACTTAAAGAAATGTGTAAGTTCTTAATTGTGTAAAATATAAAATTTCCTTATGGAAACCGCTCTACGGTCTTCACTGAATTATTTTTGAATGTATGGTTTATACAAGCATAGTTACCTTTGGCTATGTTAATTGCGCCTGTCCAGGTGTATTCGTGGATTACTTCAACTGCAATGAGCATTTCCACAATATTTCTAATATTCCTAGGGATCTTCTTGCCCTCTACTTCCATTTTTAGGAAAAGAAGCTAGAATTTTAAGCAAAAGGAAAAATAAGATTTTAAAATTTAATCACAATAAATTTTAAGAAATATATACCATTTGTTCCGAAAATGCTTTGTTAAACAATTGTAAATTGAAATTATTTACGGCAGCAACGGTTTTAAATGGTAGTTCTGGTGTAGTAAATGAGGGATCCTTTTCAATGGACTTATTTGCCGATCTTCTTATGAAACTATGGCAGGATTTCTGACAAATTTTTTAAAGTTCTCTCCATTGTCTCAATTCTTTCTCCTAAACGCTTCACTTCACTGGTTAATTGTTTAATTTCGTCATTCGGCAGGTCGTAGATATCTCTATCAACGATTATACCTGTAAATAAATAGTTTTAAATTAAGTTTTTTAACTTTTAGTATGATAATCTAAGTAAGTATTCATTCATATTTACCAAAATTTTTATCGGTCGGGGTGGTATTGCCACAACTCATTAACACATCCTCTATATTTTTGTTTTGGTCGTACTCCACCAGGTCGAAATCTGATCGCGGTGCTATCCCAAAATCGTTTTGCGTATTTACTCGAGTCACCATTGGTGCCGGAACAAAATCGAAAGCCTCGTTTAAGTCTATATGTTTAAACTTTTTATTCTGAAAGTTGTTGTTGGCTGCTTCTGATTCAGAATTGGAATACATTTCGTATATCCTTTCCTTCTTTTTTGCTTCGTTAATAGTAGCTAATAATTAAATTTGTATATAAGCTTACGAAAAATTGCATTGACGGGTTGAATATCTTACCAATATTAGATGCTAACATTTTAAAATCATATTTTGTCCATGTTGGTTCGGGAGGGCTGTGATTCTCAAGAGAACTTTTAAATTTTTTATCAGGCCATACAATTTGGGACCCTTCAATCCAACTCATTGAAACGGTTGCTACCTCTCGCTCTCCCTTGCTATCAATCGTTTCGATAACGGCGTACATTGCTAAAGAATAAACATTTTTAGAAGTACAATAATTATATTTAGATTGTAATGAAACATTAAATTATTCTAAAAGTATCGTATAACTTTGAAACATCATGAATCATATTAAAAAACAATACAACTTAAGTCAACACAATTTAATTGCCAAATTTTGAAATATTTGTTAAATGTATATACATTTTTACTCGAATGAATTGTTCGTCATTGTTCAGTGATTCTATAGTGACAATTGTTGAATATACTATATTACCTAATAAAGTATCGAAACATACCTAATTAAGTATGAATTAGTGAGAAATATGCCCGGTAATTTTCCGGAAGATTCTCCATTGCAAAAAGTTTCTTAATCGGTCCGCTTAGTTTCCAATACATAGGTTCTTCCAAATTTAAATCTGACTTATAAATGTCTAGCTTATCTGATGAAATCGGGATGTCGAAAAAAATATTCTTTCCTTTAGCTTTAGAACACCATATATGTACACAGTTTTCAATTTTTATTGCATGTATAAACTGCACAATTGATTTTTCGACCAGCAATCACGTTTTCTACAGTTCAGTCTAAACTCCTTAAACACAATCTCTTCATAGATAGTTCTTTTCTTAGACGACGTATTTAATACAGATTTACGTTGTAAAATTGGATATTCATTCTCGTTAATAATTTCTTCTACACCTGGAATGTCATTAAGTTCCATTATCCGATTGTAAATTTGTGAAAGAGGCTGGCTGTTCTTTCTAAGCAGCGACTTGACCTGGTACATGTAACTCTCAAATGGGAAAGAACTGAACTTGTTAATGTTTCCATTTCTCTCAACATCTTCCGGTAGATGTGATAGAGCGTGCATATTAAATACCAGGTGATGTGCGCTGTATAGTTGTTTTACTCCAATTATAAATTCATTTATCATAGTTTGCGTTAATCGAATATTGTTTTCTGATAGATTGTCGGTAGAAAGCAACCTTATTGAAACATGTAAAAGTAAAAAGTGATCATATTTGTCTTTGGATAAAATATTCTTAAGCACAAATGGTGCCGCATAAAGCAAAAACGCTCGAAATTCAGTTCCTTTAAAATAAGATAATTGAGAAAGAGGTCGCAGTTTTCTTTGAAACTCAGTTGGTTGTAGCAATGATATTGATGTTAGCCTTTCAGAAATTCTTTCTATATCACGAGACAGTAATAGCGATTCTGATGTGCCGCTCATCCGCATTCTAAGAAATCGTTTCATCACCCCTAGGCAGACCACATGTAGTTAATCAAATGGAAACTGGTGTACCATATTTATTGGGAGTTCTTCTAAAATTGTTGTAGTATTATGGTGATACTCATCAGATTTATTCCTAAACGACAAATCCGTTCGTTTACTCGCCTCGATTTCAGGGAACGTCATTCGGCACTTAATGTGTTCGCCTTCTTGAATACATTGGTTACATCCAAAGTAAGCGGTGTGTGATTTTACTCCAAGAACACTACTTCTCGCTGGGGTATCACAAATAAAATTTCCAATTTTAATTTGAATTGAGTTGGTCTTTAAAGCTAAAATGGTCCAAATTTTTCATCTCATCAACAAAAGGTCGTAAAAATTCATTAAAAAGATGTGGTTTATTATACCCATGGTAAATTCCAATAACAAAAATGCGTTTACTAATGGATGTTTTACCTAGTATTAACAAAAGCAGCTATTGGAGCTTTTGCTAATTGGCAGACCGTCAATATTGAAATCAATTATGACTTCCTTGGGCAAAATCTCCTTGATTTTCAATAAATTTTCCAATGCTACACCAGTTCCAATATGTACGTATTTTCCCGGAGTTACGTTAATTATCAATTTATTTGTTGGTGTATTAAGAACCGTTCTGCTATCAATAGGCAGTCTAGGATACCCTCGGGAATTAAAAAACTTTAAAATATCATCAGCGCGATCATTTTAATATTGTATCTGAGTGCCCATGTCCTAAAAAAGTAGCAATTATTCTGTGGTTAAACTATTGTCTTCTTCGGTACCAACGTTTTCAAGTTTATCTTTTAAAAATCGATGCTCAAAATCATCATCAAAATTAACTAAATAATCTTCATCACTCTTAGCAACGAAATCCTCATCTATTTGCACAGGTGAACTCTCTACTATTATACGACGTAAACTTAAATCAGATGTCGTGATTGTCTTATTCGGCAAAGATAAAATACTATTCTGTGAAGAAAACAGCTTGCTGTTAACCCGATTTGTTTGCCGTAAGCGGCGTTTGAGTGAATTTGGTTTTAGTTCCGATGCAAATTTTCGGAATTTAGGCATTTTTAACTATATTTTAAATAAAAACAGTTTGCTTAGAATTAATTTAATTAAAAATTATACATACGCATACATGAAATTGAATGTATATTTCAATACTAGTTAAGACGCACATGAAATCAAAACACACTATTAATTTAAAAAAAATATACATATGCAGAAAAAATATACATATGTATACATAGAATATACATATGTATGCAATTATTATGCACATTATCAAGATGACTGCGTTTTTTTAAGACAAACGAAACGAGAAATTATAAATTTTTTAGTGAGAAAGAAATTTTGTATCTGTAAGTACCAAATAGTCATTATCGACCCTTAATTGATCGCACACAGGTAGTCAATTTCGACTATTGGTTGGAACATATTGTTTTTTGTTTTATGTAGCTCAGTCATTTTCGTTTGAAATTTTATTTTTATTTTCATTTTTAAGTTAACTTCGACTGATTTTTGGCAAAATAAAATTTTTTGTTTAAATTTAAAAGGGCATTTCCGTCTCATTATCGACCCTTATTTTTCCGCAGACAAGTTACAGCCAATTTCGACTATTGATTGTAAAATATCGTTTTTTGTTTTATGAAGTTCAGTCATTTTCGTACCTAATTTTGTTTTTCTATCCAATTTTAAGTCAATTTCGGCAGATTTTTGGGAAAATAAAATTTTTGGTTAAAAGTTAAAGGGGCATTTCCGTCTCTTCACTTTTTTTTTAATTTTTTTGACCCTAAAAGAGACGAAATTGTCGCAATGGACGGAAAATGTTTTACGGGGTATATGTTCATTTTTGTAGAACAAATACTTATCCATTTCGTAAATTTTTATTCGAAATTTACTTCACAAGTAATACAACGGAAGATATTTTGTTTTATATTTCTTAATATTTTTCATTCATAAAGTTCCTTCACTACGTGAGTATGTTTGTCAATTTATCTTTTTTGTAAAATCAAAATTTTTCCTAAATACATACATAGAAATCAACAAACATTTTCAAATAAATTATTTCCGTATGTATATAATATGTATTCCAAAACAAAAAAAAAGGTTGGTTCCATGTGCTATTTTGATTAAAAATGTGTAGCTACGTAAAGAAACAAATTCAAGCTGAAACATAATACCTAAATGCATTTCGATTTCGAATAAATTCAGGTGAAATACAACCTTTGAAGGATAAAGCGTTACTAAATTACATGCGACTGCGATATAATTAAAAATGTTTTACTTGTGCCTTCGCAATATTTTTCCCCTTCTCCAATATGTTCGATTTTTCTATTGCTTTGTTTGGCGATTTCAAGCCGAAGTTGTGTTTATAAAATGAATGTTAGAGCGAGAAATGTATGATTATATGACCATCTCGTTCTTTGAAAGTTACCATAGAAATAGAGTATATAGAATGAATGTAATGTTTCATTTACACGAATGGTTTCGAATATTGTTTTCGAAGTTGTTTTCAGCTTATCGTGGAGCAACAACAAAAACTAAACTGATCGTTTTTCGATTTCAACCATATTTGTTGTTTACCTTTCTTTTCTTACGGCAACACAACAAATTCGTTTTTGGTTTTTATTTCACTGTTTTCCATAAAATGTTCCACAAAAATTTTATAATAACAACAACCACGAGTCACTTAACAATCACAAATTATAAATTGAAATATACCAATTTACAAATATACTACGATTAAAAATTAAATTAAAAAAATTCCCGCTTTATTTGCCGCTATATTCCGCTTTGTTTATGATTTATTTTGACAATTGCCATTTTCAAAAATATATCGATAAGTTAAATTTTTTTATTTAATAAAAGTACCAAAAACAATTAAACATATATATTAAAATCAATTTTAATTACTAAATACATCAATTTCAATTCAAAATATTAATAAAAAGAAAATATTAAAAATATATCCGATAAATCGATAAGTTTTTTTTCGAAAACAACCAAAAAGACCTATAGGCTACATATTTTTGTTGTTTTCGAACATTGTTTTGAGTACACTGTCAATCTACATACTATATATTTTTTACGATATAACGATAAGTTTTTATATGAGAAAAACAACAACAAAAACTAAAATCGAAAACAACCTCGAAAACAATATCCGAAAACATTCATTTAAATGAAACATAAAGAACTGTCAAGCGTCACAAATTCGGAGGGTAAAAGAGAAAGCATATAAATTAACAGGGCCGTATTTAGAATTTTTTTTCGATCGAATGCAGTGAAGTTAGGAAGTTAAAATTAAAAAATTATTTATATTTAATTACATTTTTATTTCTTTAATAAAGTACATTAATTATTTTTATTTAAATATAATATTAATATAATAAAAAATTATAAAATATAAAAAATATAAAATATAAAAAATAATAATTATAAAACCACTACGCTTATTTATTTCACATTCCTTTGAAATGTAATAAAGAAATAAACTTGTTTCTTTTCGTTAATTTATATGACCTTTGGTTACAAAAATAATTCAATCGGATGTCATAATATTTTTCTATGATAGAATGAGCTAACAAATTAACGTGTTCTTGAGAATGACTATATTGATCTTCATCATTGAAAATATTTACACTTATTAGGTTGTGAAGAACGTTATAACTTATTTTTTTAAACAATTTAGAACTAGATTTTAGTTGCGTTATGTTTTTGTAGTCCGCAATAGACAATTCCCGTTTTAATACAGCTTCTGAATATTTACAAATTTTTAATACTGACGACGAAGGAGTTAACAGACCACCCTTATTTTTTAAATTGATTAGCGAGGTGTAAGAGTTACATTGTTGTATTAATGTGCAACAGTCCTCACAATTCAATTTTCTAAATAAATATCGGACTATAAATCCTCCTATGTATTCAATAACATTAATTGAAAATTCACTTAGTATAATTGGGTATCCAAGAAAATCTTCATCATACATATTCGATTCGTCTACTTTTGAAATTTCTTGGTCAATAGAAATATCATCTGATGAGGCTTCAACCATTGCTTTTGCAATTCTCCATATTTTGGTAGACTAAAAACAAATGTTTACATTATAATTTCTGTAAAAAATTGTATTTACAGTACATATTCCAAAATAAAAATAAATTATGAAAAGCAAAGCACTTAGCACATGAAATAAAATAAGAAAAATGCGGCACTTTTAAAAACATATGTTTATTAAAAGAAACAACCCACGCAAATAACCAAAATTGTTTTCTTATTTTTATCTGATTTATAACTTAAATTAAGGATAATTTTACCACAAATCAATTTCTTTTCAACATAATTTACATTTTATTTTTTTATAAACACTTACTGATGGTACGAAATTTCATCTTGTAATTTTTGAGGCGTAATTAGCAGTTTTTCACGAGACACTTCATTTTATTAAATGTTTCTAATTTTTATTACTAAAATGATGCACTACACACAATCCACTAACTATTTTAATAATATTTTAATTATTTTTTAATTAATATTTTCACGATTTTTTAAGAGCACAAAATTTAACGCGTCATTTAAAACAAAAACAAAAACTGGTTTGAGGGGGTTGATTCTTTGACATATGAGACCGCCATATGCATTTTTATATAACCATCCTGCTCTAGCTTGTGACACATGAAACAGCAAATCTTATATGGGAAAAATCTTTATATTTATTCTATAGTATATAATTCTATGAAAGTTACAAACAAAAACTCAGAAAATCAGAAACGATTTTTTGTTGGTATATTTCTATCGAACAAAATCACTTTCTAGTTGTATATCTTCTTTGTTTCTACCATAAACAAATCAAAATAATAAAAGTTTGCTGAGAGTGGGGGAATTTTTTTCATTTTGGTTGCCATAAAAAATACTTTGTTTGATATTTTTTATTTATAATTATGGCAACAAACTCAACAACAACAAAACATTTACTGTGCGTTTATACTTGCGGAAATTAGTGCGGCACTAATATATCGCACTCGCTCCGCACTTATGAATATATACCTGCGGGAGCGAGTGCGATATATTAGTGCCGCACTAATTTCCTCAAGTATAAACGCACAGTTAAAAAAAATAAATTCTGATGTACGGGTCATACTTGTACGATGTACGTTCTATATACTTACACTTAATCCGTTCGAACTGTCAGATCAAAAAGATTTGATCGGATTCAGCTGTCAGATCAACATTTTTGACATTACAAATTTTTTTCACACAAAAATCTTGATCTAACAAATTGCCTAGATCAATTTTAAAAAATCTTGATATTTTGTCAGATTTTTACGCATACATATATACAAAAGTAAACGTCAAAACATAACATCAAAACAAAGACCCCGCGCCATTTGTACAATTCAGTTTTAAATTAATTTTAATAAATTTATTAAAATTGTAAGGATAATTTGTAATTTTGTGCAACGTATTTTCAAAATATCTTGTGTTTTTGCTTTTAATAGATTTATTAAAATTTTAAGGATAATTTGTAATTTTGTTTGTGCGACGTATTTTCGAAATATCTTGTGTACTAAAATGTTGTGTTTATGTGCGAAATTATCATAGAAATAGAGTATATAGAATGAACGTAAGCAACTGTCAAGCGTCACAAATTCGGAGGGTAAAAGAGAAAGCATATAAATTAACAGGGCCATATTTAGAATTTTTTTTCGATCGAATGCAATGAAGCTAGAAAGTTAAAATTAAAAAATTATTTAAATTTAATTACATTTTTATTTCTTTAATAAAAGTGCATTAATTATTTTTATTTAAATATAATATTATGTGTATAAAAAATAATAATTATAAAACCACTACGCTTATTTATTTCACATTCCTTTAAAATGTAATGTATGTTGAAAATTCACTTAGTATAATTGGGTATCCAAAAAAATCTTCGTCATACATATTAGATTCGTCTACTTTAGAAATATCTTTGTAAAATGTTTACATTACAATTTCTGTAAAAAATTGTATTTACAGTACATATTCCAAAATAAAAATAAATTATGAAAAGAAAAGCACATGAAACAATCAACACCCACTTTTCGAACCATAGTAATACGATAAATGCGGCACTGGTAAAAACATTTATTTACAAAAGGAAAGAACCCACGCTAATAACCAAAGTTGTTTTCTTATTTTTATCTGATTTTTAACTTAAATTAAAGATAATTTTACCACAAATCACTTTTTTTTTAACATAATTTACATTTTATTTTGTATAAACACTTACTGATGGTACGAAATTCCATCTTGTATTTTTTTAGGCGTCATTAGTAGTTTTTCACGAGACACTTCATTTTATTAAATGTTTCTAATTTTTATTACTAAAATGATGCACTATACACAATCCACTAACTATTTTAATAATATTTTAATTATTTTTTAATTAAAAAAAAATTAATTAATTTTTTTAAAATATTTTCAAGATTTTTTAAGAGCACGAAATTTAACGCGTCACTTTAAACAAAAACAAAAACTGGTTTGAGGGGTTCTTTCTTTGACATATGAGATCGCCATATGCATTTTTTTATAACCATCCTGCTCTGGCTTGTGACACATGAAATAGCAAATCTTATATGGGAAAAAGCTTTACATTCATTCTATAGTATATAATTCTATGGAAATTATATAATTCCTTATGCTTTTAATTGAAAATTATTGATAAATAAATTAATTAAATTGAGAAATGGGAGATACTATATTGAACATTTTAATTCTTTGCTATATAATTTTTTATTATACTGATGCTAACAAGCTGAAATGATAAACCCGCCATTTATAATAAACAATTTTTTGTCTTTCTTTTCACAAATATTACTACAAAAGTCGATCAAATTTCTTTCATATTCGTTTACATAAAATCCGGTCAAATTGTTGTTGTAAAAGTAAACGAATTTGGTATTAATCTATTTCTATGATTGGTTGATGATACATTTGTTGGAAGGGTTAAGAACTCTCGAATTTAATCAAAAACTCTCGAATCACGAATTTGAATCGGGCCGTACTAAATTACCAAAATTATCTTTTGATTAAAAAAAATTAAGAAGATGGAGTAAAATATCAGTTTTTACATAAAATACTTTAATTAATAATTCACAGATGGTTCAAAGATTTAATACACAAAATTTTTTATTTTGTTTTTAATTTCCCGTTTAGTTGCTTTTTGTAAATTTAGAAGTTCATACATACCTAGTACATGCATAAATAAATAAAATAGTTTATATTTGTATGAAATGTGAAAAAATAATTGGCATTGAAGTAATTGTGTTGTGGATAAACTTTTGACGTTTGTTGAGAATTGCTGTATTGGTTGAGGTGTAGGTAAGAACAAATTATGTAGTATATTGTTCGATTGATTATACATTTTAAATTTGGTAGTGTAATAAAATTATTGAAATGTCAAATTTTATTTCTGCTATTTTTAGCTGGGTTTGATTTAATACCTACATATAAATTTATTGAAGTTAATTAGAATTTTTATCATTATGTATCACTTAAGTTTCTGAATTATGGTTGAAAATGAGGTTTTCCAAGATTTGTTCATGAAAGAGATGAGAGAGATTTATACACATATTTAGTAATTATAATGTTATCAACAGGTTGTTCATGCCTTATTTTAAAAATTTCCACAAAATGGGTTACAATTTATTTTTAATATTTCTCTTCACGTGGAAGGTAAACAACTATTCGCGATTGTTGCTTGAATTTTCACTAGTTTTAAACTGCCTGCACGTGCATTTAAATATAATATATTATATGTTGTAAATAATGTCAAGTATACTAGATTATATATTTACTAGGTGTTTGCGACACGCATGGTGCGGTGCGAGTACTGACATTAACCCGATTCAACATTGTCAGACTTGTAGTAGAGTAAACTGTCTCGGCTGCATTCTTTAATATTTCTCGAGCGTATACAGATAAATATCAGTGCATAACAATGTGAGAAAATAGCCAATCGTTTCAAGAGCTTATGGTCTTACATATTTGAATAAGCGTTTCCATCATCCATAGATGATGGAAGCGACGATATAGGAATAGAGGGGCCATTCCAAAATTCCTAAATTGGGGTACTCTTAAATTAAGCTTTTATTTGCAAAATTAATCCAAAAAATTGGTTAAAAGTGGACAATTGTTGGATTAGTTTTAATAAGAGTTTTTTCTTTTATAGGGCAGGAGTAAATGTGGAAATGTGAGGGTTTCGATGTGCGGTGTCATCTCTGTCGCCCAAGTAGATTTATTTATTTTAATGGAGCTTCATATTTGGGCATTTCCATGTGGTGGAAGGTGAAGGAGAAGGTTGGTCCACCGGATGTGGCAGCTTATCTTATTTTAACTTATGCTTTCTCGTTTTTTGATGTTTTTTCAATTATTTTGGAAGGTAGCATCTGCGATGGAATCGTTTGAGAGCGAAAGGAATTTGGATTAGATGTGTAACAGGGTTGTCAGTCAGGATCCTTTTTTCAAAATTTAGGTGGAAGTAACGATTTTGATAGTAAACTGTTATTTCGCCATAGTTCAACCACTGCGTTCCAGGTGTGTTGACTGCTCAGGATAGAAGAACTTCATACTTGGAGGTTTTTGTGAGGTTGAGGTAGATGGCAACTTCCGTTGGAGCTCTTTCGTCTTTGGCAGTATTTTGGTATAGGGATGGGTTAGGAACGGGTCGATTCTAGGTTGAAGTTGTAGCATTCGGGTCCTGATCATTTTCCATAAATGACTAATTTTGATAGAAACCGTTTTTTGTGGGAGCTTGTTCTTGTTTGCATATGCTTTGGGAGATGCAGGATTTTCCTGGAACTTCCTTTTTTTGTTAGTGTTTTGTATTATATGGGATTTACGAGAAGGCCAGGAGGATTCTAAATTGACTTGGCATCTTAATTGGTCCAGTTCATTTTTCTGGAATTTGATCGGAAGTGAAGAATTTTTATAAACTGATTTTCACTAAAATTCGCCTACCCTCTAAGAAAAGCGTACCGCAACAGTAACAAAAATGTAGTATGTTTCCCATACAACTCTTCGCAAGCGTACTCATTTAGCGAAATAATAACGAACCGCTACTGTTACTCACGGAATAAGAATTTTAAAATGAAATGCGTAACGCCGATATGAAACGTTTCTGTAATGTTACAAAGAAATAGTTTTGTTATACCAGTAGGAGACAGTTTTATAATATAATGGAGAAATGTTAGTACGATGTAAACATGGAAGTTTTGTACTACGAGGAAGCGAAATATTATTGAAATGTCAATGTGAATCATTTCTATAACACCATATCGGGTTACCGTATTTGTAATAATCTTCCTCTTTTATTATTAAAAATATTTTATTTAATGTAAAGTAAAATAAATATATACATGTTTTTTATTTATTCATAATATTTCAGCCAAAATTAAATTTGTTTTTTTTTTCGAAAATTCAAAAAATTAAGAATATATAGTATTATTTTGTTTTTCATTCTTTGATAAACTGATGAAATTAAATGATTTCAAAATTAAAATAAAAAAGATAAATATAAATTCGAGAAATAGGATAATTAGATTTGAATAAAAATATAAAATAACGACATATTATGCGGCAACTTATTGGTCAGTTGGTTTCCGCTTACGTTTCCTATCTTTGGCGTATTGAAACCACCTTTTTATAATATCAATAATGTCTCCGCTTCGGGTTGTTGGAAATTTTAATATTGCACATTCTGAAAAATGAATTATAATTAATATTAGTTAGTTTGAGCATTTTGTATCCCTTAAATTACCCTTAATTATATTCATAATTGCATATGATTTTACAGATATATTATCATTGTGCCCAAACCACGAAAATTTGGACGCTACTTCATCGGTTATTATAGCTCTAAGACATGTTCGTACATATTTATCAACTGCTAGTACACCAAACTTGTTAAATGTGTTTGTCTGTAACAAAAACTGAAGAGTTATGTAATTTTGTTGGTGTGAATGTTAAACTTAATTTATTGGTATATCTCACCAGGGCCTCCTCGTACTCCGATGCTTTGACCATTTCTTCCAGTTCTTTGAATGAGTCTACTGTGGTTCTAGGGATGTCTAGTTGTTCTGTTGCTATATTTGTCCGTTTCTGCATTTCCTTGGATTGTTGAAGTTCACGGCGTAGATATTTGACTTCTTTAATTAATGCTTTCAATAGGATGTGATTTTGATGGCAGATTGACTGGTCTGAATCTGTTTGGCAACTGATTTCGTTGGTCCCTGTTGTAGTAATTTTAGAAACTTTGGATGAAGTAGGTATGGATGCGGTCGAATGCCTGAGATTATTGGTACTAGTATCGTAGTTAAATTTTTTCTTATAAATTTTTTGTGTGGTAGTAGTTGGTTGTATATATGGGCTTATTTTTAAAAATTCAACGTAGTTGGCATTCTCGTCCGAACCAAACTCATCATCGCATGGCTCAGAAGTTTGGGCATCTGAAAGGAGAAATAAAAAAATTAAAATAAGAGCAATATTATATATATATATATATATATATATATATATATATATATATATATATATATATATATATATATATATATATATATATATATATATTGTATATATATATATATATTTACCATAAACTTCAATTTCAATGTTTGAATCCATCATAGTAATGTGCTTAACTGTAAGTAATAAAGAATGTTGTGATTAAAAATGTTGCAATGGTATGTAGATATTATTTAAACTGTTTTTTAATTTAACTATTTTATTTTTAATATTAATGACATTATAAAGTTTCAATTCATTGCTCAAATGTTCTGTGGGGCCACTGCTACAATAAATTGATAAGTTCGACGATGGAAAAGGGTAATTAAAATAATCTTCGAGATTTAAAACCGTAAATGCATTGAATTCATTATTGCTAATATCATGTATTTTTAGAATACTATTTTCCACCATGCAATAGTTGTTCGGATATTTATTGGAAATAGATACTATTTCTGCATATACAGGCTCAGCGGCAGGGTTCAAAAAGTACTCTTTTTCGCTTAGTCTGTTAATGATCTGCTGAATTGGATATGATCCTTTTTTAACCATTTTTTTTATGTTTTGCATGTAGTTTTCAAACTTGAATGCACTGTACATGTCTAGGTGTCCAAACAACTTTACATCCTTAGCTAAATGTAACAAATTATGCACATTATAAGACATATTTTCCAATCCATACAGTGTTTGAAATTTGTTAACAAATTCGACCAGTAACTGCGATGCGCATTCGTTATTTTTGCGACAATCCTTTGGATGGCTTAAAATTCGAATAGCACATACTAAAAGCAAAAAGTGTGTATAATATTTTTCCGGTAGTGTAGATTTAAAAGCTGCTATTCCAGTATAACAAAGAAACATTCGGAGCTCAGTCGCCTTCCAATGATCCAAATCGCTTAATGTTCTTTGTTTTCTCTGAAATTCAGAGGGCATGCATTTGCGTAAAAGATTTAAATTTTCATTTATTACGATAACGTCACTTTGCTTTAAGGAAAATTTTTTTTTTCGTTGTCTTATTAGGATTGAGAGTATTTGCCTCATAACGCCCAACAAAACGCAATGCATATAGTCAATTGGAAATTGACTAACGAATCCAATTTTTGTTGACTCAAGCGCATTTGGCCGAACGTGGTGATCTTTATGTAATTTCTCAATAAAACTTTCATTTGTCCTTAGCGTATTTTCGGATACTGCAAAACAAATTTTGTGTTGGAAGTACGTTCCTTTAATGGTGCACTTAGTACAGCTGTAGTAGCCCGAATGTGATTTTACACCTGCAAAATAAAAAATTAAATTAAACTATACAAACAACTACACAATATACTCCGTTACCTAAAATATACGATCGTGCTGGTGCATCGCATATGAAAGATCTGATTTCCACATTGATTATTTTATCATTGTAGATAATAGGGTTGACTTCAAAATAATTAATTTCTGTGACTAATTGTTGCAGAAAAAGTTTGGCGCAGTACGGTTTCGTATATCCATGGAAAATGCCTACTAGGAATATATTATTATAAGGAGTAATATTCGCCAGTATCGGCCATAACTGACTTGAAGAGCTTTTCGCCAAAGGCACGCCATCAATCCCTATATCAATGAGAATTAAATTTTTCTCGTATGCATTATTTTTTAGAAATGTTTCTAAGCCTTTACGAAGTCCGATGTGGGAATAAAACCCTTGACCTAATGCTACAATATTCTGTGATGTAAGGTTTGGTGCCTTTTTCATAGTTTTGATATTTTTTGGCAGGTTTTGATGATACTTTCTTAAGATTTTAAGTAAGCCATCTCCAGCTACTTCCGAAATATTGAATTCAATACTCCAATTAGCTAATTCATTGTAAATAGTAGCATCTCGAAATTCTTCAAAAACTTGCTCGTCGTTACTATCAAACTCTTCGAAAAACTCCTCCTCATTAGAATCCAAAGAGATGCTTTCGTCGAATTCAGAGTAATTACTATTATCATTGGAAAACTGATCTTGAAATACTGGTTGATCGATGGTTTTAGAAATATTTTCATCTACACACATTTCTTCACAGAAGGCATTGTGATTTGTATTACTTCTACTATAATTACTATTAATCGCAGAAAGATTTTCAATTTCTTTGCGAATATCGTAATATGCTTTGTTGTCCATTTTCTTTATTTTCCTTGCACAAAATTTACATAAATGTACTATAAAAACATTATTATTTTTGGATACCACTTTTCACAGTAAAATACAAACATAAACAATCAAAATCCTATTTACTTACAAAATAAAAAATGGCTGCCTACACAATATAATTCGTACGTTGTTCTGAAACAATGACAAAAAAATAAAACAACAAAAAAAACTCGTTGTTGTTTTTTAGGGATATATTTACATGTGCTTGTGTTGGTAAAATGGCGTTACGCAAACATTTCGGTTTCATTTCACTCAAAGCGAATTCACATATTTTCTTAGAGGGTAAGTTCTCGTTTTATTTTTGGAAGGATTTGTTTCCCAAATAAATTTTTTTTTGTTTTTTGTTATTTCAAAGACGAGCCAACGGCTACGGATTGAGATTGTGCGAATGCGCAGCATACACGTTAATGGAATTTAACTTTTCAGTATAAATTTGATCATTCAGTGTTTTTTTTTTATATAGGTCCGATTTTATTACCATCTGCACATTGCATAGCTCCATGCCAGCCTATACTGGCATGGAAGATGGGTCGGCCCGTGAGCCCCGCACTCCGACAGGGGGTCATAGATGTGTTCCTTCTCATCCCAAATCGTAATTTGTTGATGAAAATTCCCTTTGCATCCTGCCCCTATCGGGATTCGAACCCGGTACCTCCCGATCCAAACGCCAAAGCTTTAACCACTATGCCATTTGGTCGGTATCATTCAGTGTTTCGGGCTTATCGTTGAAGCAAATGGTTTTTACCATTTATTTTTTAATTTAATTTAATTTTTTGAGTGTGGAATGGTGTGGCGCGACGTCCGAACAAATTACACGTCTTTACTAATTCAAACACATTTATCAACACTATTGCGTTCCAGTAATTCTTCTCTCCTGTCATTATTTTTGGACCAAAATAGGCGTTCAGACCATAGAAATAGATTATATAGAATGAATGTAATGAGCTGTCAAGTGAGTCAAATTCGGAGGGTAAAAGAGAATTTATATGCTATTAACAGGGTCGTATTTAGAATTTTTTTCGACCTAATGAATGAAGTTAGGAAGTTAAAATTAAAAAATTATTTAAATTTAAATAAATTTTTATTTCTGTAATAAAAGTACATTAATTATTTTTATTTAAATATAATATTATGTATATCAAAATTAGTAATTATAAAACCACTACGCTTATTTATTTCACATTCCGTTAAAATGTAATAAAGAAACAAACTTGTTTCTTTTTGTTAATTTATATGACCTTTGGTTACAAAAATAATTCAATCGGGTGTCATAATATTTTTCTATGAAAGAATGCTCTAACAAATTAACGTGCTCTTGAGAATGACTATATTGATCTTCATCATTGAAAATATTTAACACTTATTAGGTTGTGAAGAACGTTATAACTATATTATTTGTTTAAACAATTTAGAACTAGATTGTAGTTGAATTATGTTTTTGTACTCCGCAATAGCCAATTCTCGTTTTAATACTGCTTCGGAATATTTACAAATTTTTAATACTGACGGCGACGGAGTTAAAAGACCACCCCTATTTTGTAAATTGATTAACGATTTATAAGAATTACATTGTTGTATTAATTTGCAACAGTCCTCACAATTCAATTTTCTAAATATCGGACTATAAATCCCCCCATTAATTGAAAATTCACTAAGTATAATTGGGTATCCAAGAAAATTTTCGTCATACATATTAGATTCGTCTACTTTAGTAATTTCTTGGCCAATTGAAATATCATCTGATGAGGCTTCAACCATTGCTTTTTCAATTCTCCATATGTTGGTAAACTAAAAACAAATGTTTACATTATTTCTGTATAAAATTGTATTTACAATACATATTACAAAATAAAAATAAATTATGGAAAGAAAATCACATAGCACATGAAACAATCAACACCATTTTCCGAACCATAGTAATACGAAAAATGCGGCACTGGTAAAAACATTTGTTTACAAAATGATAAAAACCAAAGCCAACGAACAAAATTGTTTTCTTATTTTTTCTTATTTATAACTTAAATTAAGGATAAGTTTACCACAAATCACTTTGTTCTTAACATAATTTACATTTTATTTTATATAAACACTTACTGATGGCACGAAATTCCTTTATGAAATTTGTTAGGCGTATGTTTGTAGTTTTTCTCAAAACACTTCATTTTATTAAGAGATTCTAATTTTTATTATCAAATGATGCACTACACACTATCCACGAACTATTTTATAATATTTTAATTATTTTTTTGATTATTTTAATTAATATTTTTAAGATTTTTTAAGAGCACAAAATTAAACTCGTAATTTAAAACCAAAACCAAAACTTGTTTGACTGGTTATTATTTTGAGATATAAGACCGCCATATGCATTTTTTATATAACCATCCTGCTCTGACTTGCTTCGTGTTTGCTTCACATGAAATAGCAAATTTTATATGGGAAAATCTTTACATTCATTCTATAGTATATAATTCTATGGTTCAGACCCCCTATTTCGTGCGGAAATTTCGTGACGAGAAATTTGTGTATACGTATACGACGTATATACAGAATTTTGAATGTGTGTGCTGTCATTTTTAATACAAGGATGTGTGTTTTTTTGTAAGCATCAATATTTATCGAACCGGGTGGAATCGGTTCAATTGTTGTTTGGTCCTTTCACTTCTGTTTTGAGCCATTTTCCCATGATATCGAGATGGGGAATTTGACTTTTCAGTATAAATTTAAACATTTCAGTGTTTTGGGCTTATCGTTAAAGCAAAATCGTTGAAGCAAATGGTTTTTGGCATTTATTTTTTAATTTAATTTTATTTTTTGAGTGTGAAATGGTGTGGAATGGTGACGATTGAACAAACTACTTGTTTACTAATGCAAACACATTTATCAACACTATTGCGTTCCAGTAATGGGTCTATTCCACTACACAGCGTTTTATTTTGCAGAAAACTAGAACGAGATAAAAATATAGATTCTCTCTGTGTGTGACCCGTACATCAGTATTTTTTTTTTTCTAAAATGTTTTGTTGTTGTTGAGTTGGTTGCTATAATTATAAATAAAAAATATCAAATAAAGTATTTTTTATGGCAACCAAAATCGCCTATCGGTTAATGAATTAAAAACAAAGGTTATTTCCACCTGATATGGACATAGGCTAGTTTCCACATCTTAGTTAGTACATTGGCCTATCTGACCGTGTATGCTGCTTGGTGGCTTTATCTCTAGGTATTTCAGTACAGAATTTAATGTTCACCCATGGTAACTACACAAAAATTCGTCTTTCAGTTAAATAAACAAATTAAAAAAAAGGTTATTTCCACCTGATATGGACATAGAGTAGTTTCCACATCTTAGTTAGTATATTGGCCTATCTGGCTGTGTATGCCGCTTGGTGGCTTTATCTCTCCTAGTAACTAACTACTCAAATTATCGCTATTTGGGTTAAATAAAATTAAAAAAAATTTTAGACCAGTAATTTTTTTTACATTAATATTAATTTTCTATATTGGTCGTTTATCGCATTCGTGAATTTTTTTCGGGATGGTGCTACATTTTTTAATCTATTTACACTTTTTCGGGATGGCTACACTTATCCAAGGAACCCACCATAAAATTCGGGCTTGGGCTAACTTCATTCACTTCAATTGGGCCCCTTTATGTTAGTATTTTGCTTTTTTGTTTGCTGTAATACTTACCAATACTGCAAACGAAATTCCTAAACAAGAAAAAAAAATTGATTCTTAACTTCTATTTGCTTTTATTTAAACTTTAAAAACTCTCATTTAATTTAAATTCCTGAATACTACTTCAAGTTAATAGATTTACCACGGCTAAAGCTCAGTGTGTAAACCAATTATCCCTTCCAAAACTTAACTGCCCGTACTCAATAATGTGGCGCGGTATTTATACAAAACTAAACTGACTGACAGAGTAGGGAGGGGGACAATTTAGTTCTGGAAATGTCTTCTCTCTCAACCAATTAAAGTAATTTTCCCGAAATCAGCAAAATTTTTGTACAAACACCGCACATTAGAAATAACGTGACATACATCTAATTTACATACACTTGTAATGTGGGAATTATATTGTATGTGCCACGAAAATTGCAACGTTTTTAAATGTCCACATAGGTCATTTAATTACGAGTAACTATGTAGAACGTTTGCTTTTTCGTGTGCACAACACAAAAGATATGGATACATCATCCAATTACAAATCTAATATTTACGTTCACTCATTTGTATTTATAATAACTACATTATAACGACCTTGAGTGACGTAAAGTTGCAACAGGATAACGTAAACAAGAAATAATTTTATGTTTGTCGTATTGCATCTTATACCAATTTCATGTATATGAATGCAACAACAAACATAAAGAAAAGTAGGTAATTCCAGCATGACTAAAAGTGTTTAATGAATTTCTGTGAAGATCATATCTTCAAGGATTGTTGGGAATGAGTGGATAACGAAATATAATAAAATTCCGTTACAACATTTTAATTCTTTGTGTTTTTTTGTAAATGCTAAACTTTTGAACATCATTGCAAAAATTGAAAAAGCTCCCACTTCCGGTATACAGATTTCCATCAAATTTCGCAAGGATCTCCCAATTAATGTAAAAGTGTGAGTATGTATTTTTATTCCGAATACTCAATTCGCCTATACTGTAGTATGTCGAATTTTATTTAAATAAAGTTTTTTTATTAAAAGTTTTACCGGAAAATGATTTCCGGTAACACGAAAAGCTCTTTTGGAATCTATTACTTCCGGTAGGTCGATTTGGGCCAAACATCGCTGGGGCCTTCTAATCATGGTAAAAGTTTAAGTATGAAGTTGTATCCTGATTAATCAACTTGTGTAGGCTGTACAGGAGCCAAATTTTTGTTATAAAACATTTTTTCAAAAATCGTCAATTCCGCTTACATTTTGGAAAACTGATTTGGGCCGATATTGTTGTAAATTAATTTAAAATCTTTTAGTCGTCGTTTGCCTTGATATGATGTACTTTTGAAAATATTTGCAATAAACAAAAAAGCTCCTATGGAAGCTGCTATTTCTGGAGACCGATTTCGCCAAACATCACTTGGTCCTCGCGATTTGTGGTAAAAGCACAAATAAAGAATCTAATCAGGTGACCAAGACGAGGAAAGAATCACAACGACAGTATCAAAGTGTGGAATGGCATTGTGTTTGTATGAATTCGAAATTCTAGTAAGGAAGATACATTTTTGCGTTCTCCATTGCACATTAGGTACGATTTCTAGTTTTGTTTTTATACCACAATTTTTTATGTATGTCGTATCCAGGAGTTATTTAAATCAGTGTAGAGGATAGAAGATTCTGATGTGTAGGCATGCGTGTGTACTTGTGTAATAGTTATATACATATGAATATAAGACATTCTATGAATTGAGTATGTACATACGTATATCGTATGTTTGACTGTCCATTTGTATTTTTTATTTATCGTTTGTTAATTGTTACCATAGTATTTTTAAAAGAAGAAGAGTTATCCTATTATTTTGTGTCTCCAAAATGCATTTTGTTTGTCGTGCTTTTCTGTCGCAACTAGAGGAATATTTATCGATCTTTTTTCTTATTGTTTCGGTTCAGGAAGTTTTATGCTGGAGATATACAGGGTGGGCCAAATAATTTTTTTTTGAACTAGCAGTTTTTTTGAGTATGGTAAGGGTTATGTCACTTCTGATTTGACAGAAAGCTAGTTTTATCCTTCCGCTGAACGGAAATGGTTGTGTATTCGCTTGAACAACGCTGGGAAATATTGAAACATTAATTCGAAAATTTTGGCAAAAAACTCATCTTTTCGGATGAGGCGCATTTCCATCTTGGCGGCTATGTAAACAAGCATAATTGTCGCATTTGGGGCACGGAGTGCGGGTGCACGTGATCCTAAAGAAGCCGATGCATCCTCAACGAGTGACTGTTTGGTGCGGATTTTGGTCCGGTGGCCTCATTGGCCATTTTTCTTTGAAAATGAGTAAGGAGCCGCCGTTACTGTCAATGGTGAGCGCTACCGCGCCATGATAAACAATTTTTTGTTCCCGGCACTTGAAGAGGTGGACATAGGCAACATTTGGTTTCACCAAGACGGCGCTCCGTGCCACACAGCACACGTTTCAATTGATCTTTTGCGCACTGTCTTCGAAGATCGAATTATCAGCCGAAACGCTGATGTTATTTGGCCGCTGTGATTTGACGCCGTTGGACTATTATCTTTGCAGTGCCGTCAAAGATAAGTGTTGCGCCGATAAACCAGCAAGACATAATGCCGCATACCATCGAAAATGTGCTAAATAATTGGACCGACCGTATGGGATACGTCAAGGCCAGCCGAGGCAGTCATATGAATGAAATAGTATTCCATAATTAATCGGAAGGATTGTTCTTTACAATGAAAAAATAAATTTGAAAAATATTGAGAACTTTTTGTTTTATTGCATTTAAAAAAAAAAATATTTAGCCCACCCTATACTCGACGTTACTCAGAAGCTTCAAAATGTCAAAAACGCGCTTACGAGTATACCCAAGATAAGCTTAGTATTTGAGTTCACGTTTTTACATTTCTTTAACTTTTGACTTTGATTTCATTTTTTTTATTTCTTCCATTGTTTGTGAAATAATATAAATTTAAAATATAAAAATTTTTAATTTGAAGAAAAACGCGCAATTGACCATTTCAAAATCTCAAAATGGTAGCGAAAATAAAACAAAAATTGGTTAATTATTTCATAAAATTTCTGTAAGATGTCACTTTAGTAGTTAACAAAAAGTTAAAGTTAAACCAACTTTTTTTGTATCACGTCTGAGTCGCGTCGCATATAATTGCTTTAGTACAAACTACAAACTCATACATTTCAACTTTTATTTTTGTTGGTCACGTCGGTCGCGTCGAGTATATCTCTAGGGTTAGTTTGTGTTTTGTTTCATCTACATTTTTTATATGTATTATTTACTTTTTTTAAGAGAAAGAGATAAATATGAATGTGTGATGCTTATTAAATTAAATTTTATAGATCACCACCCGCTAATTTTGTGTTGTTTAGCCATAATTATTATTTTCTCGTAAACTCACATGCACTTTCATATAATATGGAAAAGCATTTGAGGAGTATACAAGATAATTCGATCGTTAATAATGAAACGATTTCATGTAAATGGCATAAATAGCTAGGTTGGTTTGGTACTGTTATTAAAAATACTTTGCATATAATTTAAAGAACTGATTTATTCAGTTTAACCAACAATTTTTTATCCGCCATTTATCCATGTGTTGTAAATTTTCTGTAAGGTAAATAAGCGCACACGGATCATCGATTTCAATATTACGACGACAGGATATAACACAAAAGTATTTGGTTTCGTTTGCTACTGATTTTATTTTATTAACACTATTTGATACACAAATCTATTTCTGTGCCTTTTTTTTTGAAATTTTAGTTTTGATCTTCTTGCTTGACCAACGATTTACCAACGAATTGATTATGAGGTAAAATATCAGAAAAGGCGGTACTTTGCAGAGGCAGGAACCGTTTACTCCTGTTTTATTAAATTCGATAATAAATATGTTCCCGGACTAATCGGGTTTTTGTAGGTATTTTGTTATTATTATTATTTTTAATTATTATAATAACTCAATGAAACTTTGAAAATTTAAGGGGAGACTATAGATGCAATATTTTTGATCGGGATATCTATTTGTTTGTAATTCAGGTCGATTAAATAGATTAATTTCAAAGGCTTTTTGCTTTAAAATGTTGTAATCGATATTCTTCCTAATTGGATCCAAGTGTAGTTTGTTTCTGTTACTTGGGAGAAATGATTGTTGTATTGTGTGTCCGAGTGTTGTGTTGTATTGTGTGTCCGAATGATTGGTAATGCATAAGGTAGCTAATTGTATGACGAGAATAATGATAATAATTGACGATGGAGTAGAATTTTTGGGTCGTCATATGTATGTACATGCTGTCGAATCTTTGCGAACATGTGTCCTTCGGGTTGGGTGTTGCATCATATAGTTGATAAATTTTTGCAGTCGTTTACGACTGACGACGATAGATGCATGTGATGCAATTCGGATGTCCTATACCAGATCACAACTAGCACAGATTGGAAAACTAACAAATCTTATCTAATATCGTGTGTATGTGTAAATACTTAACAAATCGTAAATAAAAAATATTAACAGAGTGGTTAAACATTGACTTTGTTGAGTGGCACCCTGGTCGTTTCTGTGATTAACTGATCCTTCCCTTGTCATAGATGTGAGGATGTGGGCAGGGCTTGGGACGGTATAGTTCTGGAGTACGATTCGTCTTTCAAATGTGGTTTTGATATTGGATTGCGCTTGCGCCGTGAGTGTGCTGTACATGCCTGGGATCGCCATTATGGTGGGCCTGTGCGTCTCTCGCCATGTCATATATCATATCATGTATGTGTATCTGTATAGCATTTTTATTTATAAATTTGCTTGAATTTTAATTATAATCTAATGAATAATATATACTTTAAATATTGAATGTAAATGTGTTTTCAAAATTATAACCTAGACAGTCACAGGGGGCCGCCCAGGTAGAGTTTGGGTCTGGTCAGGCTGGATGTGGGTTGCGAGTGCGGATGGAGTTTTTCGATGGATTGTTGCATGGATATTGTGATCACATGCGATTATGTGATATTTTTGAAAAGTGGTTACGACGGGGCAATTATTTTAATAGAATTGAGTCGGATATTTAATGACTTTAGTTTCCTAAACAGACCATGAACGGTAAAAGTTTTAACGGGGATTAGAAAACTGGTAATTGGCAATTATAGAAGGAGGAAAAATTGAACTGGAGTACGTTGTATAACGGCAGTTTACTCTTGTAGTATACAAGGATATCTAGTCCGTCGGTCATCGAATCTTGTCTCAGGTTGATATAATTCTTGGGTGATTAAGTGATAATCAAATGCAATAGTAGTAGAGTGTATTTGCTCCTCAAGTCATTCAGCTGCTGCGTGATCAAAGGAATGTATCAGCTATGGGCTTGGACACACTAAATTGCATATCAGCTTAACAGCTGCCCTACTTTGTAAAATATCATCATATTTAATTATAAATAAAAATGATTAATTATTTAGTTATAATACACAAGCCCAAAATCTACTTGAAAATTTTTGCTTCTTTGAAACGTTTATTTTATACATGTATCACACAAAAATTTGTTTCATATTTTTATTACTAATCAGTGACTCGAAAAAATAAAATAAAATTAAAAAATACAGGTCAAAAATGTACTGTAATTTTTTTTTTATTACTACTTTGAAACCGTTATTTTATATATCACAATAGCATCCCAAATTTTATTTATTGTTTTATCCAAAATCTACTTAAATATAAGTCCTGCTCTTACTCTCATTGACAGATATATAAAAATAACTAACGAAGAATGTGTTGGTTACACTAACAATCCAATGTAAATTTGATTTACTTTTTCAGTTTTGCTTTGTTTCTGCACCAACACATTTATACTTAGTTATTTAAAAAAAATTTACTATAGAACCAATACATCTTTAGATAGTTATTGTTTATTTCATATGTGTGGAGTTAGCAGGACTTATATTTAAGTAGATTCTGGTTTTATCACTACACACTCGAAAAATAAAATAAATTTAATTTTTTTTGTTGTTTATTACTACTAAAGGGTGATCCAATAGGAGGTACTTTTCCAATTGGGATTCATGCGTCACAACTGTCATGTTCATATGACATTTGTGTTCAGTATTCTTAGCCATTTCACCTGGAATAGACTTACGCGAGAACAACGTTTACAAATTGTGGAAATTTATTTCAAAAATCAGTGTTCAGTGAAGAATTGTTTTCTTGTTCTTCGATCATTTTATGGTGTTCATAATCGTCCAACTGAACGCACTATTCGCGAAACAATCCATAAATTTCGAACCACTTTTTCATTATTGGATACTCATCAACCGACTAGAGCGCGTACAAGTCGATCTTTTGTGAATATTGCTGCTGTAGCTGAAAGTGTACGTGAAGACCGCAATCAATCAATTCGTCGCCGTTCTCAAGCTCTGGGTCTCTCGTATGGCACATTGTGGCGTATTTTGAAGAGAGATCTTGGTTTGAAGGCATACAAAATACAGCTTGTTCAATAATTGAAGCGGACCTTCCTTTGCGTTAACCATTGATTTATTGAAAGAAAATTTTAATGAGAACATCATATCAAGAAACGGATCCTTGAATTTGCCTCCAAGATCTTGTGATCTAACGCCGTTAGATTACGTTTTTTGGGGGATCCATAGAATGGATCATCTAAGAGTCAATCGCGGAAACATTTAAAAGAAATTATTTTCAAACATTAAATGTCATAAACCGAACTTACGTCACAAATACAATTTTTGTTTATTAAATTGATTTTAAGCGTTTTATTTCAAAAAAACTTCCGGAAGCTCTTATTGGATCACTCCTTATAACAGCTTTATTTTTTATTGGACAGTTATTTAATTTTAGCTATTTAATTTTTTTATTACTTCTATAAAAGCTTTATTTTATATTGGACACAAAACTTTTTGTATTGTTTTATTACTGCTCTCGAAAATCAAATTTAAACTAAAATATACATGTTAAAAATGGCCTTAATTTTTTTTAAATTCATTTTTGTTTGTGTTAGTGGTGAAGAAGAAAAATTTTGGTTGAAAATGAAGTCGCAATAAAACCGGTTTTACAGGTAAAGGAAGAAAGAAACGAAGATGAAACCACTGCATTTGAAGTCTTGTGGACGCATAGATTGAAGCTTATTGTTTGTTATCGAATTTAGACAAATGTAAAACACATATTTTTTTTATTACTGCTCTCTCGAAAATTAAATTTAAACTAAAATCTACATGTCAAAAATGGCCTTGAATGTTTTTTTTTTCATTTTTGCTTGTTAGTTCGGCTTCAGGCCTCATTCATGCTTCAGAATTCATTCATTCAAACAATTTTTTCGACCAATAATCTCTTGGTATCTTGGTCATGCATACGAAAAAAATCGTCATTTTGGAGCAATATGATTGGTCGAAAAAATCGAATGAATGAATGAACGGAGAAGAATAATCGAAAAATTTTTAATGTAACTAAAATGAGTCGCAATAAAAACCGGTTTATAGATAAAGGGAGAAAGAAACGAAAATAAAGCCGCTTCTTTAAAGCCTCGTGTGGAGCGGCTCTTTGAGCATTAACAAACAAAACCATGTTTTGTCGCAATGTGGTTTTTTACAGAAAAAAAATCATATTTAGTCGTTCGAGGTAAACAGTGAAAATAATTTATAATAAATGATAATAAAATTGAACAAAATATTTTTCATGTGGTAAAATTTATATAAAAAGTATTTTATAATATAAATAATATATAAATTTATAATTGATTATTTTTATCTATAATATGTGTACATTTTTCTATTTAGACACTCACATGGAGACTCACATCCATTCTCAACAAGCCATTTTAAAATTATTATTTTTTTTTGACTATTTTTGCACACTCACATAGACATTTATCGATGACAACTGATTTTCAAAGCAGAATCCTCGTGTTGAACGGCTCTTTCAGTGGTTCCACGCGGGATTTTAGACTGCGTACATGACATCGGGAGTTAGTTAGGAAAAAATACCATGGTATCGCTCAGAATGTATTAAAACAACAATAAAGTGAAAATATTTCAACTCGAGTATGGAATTAGTAGGCGAGGCATAAAGCATTTGACGAAATTTGATTTGTTCTGAGTTCGAGAGTTGAGTATGATGCTGTTTTTCCGAAGTCATGTACTCACTGTCAAAGGAGCGGCTTCATCTTCGTTTCTTTCTAAATAAACAGGTTTTTATTGCGACTCATTTTTCACCAAAATTTTTAACACAAACAAAAAAAAAATTTCAAGCCTATTTTTGACATGTAGATTTTAGTTTAAATTTGATTTTCGAGAGAGCAACACTAAAACAATACAAATAAATGTTGTGGCTAAATATAAAATAAAATTTTTAAAGTAGTAATTTAAAAGAATAAATAATTTCCAGTACATTTTTGGCATGCATTTTGTAATTTAATTTTATTTTTCGAGTGTGTAGTAATAAAACAATAAAAAAAATTAGGGTGATATTGTGATACATAAAATATCGATTTCAAAGTAGTAATAAAAACAATTTCCAGTACGTTTTTGGCCTGATTTTTAATTTGCTTTTCTTTTTATTTATTTTTCGAGTGCGTTGTGTAGTAATAAAAAAATGAAACAAATTTTTGTATGATATACCATATATGTATAAAATAAACGTTCCGAAGAAGTAACAATTCTCAACTACATTTTTGACTTGTATGTTTAGTTATAATTAATTATTCTTATTTATAATATGTGTACATTTTTCCATTTATTATCATATTTTTGTGAAGACATTTCAAAAATGGTTTTTTTGACAATTTTTTTTACACATGTATAGATATTTATCGATAACGATTCATTTTGAAGCCAGAAGCCGGCTTTAATATGAAGCCCCGTGTGGAACGGCTCTTTGGATTGCGTATTATTTATACATAATGAAACAGAATGAAATTTCAACTCATACGTACGTACATATATATATTTATATATAACTTGTATATACAAATACTTACTATTTAAAATAATATGTGTACTCGATCGCGATCCCTTCTCGTTTACCTATATAAAAATTAAATACGTGATCATGAAAAGGATTGAATGATGAAAGGGAATCTGTTTAGGTGTATGTTGAATATGTATGGGTTGGTGTATGTTGTATGTTGTTTAGCTACGAGTACATTAAATATATTATTGTTTGTAAACGAAAATTTAAAAAAAATTGTTTGAGGATGATAGAAACATATTGAATATTGAAAACTCATTGTCTGTGCGTACATACCTGCGGGAGCGAGTGCGGCACAAATTCCATAGTATCGCACATAATTTATTAAAACAACAACAAAGTTAAAATATTTTTCAATTCGAGTGTGGAACTAGTAGACGGGGCATAAAGCATTTCACGAAATTTGATTGGTTTTGAATGCGGGAGCGATTGCGACAATTTTTTTTGTCAGTCTGAAAAGGATACAAATTTATGTTCTTGTTGCCATGGTTTTTTAAAGGTCGAATGGTAAACAAGTATTATACACATACATATTTGTGCATAGTATGATGTATAATAATAATTATGTCTATCTATACTTTAAAAAAATGTTTTGCCTTTGGCTTTATCCTTGAATCTTTCCCATCTTAGGAAACACAAGATGTTTTAAAATTTTCTATCTAATAAAACAGAATTTCTTAAAACTTAATCTATGTTATTTCTTAATATTAATATGTATTATTTGGTTAGTTTTTATTTGAATGAGTTAGCTAGATCTACCATTTAGCTACCATCTAAAGGATCTTTTATTTTTAGGCGACGATATCTAGGCCTCCATAATATTTCCCGAGCTAATGTGTTGGGATGTTATTCTAACTTTGTGGAGTAATTTTTGCTGTACTTCTGTATTGTATCTGCTACTGTTTCGATGTTGAGATCACGCTGTATGATTGCGCTACGTTTGTACCAAGGTGTCTTTACCTCACCCATCGTAATCTTTTTGATTGGTTACGTTGTAATTTTATTAATTTGAAAGCTGAGTTCAAAATTATATTCCTTAAGTTCAAATGGATTGAGTGTGCTGTATAATCAGCAAATGTTGACTGTCACATAATTTGAAGTAGGAAGGTTCACTGTAAAAATTAAATGTACCACTGGACCCAGTATACTGCCTTGGGTAAATCCTGGGAATATTCATTTTAGTTGGAAGATGCGCTATTATGCACACGCTGTCCTATTTCCCAGATGAACAGCCAAATGGATGTATAGGAATAGCCAAAACTCGCCAAATGGCCTCATTACTACTTATATAGCGATTCATTTAGTTGGTATCTCGTGATTTTAACGTTTCTGTTCGTTAATGCAAAGACAGCCATGTCCGATCCTTTGTTGATATATTTGCAGAAATATTTGATCGATTTGACCGAATTGCAATATTCCAAATTAATATGGGGTTTGTATGATTTGGAGAGCAATTTTCAATACGGTACAACCCAGCGATTATCGAGCAATGTCGTTGTTTCATACTTTTATTATTGTCGAATGTCCGCCATCGTCAATTGAGCGACGACGATAGAGTGTATAATCATCGTTGCCAGCGATGGTTTCCTTAAATAATTGTTTGGGGTATTTTTTTGTGCATTTTCTCTGTCATCGGAGACGTTGGATTGATGATTCCGCATGGAACAATCACTTAAACGTAATTCACACTCTTCATCCGTTTGCAGTGCTCGTGATCGCGCTACTTTTATGCCCATACTTTGTATTCATTGTGAGCATTGTTCTTGGGTCTTAGTTGCTCGCGAGGCTTTAACTCTAGGCGATTGACGTGTATTTCATCCAATAAATCGTCGTTGTGGCTTCGTATTTCTTTGAATGATATACTAAACTATAATGGAAAGTATACTTGCTTGTTCAATAGACCTTTTCTTCGGGGGTTAACTACAAACAAAAAGTAATCACAGATTACACATTTATAAACTGAACACATATATTTAATGAGAATGTATATTCTATTGAAATAATATTTAATAAATACCTGAAAAATAGTCACCACCAATTATTTTATTTAATGTACGCAACACGTATGTAAAAATATGGCGAAATGATCGGTGACACTTTAGTAGTCAAAATAACATTATACGAAAACCAAACGATATTTTTCAAACTAAACCAATTTTACACGTAAACTATTTTGTAGCAAAGGATTTTCTTGTATAATACAATTTTTAAATATAAAAGATTAGTACCAAAAACCATATATGTATTATGTAGACAATGCGTATCAATAAATATGCAAGCAAAACGGAAAATGTTAGTTTTACAGTAGAACCGCTGGACAAAATACTTATAAAGGCAAGTTAAACATTTTTTTAAATTTATAATATCTTTTTGGTTTTCTATTTTTGTAGCATTGAGATTTATGAGTGATCGCGCAACATCAGAATTTTATATTTTGTTTAACTTTATTGTTGTTGTTGTTTGTTTTTTGCAGGATATAAAACAAACGCGATTGATAAAATTAAAAATTATGGTAGTGGAATTGAAATCTCACAAAAATAGTAGTAAATAGTTACTTGCTTTGCGTTTCTTTTAGTTTTATTATTCAAGTACATATTGATTAATTAATTGTTTTTTAATAGATTAATTGATTGACCAAGTTTTTATAAGGTACTCCCGGATGCCGTCAGGCCAAACCGTAGGATTGGACAAGTAATCAGTTGAGACAGAATCGGCCCGGTTACAGACACATACGTATAGTCAATAGTTAGTAACAGAATGACAATACAATTCTAATCTACTTAAACAGCAATTAATATTATATCTACTTCCATGACTCTACCTTTAGTAATAAACTTCAAAATTATATTTTATACTAGTTTCACATAAAGTTAAATATTTCCTGAAATTTAATTTTTAGTTAGAAATTTTAATTTCTCTACTGAGTAACTTAAAATTAATTAATAATGTCTGTATATACAATACTTCCTTGACGTATGTATGAATTTATCCAAACTCAATCAAAACTAATGAATAAAGAAAAACAACTATTAATATAAGATCTTAAAGTCCTAGATGGCCAGTTAAGCAATCATCATCCCAATTCCTAGTCATCTAAAATAAAACTCAATTTAACATTTCCGTCTTCTGAATAATCAAACAACGTGTATCCATACTAAATGTGTTTTAAGCTGAAATAACATTTTATTAGTAATAAAATATTTCTAATTATTTTTGTGTTAAATACATATTATAAAATATATTAATTTGTATATTAGCTCAATTGCATATTTGCCATAATTAAGATTTAAACTTGAATTATCTCATTTAGCAAAATAAATTGTTGATCTAAAATATAATGTACATATTTACTGAAATAATATTCCCAACAACGAATTAATTGATACCACTGCAAACTAGTCCTTGGTAAATATAACGATTTTAGTGGATATATTTTTATTATGAAGCCTGAAAATCTAACATGGAGTCTGCAAGAGTAAACATATTAATTTTGTATAATAAGCATAACTCTGAAAATCCAAATACCTAAGTAAAATAAAATGTAATAATTGGATCGTCCTAAGTTTTCAACTTCCTAAAAATCATAAATATTTGCCAATTAAATGTCCTTAACGTCTAGAAATTTTGTCCTTTTGTGTAAACTGTGGCTTACATACCCAAATACAAATAATGATTTCGGAATACTGCGCGTACTACTTAGTATTTGGAATAATTTTCATTTTACTGTACCGAATACCTACAGTAAATAACTATCTTTCGGTATTCTCTTGAACATTATTCACTGTCGTTTGACATTTAAATACGTATGCAAGTTTATTGATCAGGAATGTAACACTGCAATATAAATAAAATAAATAAATTTGTCATAATTTTATATGATAAAATTATAATTTTATAATTTAATTTATTTAATTATAATTTAATATAATTTTATGAACGAAATTACGCATTTCTTCATTCCTTTATTAAGTTACCATGTTTTTGGTAAATGTTTCCGCTTATTTGTCGTGATACCAACACCAGGTGTGTGGAAATTGGTATCTTGGCGATTGTTGGTTGCGTTTGCGAATGAAACTTCCCTGTGCTGATGGAGATTGCGATTCATAAGGGGAGGTGTTTGTCTCCAGGGCGATTGTGAACGCGAAGGTTGTCGCTGTGCGTGTGAAATATGTTCTTGCCTAATTAACCTATCGTTAATTTGTTCAAGCATATTCTCGAGATGAATATTGCTTGTATTTGGCGCGAGTATCTTTTGAGTTATTAGTGTCGCGATTAATTGAACTCAAATTGTGAGTTCGAGTGCTAACTAATTCGTATAATTTGTCGGCAAGACGAGCGAGATCCCCTTCAGGTTTGCCTTGTTGCGGGATCAACGCTGTTTGTATGTAATCAGGGAGTTGCCTGATCCATAATTTTATAATAACATTGGCCGTGAAATTTTTGCCGGCCAACAATTTAATTCGGAGTAACCTGTCCGATGGTTTTTGATCGCCTATATTGATTGTGCCGAGTATTGTTTCTAATTTACGCTCCTCGATCAATTAGTACTCGTATGATTGACTGATACCTATCTTGGCTTGGAGGATGTTCTAAAATGTAATTGATCTTCTCCGTCTGTGTTGCCGAGAGAGATAGCACAGTTTGTGCAAACTTCTGTTTGTCGCTAATGATTTTGTTCGCGTCGAACATTATTTCGGCAGTCAAGAACCAACACGTTGGATTGGTTTCCCAAAACGCTGGTAGCCTTGTCAAATGTTTTGACTTTGCTATCTCATGTTGGGCTTTTGCTTGTTGCTGCGGATTATTTTCATTAATTATATTTGTTTAAGCTCAAAATTAAATATTTTTGTTTTTATTTTTTGTATTTTTCTTCACACACGTAAATATATTTATTGCACTTTATAAAAAATAAAATATTTACTCAACCGAATGGTAAATGTCGAAGTGGACACGTTGGTTGTGCGACCAGAGAGAAACGCGAGAAAATCTAGAATTTAAGTCGAAATGAAAAATGATTCACCAGTGAGTTATAAAATTTGGAAAATAGTGCGCTTACCTCGGGTGGGGGCTAGGACCACTATTATACCAAAAATGATTTGCTGTACTGGCGAATTGTTGTATCCTATTCCATAAAAAATATCGATTTTTATATATTTTTAAATTTAATAAAATGAAACACAACATGCACTTTTTATAAAAAAATTTAAACTTTATTTTCACTTCTAAATTTTTTAATAAATGTGAAAAAATGTACCTTTACACGGTAAGAACCATCGTCTAGGGTCACGAGATATAGAAGTGGAAAAGCCGAATGCGAAGCACTTATAAAAAATAATAAATAATAATAATAAATAAAAACAAAAAATTTTATTTTATTTTGAAAATTAATAAAAAAATGTATTGAACATAAATAATAATAATTTCGGCTGCTGTTTGTTGAGCTGCTGCTGCAAACTGAATAGAAGAAAAATTAAAATTTTGTATTGCAATCTGGATCGTAAAAGTTGGATTGATCCAGTATTGTTGCATTTGGTAAACAAGATAATAAACATCTGAATTGCATCCATCAAATCTGGTTTCAGCTGGTTACCAATTTGTTTGTGTTATAGATTGCAATGATAAATTTAATTTTCCATTATGTTAATTAGGTATTAAATGATGTGTCATTGGTTATAACAATTATTTAATGATAATGGGGGCATCTATAATGCGATTTTAATAACTACCGTGCCATCGTTGAATTTAAATATTTTGTGTCTTGGCTATCACGATGTTATGCAATTACATTTTATCCCCATCCAAATGTTATCAATATTCAATCTAAATCAAAAAAATCATTCATATCTTAATTTCATACGTAAACCAGATTTCGTCATCATAAATCGGCCATTAATATTAGATTCTACAATCCAAAAGAGCAGAACATAAAAAATCAAAATCACATTTTGCCGAAATGGCGAAATAACAAACCAAATTTTTAAAAAGTCACGTACGAAAATAAAATATAAAATTTGCCAAAATGTCGAAATATCAATGAAAATGAAATAAGTGTCACGTACAAAAATATAGAAGCTCGACCTAAAACTATAAAGTAAAATTAACATTAAGTAATGTATTTTAGGTCATTATAATTATAGGTCAATATTTAATTAAGTATATCAATCGCATATACGGAAATGAAATTTGTTTCCGTATCTGCGATATATATGAAAAGAAATTTTTTGAAGATGTAGAATAGTGTAAAATAAATTAACGTAATAAGCCCGGCAGTAAGATAAATTAACGTAATAAGTAGTAATGTTGTGATATTCACAACCCCATTCTCCCCTAGAAATACACACATTTTCCATAAAACGATAACGACAACAAAAAACCGCGGAAATATACGCTAACGACATTCCAGTCATGTAAACAAAATTTAATTTCTATAATCGCATATGACATACTTACATACTTGTACATGATATATGAAATTGTATACAAAGTCGCGATCGGCGCGATAAATAAGTATATATATATATACAATGTGGTGTATAAAAACACAAACAAAAACATGTGCGCTATGCGTTTATAAATTTAAAAAAATTACAAAACATATTGCATAACAACAATAAAACATAAAAACAAAATAAAATCGTCACGCGAATCTAATTGTAAAATTGCCAAATTACCAAAATCAAAGTAGGTAAAATCGAAATAAACAAAATTTTGTCGAATGTAAAGTAGGTAAACCTAAATTAATAAAAACAGTTGAATTTTCAATAATAAAAGTTGTTGGTAGAACATTAAGTAAAAAATTAGTATATAAGATCTAAAAATTTATTCATAAATACAGTCACAGTTACAGTACAGTTACGGTAATATTCATAAGTGGTATTAATCAACATTATAAAACAAGTGTATTATTTGTGAACCACTTGAACCAGGGAAACGAAATAATTGGTAAGTATACTCATCATTCTAATAATAAAGGCACCGTCTTCTTAATATCAGGCAACTAACCCTACATGGCAAAGTGGGGCATAAAGTGAAGAAATGTTTCTAAAACATATTAGCTTTATGAATTGCAATTTATTAAGATAGACTAAATTCTTACTAACATAAAACGCACCTATAAGGTGTTCTCAAATAATTCTAACTTTTATCTAGTAATAGTGGACAAGCCCCTACCAAAGGCAAGCGCACTACTCACTAAATAAACAAAAAAACTATTTCTAAACCTATTATCAATCAATACGAACAAGAACAATCAAACATTATAATATCAACCACATCTGAATAATAAAACATTTAAATAAAAACCCCTTAATTAAAACATGTTCTTAAAGTAAAACATTCATTTCATTTTCACACATAATCATGTACACACATAAGGTCTAAAACATACAAAACATACACCAACAACCAAAAACATCCAATACAGAAACTCAAACAAATCTAAAAATCACACAAAACCAGTAGACACTAAAACCACGCAAATAATCACAATAAAAATTAATCGACAATTCAGCAAAATATTGCAAGTCTAGTCCCCGAATGCGACGGTGTTATCTCCGTTGAATTACCGATAGAACAAATAATCTAACACGATTTCTCGACACCGCGGATAGTATATATGAAACACTCAACTCAGAAGAAGAAGACATTTAACAAACTAATAAAACTAAGGCTCACAGGCGACGCATATTCACGAACATGTACACAAAATCTTATTCGCTTGATGAATTAGAAAGAGAATTCATGAACACAACAGATATACGGTGAGCCAATAAGAAACTAAGCATACTCCAATCATTTAAACACAACATCAGTGCAGACATTCATATGTTCACTCAGTAACACAATTTTAGGAGCAAAAATAGCAACAATTAAAGCAAAAAATGTTGACGAAATTATCAATGAAAGAGAAGCAATAGAGAAAATGTTAACAGGATCCATAGGAAGCCCAGCAACACAAATCACAACTAGACAAATGTCATCAATGCCAGCACAAAATCCACTGTCACGAAACAACTACTACCAAAAACCTCTCATCATATGTAACTACTGTCAACGACCAAACCATACGTGGGACGTATGCAGAACACGGCCCAACCTTACAATCAACATTATCATAGGACTTTCAACGCAAGCACCAAATCCATATTACAACCCATTCAATCAGAACCAATCCCCCAGACAACTTTTGTTTATTTAATCAAATTGCTTGCCCATTATTATAACACTGAACTCTAGCAATTATACTAAATTTGTTGATGTTGTAATGCCGAATGTAGAAGTGAAAAACGCACTTTGAATAAATTAATCAAATGTAAAATAATAATAAATAAAAAACAAAATTTAATTTAATTTTGAAAATTAATAAAAAAAATTTATTTGAAAATAAATAATTATAATTTCGGCTGCTGTTGTTGAACGGCTGCACCTTCCAAAATCCAAAACTGAATAGGAAAAAATTAAAATTTTGCATAATTTATATACAAAATTTTGCAATGCAATCTGGATCGTAAAAGTTGTATTGATCCAGTATTGTTGCATTTGGTAAACAAGACAATACAAATCTGAATTGCATCCACCAAATCTGGTTTCAGCTGGTTACCAATTTGTTTATGTTATAGACGTACGTACGCCTATGAACAGTATTGCAATGATAAATTTTATTTGTTCTGATTGCCACGCCATCATGTTAACTTAGGTATTAAATGATTATGTCATTGGTTATCACAATTATTTAATGATGATGGGGGGCATCTATAATACAATTTTTACAACTACCGTGCCATCGTTTAATTTAAATATTTTGTGTCTTGGTTATCACAAAAGGATGGTGGCATCTATGATACGATTGCAATACTGTTCGTTTCAATGATACGATTAAGTTTACTATTGGTAACGATTTTTATTGATATGAAAATCGGCATGATAATGAAATTTACTAATTTTGTTTTGTGTACAAAATTGTTTTTGTTGTGTGTACCGATTTTATGTAACAAGACTGTTGTTCATTCATTTGGAATATAATTATTTATAAGGAGAATTGTTCGTTAATAAATAATTCAGTCTATGGAGAATTGTCCGTTTGTATATTGTGCGGTGTTTCTTGTAGTTGAAGAAACAGGCCGCTACATATTTAACATCTAATTATAATTAGTGGTTGAAGGTTGGGATTTTTACTCAGAATCCCACAAATTATAAATCAAACAGTGTGACCTCTTCTCAGCCTAGTTAGTGATTGATGAAACACTACAATTGCGCAACTTATATATTTGCAATACACACATTGAATTGTGGCGAATTATAACGAGATGTGGGTGAAATTTTTTATAGCTAGATAATAATACTTCACAATCGGGTGAAAAACTTAACAAAATTTGTTATTTTAAAATTTACCCGAGTGTGCATTCAATATATTAACAGTGTAATTCAACAAAAACTTGAACAGAAATGATTGAAAATCGCATTAAAATAGTTAAAAGTAAACCCATTCAATTTTTTGTGTTATTCAATATATATTACGAGCCCGATTATAGATCGTCCCACGCATTTACACTACATACATTAAATAGTTTACCTAATAGGATTTCAAAATTCAATGTTAAGATCAAGGGCGAGGACTCATTAAATTTTTTGTGTTAGCACCGGTTTGCTGTTTGTTATAAAGAGCTAATCCTAGACATTTCCACGCGGTTTCATTATATACGTTAAATCACCTAACTAATAGGCTTTCAAAATATCACGGTAAGATTTAGGCCAAGTGAGGCGCACTATGAATTAACAAGCTTTCAATGGGAAACCTTAACTCGTTCAATTTTTTGTATTGGCTCCGTTGTCTAGTTCGATATCCGGGGCGGATCCTAGAGATTTCCACGCGGTTTCATTATATACGTTAAATCACATAACCAATAGGCTTTCAAAATATCATGGTAAGATACAGGCCTAGTGAGATGCACTATGAATTAACAAGCTTTCAATGGAAAGTCTTAGCTCATTAAATTTTTTGTGTTGGCCCCGTTGTGTAGTTCGATATAAGGGGCCGATCCTAGAGATTTCCACTCGGTTTCATTATACAGAGTGTCCTAAAATGAATGGATAAGCCTTAAACACCTTATAGTAGAGCTATTGGGCGCTCAAAATAATATAAAAAAAAATATATCCCAAGTAGTACCTAAGATATATCATTTTTTTTAAAAAGTCCACTTTTTTTACATTACTTTACGTTTCCGATGACCACGGCTACAAATAAATTAAATCCATCAGTTTTTTGGTGTTATAATATTCTTAATGGACTAATAGATATGCAGTAAATAGTATGAGTAGTTGTTGCACTTTTGCGTGTTTAATGCAGATATAAAAATATGCGTGTTTAATGCAGATTCTAAAATCGTATAATACATCCTTTAATCTAATGTACATACGAGGTTATTGCTATTAATATGCAGAATGAATAAATTCGATTAAATAACAAAATTTTAAAAATTGGATTATTTCTTGTCTTAAACTGTACCTGATGATAAGAGATTTATAAACTTAATATTTGCTACCTAAGCGTGCTCTGCGCTACCCATCTTTTGTTCATAAAATGTATTAAACGTTAACATTATTAAACATTAATTTAATGCGTCACTCGACTTGTTCGACATCGCATCTTTTTATTCCGTTTTTCTGGCTTGCAGCTGTGCGGATTTTTGTGTACCAAAATGCCACGTAATCAGTATACGTCATAAGAATACGCAAACATGCATTGTATTTATGGTGAATGCAGAAGCAATGCAAATGCAGCTGCAGCCCTTCATAGGGAAAGTTACCCAAACGCGCGAGATTTATTCTCAACTTTAGTTGGAATTAAAAAAAATAATTTTTTATTAAAATTCACTTTACACTTTTTACATAATAAATAGAGAATAAATCTGGCGCAGTTGGTATTATTCTCCTCTGAAGAAGAGAATCTCGGAAAAATAAGAACTTACCAAAATATAAAGTGAATGAAAACCCGAAAACGAAGAGAAAGATTAACATTAAGTTCTCGAAGAAACAACGGTTTTCATTAAAAGTGTTTTAAATTTAATCTTTTAAATTTAACAAAGTGTGAACATTATATAATATTAAGATTAGTTAAATAGAAATGTGTAAGAAAGAAAGTGTAAAACGAGACTAGAAATCCAAGAAATAATAAAATAAGGTAAACTAGAACATTAAGTGTTAAATTAAATAAAATAAAACTCGAGTCGTTACAAAATCAAATAGCTCAACAACAACAACAGCAACAGCTGTTAATCGAACAAATTAAAGTGCTACAACAACAAATGGCAGCACAAAAAAAGAAAATTCCCAGAAAATTAAAACCATGAAAACGACTAGATTCGACTTGAGCCCAGATCAAATTATACGTATCTTTAACGAAATCCAGCCTTTTTCGGGAGAAAACTCGTACAAATTAAAGTCTTTCCTGAAAAGTATTCTCGACACAGAGAGTCTGTGTGACCAGAACAACGAACATCTTAAGCATTACTAAAATCATACGAAATGCAAGGAACGCCATAATGGAAATCCCAGAAGAGTAACGAACGTGGACTTACGTGATTCAACAGCTATGTTTGAAATATCGCCAGAAAAACACTATACACCGGCTACTCTTCCAGGCCAAGGATTCAATAAAAAAAAAAGGTGAAAGTAGTGAAATCTGCGACTTCGACAACGTGGATAATTTTACTTATCATTCAATCGACTGCGAACTCGTGCAAATTCTAAAATCAAAAAAAATTCCCGTCGTGCAGTTACAGATCGATACTAACAAGTCACTTTTCGAAATAGATAATATTTTCTGCCAGTCCGAGATATAATTGGCAGAAGACATCATCAAAATTGAATATAAAATAAATAGAAACAGGAATCAAAATTATAAAATTTAAAATAATATGTCACAAAATAAGAATAACCAAAATAACAACAGTAATTTTAGATATAATCACAATAACACTTACTATACCAACCGACAAAATGTTAGCAGATCAGGGAATTTTAACAATAATACAGCGGGTCAGTATAGGAATACGTTTAATAAAATAGAACCAAACAATTCTTCCAGACAATTAGAACCGATGGAAGTGGACAATATCAATAGAGACAGTACCATTAACGGAGAAGTAAATTTTACAGAGCAGCCTCCGACAATCAACTCCCCATAGTAAAATTGACATTCGATAACGTTAAAACAAATTGTTTAATCGATACCGAATCAGACACGAGTCTGATAAAACCAAACATTTTAAAATATAAATTAATTACACTCGAAAACCCTTTAAAGTATAATTCTTTGGGAGGTCCGAATTATGTAACACAAAAAACTGTGACATCTATCCCAAAAGAATTCATAAAGACGGGAACGCTCAATTGGAAAGTATTCTCTCTAAAGAGCAGGAAATACGATGCCATAATAGGCATCAACTTTTTGAAACTTTTTGAAGCGACCGTCGATCTAAAAAATGAATATCTAAAGATATTCAACCAATATATATAATATACCCCTTCACAGACATTGATTACTCAAACGAATTTACCGAAGTAAATCATCTTGAACCAATATCTGATCGGAAGATGGAAATTTTTAATAAAATTAATCAAACACATTTAAACAAGGAAGAAAAAACATGTTTGAAAGAAATATTGATATATAATAAAGAATTATTTTTTTAGTGAAAGCGATAATTTTACTTTAACCCCGGATGCCTTTTGGGCTGAAAAGTGCCCCGCCACATTTCAAGGACTTACGAATTCTGTGTTGAGAGAATTTATTAATAAAATATGCGTTGTATACTTGGATGATATCTTAATTTTTAGTACGTCAATGAAAGAACACGTCGATAGTATAATGGCGCTATTTCATGGAGAGAACAGAAAATTTACTTTAGAGCGACTGAGACACAACATTTTTATTTTATGGTAGAAAAAATTGCGGAAATTTTGAAATCAACAAAAACTAACCTTAAATTATTTAAATAAATATCTAAAAATCTTTATTTTTAATAATTGACAATTATTTTATATCCCAAAAATTAGTAAACAAATTAATATCATTTTTGTGATGAAAACAAAATATGTTGTTTATATATTTTGGTTAATTTAACGAAAATAACTAAAAAGTGTTCTGCTATAAAATATGGAGGAGAAATTTTTGACAAGTTCGTAAATTAACCTCAAATTAATTTATTTTTTATTGCTCAAAGCATCAAAAAAATGTTTAACATTTTAAAACCTAAACAAGTTACGAAATAAATAATAAATTAGACAAATTTAACAAAAATATTTTATAAATATTTAGTTGTACACAATAATAAATCTAGTGAATAAGTGTTCAAGTTTAAAATTTGAGTGCTGCTGTTTGATACTTATAATGGTTACTCCAACGAAAGCGTATTTCGTATTCAAAACACCGTTGCCCACAGTAAACGAGCTACATTTGATCGTGAATTTCATTAAATAATCTAATTTGTTTTGTGTTTCTTTTGTAAATGACGATGAACATGAAGATGAAAGACGACGAAGTAGATCAGTGGCCAGTAGTACGAGTAGTGTAAATGTTTCGGTACTGAACAATAATGAAGAGTTGAAAGTTTGTTTGCATCAGTTCATGGACAATGTAAGTGGTGATGATTGAAGATCGCTTGGCCAATCTTTCAAATTAATCTGTGTTTTATATATTCGTAGAAAAACAACACAGAGAATGCATTTCAAACAAATTTAATCGCGATACATTGGCCAATTTGGTTACAGGCCATCGTAAATATGTCAAAAATTTCCAAGTAGTTGGTGCCTCATTGGAAATATCGAGTAAAATTTATGGTTACCTTTTATGTTTGAAATATCGCCCGAAAAACACTATACACCGGCTACTCTTCCAGGCCAAGGATTCAATAAAAAAAAAGGTGAAAGTAGTGAAATCTGCGACTTCGACAACGTGGATAATTTTACTTATCATTCAATCGACTGCGAACTCGTGCAAATTCTAAAATCAAAAAAAATTCCCGTCGTGCAGTTACAGATCGATACTAACAAGTCACTTTTCGAACTAGATAATATTTTCTGCCAGTCCGAGATATAATTGGCAGAAGACATCATCAAAATTGAATATAAAATAAATAGAAACAGGAATCAAAATTATAAAATTTAAAATAATATGTCCCAAAATAAGAATAACCAAAATAACAACAGTAATTTTAGATATAATCACAATAACACTTACTATACCAACCGACAAAATGTTAGCAGATCAGGGAATTTTAACAATAATACAGCGGGTCAGTATAGGAATACGTTTAATAAAATAGAACCAAACAATTCTTCCAGACAATTAGAACCGATGGAAGTGGACAATATCAATAGAGACAGTACCATTAACGGAGAAGTAAATTTTACAGAGCAGCCTCCGACAATCAACTCCCCATAGTAAAATTGACATTCGATAACGTTAAAACAAATTGTTTAATCGATACCGAATCAGACACGAGTCTGATAAAACCAAACATTTTAAAATATAAATTAATTACACTCGAAAACCCTTTAAAGTATAATTCTTTGGGAGGTCCGAATTATGTAACACAAAAAACTGTGACATCTATCCCAAAAGAATTCATAAAGACGGGAACGCTCAATTGGAAAGTATTCTGTCTAAAGAGCAGGAAATACGATGCCATAATAGGCATCAACTTTTTGAAACTTTTTGAAGCGACCGTCGATCTAAAAAATGAATATCTAAAGATATTCAACCAATATATATAATATACCCCTTCACAGACATTGATTACTCAAACGAATTTACCGAAGTAAATCATCTTGAACCAATATCTGATCGGAAGATGGAAATTTTTAATAAAATTAATCAAACACATTTAAACAAGGAAGAAAAAACATGTTTGAAAGAAATATTGATATATAATAAAGAATTATTTTTTTAGTGAAAGCGATAATTTTACTTTAACCCCGGATGCCTTTTGGGCTGAAAAGTGCCCCGCCACATTTCAAGGACTTACGAATTCTGTGTTGAGAGAATTTATTAATAAAATATGCGTTGTATACTTGGATGATATCTTAATTTTTAGTACGTCAATGAAAGAACACGTCGATAGTATAATCACACACAACATTTTTATTTTATGGTAGAAAAAATTGCGGAAATTTTGAAATCAACAAAAACTAACCTTAAATTATTTAAATAAATATCTAAAAATCTTTATTTTTAATAATTGACAATTATTTTATATCCCAAAAATTAGTAAACAAATTAATATCATTTTTGTGATGAAAACAAAATATGTTGTTTATATATTTTGGTTAATTTAACGAAAATATCTAAAAAGTGTTCTGCTATAAAATATGGAGGAGAAATTTTTGACAAGTTCGTAAATTAACCTCAAATTAATTTATTTTTTATTGCTCAAAGCATCAAAAAAATGTTTAACATTTTAAAACCTAAACAAGTTACGAAATAAATAATAAATTAGACAAATTTAACAAAAATATTTTATAAATATTTAGTTGTACACAATAATAAATCTAGTGAATAAGTGTTCAAGTTTAAAATTTGAGTGCTGCTATGTGATACTTATAATGGTTACTCCAACGAAAGCGTATTTCGTATTCAAAACACCGTTGCCCACAGTAAACGAGCTACATTTGATCGTGAATTTCATTAAATAATCTAATTTGTTTTGTGTTTCTTTTGTATAATGACGATGAACATGAAGATGAAAGACGACGAAGTAGATCAGTGGCCAGTAGTACGAGTAGTGTAAATGTTTCGGTACTGAACAATAATGAAGAGTTGAAAGTTTGTTTGCATCAGTTCATGGACAATGTAAGTGGTGATGATTGAAGATCGCTTGGCCAATCTTTCAAATTAATCTGTGTTTTATATATTCGTAGAAAAACAACACAGAGAATGCATTTCAAACAAATTTAATCGCGATACATTGGCCAATTTGGTTACAGGCCATCGTAAATATGTCAAAAATTTCCAAGTAGTTGGTGCCTCATTGGAAATATCGAGTAAAATTTATGGTTACCGGGTCGCTATCGTGCACAACGAATTGATTTGAATGTCTGGTAGTTTATCTCGTATGAATGTCGGCGGTAAAAAAGACGGTGAAGGAAATGAGAATGAGAATTACTGAGGGTAGTAATGATGTGCATTATCCAAAAGCAAAGACCAACGCTTAAACACAAAGCGACGTCAATAAAATTCAACCGTAACAAAGTGTAATGGAAAGATACACGGTAAACTAGATACGGTATCATTCTTGGATCCCGTCTCTGCCGATATAAAATCCAAGTTAAGCGATATGAATAGTTCGAATCGAGTTTTTCTAAATACGCTGGAATCAAATAACTCGGAAATTTTATTTGATTACGTTAATCCGTACTGGGATAATACACCAAATGAATTTATGCTCAATGAAGACGCACCCGTTGTAAATGAGAAATTTTATTTATTGAAATACAAAAAGCTGGACGGCCCCGTTAAAATTTGGACAATATTTAGGGAATAAGCCGTGATAAGCCGTGCGACATAAATAAGTACGTATTTGGCTGGAAACATCTAAGTAAGGAATTACTCTATAATGATCGATCTTTTTATTTTCAGGATGCTGCAATCAACCGAAGGTGATAGTAGCATAAATTTAGATGACAGCGATAGTGTTAATGTATTTATGGATGATGATTTTATGAAAATATATATATATCCATAATGATGATATGGAGGAGCCACAAGAGATGGAACTACCGCGTATGACTTTCGCATACGATGCAAATGCCGAAATTGAACAAGTGCGAGAGTTCCGAACAAATTGTCTAATTGAATTGGATCACAATGAATTTTCCATTGAAGAACTCGATACTCTAAATACAGTGGCTGGTGATAAACGCACCCAAATCGTAATTGATTCTAAAACTACCCGTAAATCATCACATAGACGACAATTATTTTGATAGATTATCATATGCCCAGGGAATGGAGCTAAAAACCAATGTGGTATTAGGTGAAGACCTTCCAAACGGAATGAAGAAGAACGATGATGTGTGCGACAGCAATAGCGATTTCCAAAATGATCATCTGGACTGGACGATGATGAAAACCCAGTTCTAAATCAGCTTGAGTAAATTAATGTCTCAGAATAATTTAGGGCCACAAAAAGTTTGTTTAAAATCCTCTACTCTCGTGTATTTTATATTTATAATTTTGTTTATTTTTAGATCGAAAGGATTGTCATACTGTATGCTACCAAAGCCAAAATCATAAATATGAAACAGTTGTTACATGCCCCATATGTTCGGCTAACACAATTGAGTCGGGTAGACGTCAGTGGAAACGAGGGGGTTCATTGCCGACATAAGAAGAGGGGCAGCACAAACCATTGTGTTATTTCGAGATTGCCGAAGAAACATCTGACTCAACCTCCCAATTCCCAAAGGTCCCATCACACCATTGACCAATATACAAAACGAAAATTATTCCATTATAACTAAAACAAAATTTATTTACTTAAAAATGAAACCGAAGATCAATATTAAAACATTCATCGTACAAGTTTATGAACAATTACGAATGAAAAAAAATTGATAATATATGTATTTCAATAATATTCGAATGACCAAAAAAAAAAAAATTTATATATCATATAAAATTGAATATAATAATGAAAGTGGATGAAGAGGTTATATATAAATTAAAGCTTAGAATTAAACTCACCCAGTTTTTCCGCAGAGTACTCCGTGGTTATACCGTGAGGCTGTGAGAAAAAAAAATATTAACTTTCGTCCTATACTTCATACACTTTCTTTATGCACCGTATTAACGCTTACACTATTAGGCTTTAAAATTTTTTTTATAAACTTTTTTTTTAAATTTCGCCTTTTTATCATTTTATCAATTTTTTTTTTTTTTTTTTTGATATATATATATATATATATATATATATATATATGTAATTACTATTATTTCTCACTGAAACATATTTTATAACTACTTTTTATAACTAATTATTATTTCGAAATAACCGCCTAGCTCTACCAGATGTTTGGTATTATAACTGCCGTTGCATTAAAATTCTGTACATAAACTCCCGTACGAGTAGCACAGTTCTTTTCTCAGCGTTGTAATCCGTTTGGTTACCGGAATGGAAATTGTTCCCGGTATCGTCCTTACTTATGGTGGGAATTCCGTTTCTCGCGTTAAATAGGATGAGAATGCTTAAATGGTTTAATCCGGTAACGTTTTAATTCCGAGCCTACGTTATTCAGGCAATATTTTACTAAGCCTACGTGAGGCCACCGTCCGGCCTTTCGCCCCTTCGCCCGCGATTTTTGGTTTATCGTAAAATATTCACGGCCTTTATCACAAATATAAGACAAAAAAAATGAAATTGACAAGAATTCACGCCGAGAGAAACCAACCAAGCTTACCTATATATATATATAGGGTTAAAATATTTAACCGTGCTGTTTAACGTTTTGAGACACTTATTATCTCACTTATTATTAAATATGTTTTTTTTTTTTGAAGAATTATAATCACTAATTACAATTATCAATTATAGTTTTTTATAATTAGTTATAATTTTAACACTCACACACTCTCTAGATTGAGTTTTCAATGCTTAGAGCATACTATGCCTGATGGCCTCACGAATTAAACTGGAATTATTATAAAACCAAGATTAATTTTTCGGTCATGTATATAACGTACCTACTTGCAGATTACATTAGGTATATAACGAAGATCATACGATCGGGGAAAAATATATATATACCTCGCCTATATACTACCAATGTACCATTTTTATGTATACTTCCACAAACCTTATTTCATTATACTGGTGTTACTATACCGTCCCATTCTGTCGTCATAGCCAAGTATATAACCGTATCATTGTTGTGTATAGACAATACATTTAATGTTTAGGTAGTCATGTATATACGAGGTATATAAAGTTTGTTGACTGATATACAGAAAACATCATAGAATCGATTTTTGCGTAAATCATAAAATGCAAGACTATTGACAAAGGTATTGTCATAATTAAAATTGGTCAGCACTCTTTAAATCGATATTGATTATTAGATAGCCGTAACAGGGCAGGTTCTTTGGTCCCGCAGTATAGCGGCCAAGCCAAAGAAACTGAAAAAACAGGTATCTAGATGACTTCTGTTTCCCTCGATATAAGCAAGAATTTGCTTGGATTATTTACTCTCGAATATCCTTAGCATGGAATATTCCAAGGACTTTACCCGATTGGTCTTGCAATTCATAGTTTACTGTGCCTATTCTTTTGGAAATTACTGTTTTAAGAAATTGAGGTGCAAATTTGGAACAAAATTTCTTTTCTGCATTACTCTGGGGATGCGTTCTTACAAATATAGTTTGACCAACTTTAAACTATCGGACGAGTTCTCAAATTATACCTTTGAGCACTTTTTTGATACGCCTTAGCAATGTTTTGTTTGATGGAATCATGAATCAGAGCCATTCGGGCAGGTAAAGGAAGGGGGATTTCGCCCTCTGCAATATTACCCACTTGCTTTAGGATTTCGTAATCAAGGGCATGATTCACTCGATGGTAACCAAAAAGTAGGAAATGTGGAGAATGCTGAACGGTTTCATGCACCCCATTTCTAAGTGCAGCGGCTATTTCATTTATGTATTTGTCCCAGGTATTGTGCTTCTCGGAAATGTACGCTCTGATGGCCGAAATGACAGACCGGTTCACTCGTTCGGAAGCATTTGATTGCGGTGAATACACTGCGGTCTTGGAATCTGCAATACCATATTTATTTAAAAGCCTTTTGTACTCAACACTCCGGAATTGTGAACCGTTGTCCGAGTGTATGGTCTGTGGAATACCAAATATGCAAAATACATCCTTTTCAAGATAGTCGACAATGCTCTTAATTGTACCTTTATTGAGAGGTTTCAGCAAGACGAATTTAGTCAAGTGATCCAGTACGACAAATATCATCGTGTTTCCTTGGGTGGATCGGGGATACGGACCTAAGAGATCAATATAAATCCGTTGCCATGGTCTATCAATTTGGTAAGGCTTCCCCATCGGTGGCTTTTGTTGTTTATTTGGAGCTTTTGTGATTTTACATGTATCACAATTCATCACATAATCTCTAATATGTTTCACCATTCCGGGCCAAAAGAAATACCTTCGAATCCGTTCAAGCGTCTTCCTAATTCCGCCATGGGACGCTAGGGGTTCATCATGCTCGTTACTTATCAAGGAAGGTCTTAGTCCGATTGGAACCCACAACTTCCAAACCGATAGATCCGAAAGCTCATCCGACTTTTTTGGTTCTAAACGAATAAAAATTAGTTTTCCGCTGATTTTGAATGCCGGGTAGTTGTTTGGGTTACCGTTTATTTTATTGAACAGATCTTTATACTCAGGTTCATCAAATTCTCTTATCTCGGTAACATTAGTTAACCCTTCGGCTTGACCGCATAATTTTATTAAACCCTCCTCAAATTCACGGAGTTCGTCACAATAGATGCGGGAAAGCATATCTGGTACCACGTTATCTTTTCCGCGCTGATGCAAAATAGAGAATCTAAAACCTTGCAGCTTTAGACTCCAACGTGCCAGTCTACCACTAAGATCACGTTGGGACATGAGCCACTTTAGGCTAGCGTGGTCGGTAATTAAAGTAAATTCGTGACCTTCTATATATGCGCGGAATTTTTTTACAGCTAATATCGCTGCCAGACATTCCAGCTCAGTTATGGAATAATTTCGTTGAGCTTTATTGAGCTTTTGTGAGATATATGAAATCGGTCGCTCATTTCCCGCCGAATCCTTTTGGAAGAGGACCGCCCCTACTCCTTCGGTGCAAGCGTCACATCTTATATAAAACGGAGCTGAATAATTGGGAGTAATAAGTACAGGAGCTGATGTAAGTAATGTTTTTAATTTCTCGAAAGACTCTTGTGCGGCCTCCGTCCATTGAAATTTACCTTTCTTCAGGAATTCTGTTATTGGTGCCGTAACACTAGAGAAGTTTTCGATAAATCGACGATACCACCCAGCCATCCCTAGTAGTCGTCTTATCTGTTTGGTCGTCATAGGAACTGCTAAATTAACTATAGCCTCGATTTTTTCTGGATCCGGTCTTAAGCCTTTCTCGCCAACCAAGTATCCCAAATAACGGATCTCTTTCATCACGAACTTGCTTTTTTCGATGTTTATAGTTAATCCCGCAGCCCTCAGTAATGTTGCCACCGTCTCTAGCAGTCCAAGGTACTCCTTCAATGTGCCGCTAATGATTAGCAAATCGTCCAGGTAAACAAAAATGCTGTCGTGAAGTTCATGTGGTATGACTTTGTGCATTAAGCGGCACATTGACTGGGCTGCATTACACAGCCCAAACGGCATCACCCTGAACTGATAGAGCGGCCGTCCCGGTACCGTAAAAGCTGTCTTGTCTCTGGCAGATTCCGCAAGCGGTATCTGCCAGAATGCGTCCTTCAAGTCGAGTGCTGTGATGTAGTTGGTCTCTGATAGTCGTCCCAAAAGTCCGTCAATTATTGGTAGGGGGTATGCGTCCTTTTCCGTCAAGGAGTTGAGTTTACGTGCATCGAGACAAAGCCGAGTCTTGCCGTTTGCTTTCCGTACTATTGTGACGGGTGAACTCCACGCACTTTTACTTATCTCGATGACACCTAAACTCAACATTCTGTCTATTTCTGCGTAGAGGTCTTTCTGTACGGCGGGTGAGACCGGGTAGTATCGTTGCTTTATCGGCTTACAGTCCTTCACTAGATCAATCTCATGCTCATGCAGCCTCGTTTTCCCTAAACCTTCCTTACTAGATGATGGAAACATGTCAATAATTCTCGATAATTCTTTCGTATCGTGTGTATTAAGGATATGGGAATTACTATCTTTCATACGGTTCTCAGTTATAAGTTCATTGATGGCTAGGTTCGGCAACAAATCAAACTTTCTCCAAAAGTCGATGCCTAAATACAAAGGTGATTGAAGAGTAGGGATGATAAAAAATCGTATATGTCCAGTTTTATTGCCAAAGGTTACAGGGAGCCATATATAGCCTTCAATCTTATTACATGTTCCATCAGCAGTTTGGATATTTGATGTGTTAAGTTTGTGAAATTTTAAATTTTTATCGTTTAGGAATTGAATGGAGCCTTTCCCAAGCACGCTAACCGATGCCCCACTATCGAGTAGACCATTAACATGTGTAGAATGGATTAAAACTTCTGCATGTGGGCGAGGATCGTTTCTTGTACATTTGATTAAAGTATCTATACATGTTCGAATGAGGGACCGTTTTGTACGGAAATAATGAACAGTACGACTTAGTTTATTTGTTTTAAATTTACTTTTACGAGTATCTGTTGTAAACGTGCTTTCACGTCTATAGTCTAGTTTGGGATTTATAGAATTTTGTTTATTATAATCAATTGTGAGAGGTATTACTTCTTGGGATTGTTCAATTCCTTCGTCTGAGTCGGATTTGATCCGAGGCGCAACCCTCTCACTGAATTCGCGCTCGGTGTCAAGTTTCCCTTTTGAAACTTTAGGCAGTTTTGGCAGGACGGCTTCCGAACATTTGCTGCGCCGCAGCCGAAACAAAATATGTTTAAGATCGGTTTATCACAATCTTGGTAGCCATGACCTATGTCATGACAGTTCCAACAGACGTAGTGTTCTGATTTGGAGCCATCATGTCCGTCTGCTTTTCTCTGAAAAGCTTCTATTGATGGTTCTTTAAAATCTTCCTGAGAGGTGCTAATCTGTTCATGGTAATAATTTGAGTTTTCGGGTTGATCGATCCTCAAGTTATGAATTCCTGCACTGAGTTCGTGGATTGCTGGTCTTCGTCTTGGTTGAGAATCCATAAAACGTCTTGGGTCATAACCGGAATTCTCCCATAATTTCTCATAATCACGACATAGGATACGCAACTCCTCAACCGTTCGGATATGGTTATGGTAGGGAAGCGTAACATTCTTCAATGCCGGATACATGTTCTGGCACAGCCTATAAACAAGCTGTTGCTCCGATAATCGACATTGCAAGCGAGCGTTCATTTTCTGAATACTAAGAGAAAATTCGGAGAATGATTCCTTGTTTCCCTGGTAACGTCTTAAAATTTGTTCTTTCATTTCTTCTTCGTAGTTTGAACTACTAAAATAAGAGAGAAGTGCATGCTTCAGATTGGCCCAGGTTGTTACTGGATGGTTCACCTTATGCACCCAGTACCAATCTTCGGCGGTTTTTGTCAAAAATAGGTACAAGACTTTAGTTAGGTGTTCTGTTGGGATACCGTCGTCATTTGCCATTTGCTCAAGCCTGTAAACAAAGTCATGCACATTTAGCTTATCAGTTCCGTCAAAGGATAAATTCCATTTTTGGCGAATTTTATAAGAATTGTCTAACCGAAATTGTGTGTTGATTCTAGGGAGCCTCTCACCCCAGTCACCGTTTTGTACGTTTTGATTAGCGCCCCTTATAAAAGGTTCTTGGAGATGGAAAGAAGCATTTCTGTCAAAAGAAATATTATTCTGCATTTTGTTTATATTGCGGGAGCCTCCGACTTGAGTGAAAAAGTCCGCAACAGAGCCTTTTATTCCCTTTAGATTATTACCTCCTACGGAAAAGGCATGCCTTGGTTGATCATTGATTGTTAATTTTGGACCCAAGCTTGTTTTTAGGTCGTGAGGTGGAGTATGCCTAGTATCAAGTGAAGTAGAAAACAACTGTTCCAGTTTGTCGGAAAACGAAGTCTCACCGGCACCCTTATTTTCGGGCGATACATCTCGATGTTCGGAGTTCTGGTATTCATGCCACAAGCTCTGGTAGTGCTTAAAACTATGTCGCCAATTTCGGTAGGTTTTGGTAGTGACTGACGTTTCCCCAAAGGAACGTATTAATCTCCAAATCCTATCTTTATAATGTATGGATTTTACGTAGCACAACGTTATAAAATCTAATGACAGTGAGTTTCCTTGTTCTTGAGCGGCTTTAAACAATTCTTCATATCGGTCGTTACACTCGTCGACTTCAGTTTCGGAGCTATCGGCATTGGCATGGGTGTCCCTTCGTACCAAACTCTTATCTAATTGTTCGGCTCGAAGCGCGTTGACTAGCATGTCTTTTGCGTCTTTGGCCTTGCTGGATAGACCTCTCACTAGGTATTCGACCTCAAGCTCCGACGGGTTTAAGAGCTGAATATAAATAATGGGGTCCATTGTAAAAAAATGTAATGGACCCTCCGGAAAAAGTTTCGTATAACTACTGACTGGGTCAAGAAGAGATGGACAAACGAATATCGAAAATTGTTATTATTATTATTATTTTTTTGGTATAATTCCAATGAATAGAAACGACGTTAAAACTTCCTTATGATATAATATGATATTATTATACGTATTATTAATAAAAAAAAATACTATTACTATAAATATTGACTTAGGTCGAAATATTTATTTATTGACAAATATATATATACTTATAATTGTTGGCCAATGGTGATGCGTGAAATTGAGCAGGAGTGAATCACTACTAAATTAAAGAAACTGTTCAACCTATACATAAGCAAAACTATCGAGGAACGTTATCTTAGGAGTAGGCTAACATGGATGTTGATGGGGAATAAAAAAAATCTTATGCAGGGCTCAGACATCAAAGCATAATCAGGACTTAAGAAATCATCTTGTTCAACCAATGATATTTTGATGCTGTATCCCTACAAAGCTTTAAAGACGGGGATATTAATGTAGGATTAGGTTATTGAATTGAAATTTTAGGGTTGAAAAAAACAATCTTTACTCACCGAATCTTTACAAGGAAGCCATAAAATCATTATGTATCGACAAATAAGGATTTCGCGAGGTCGGGAATGCTTTATGATTTTGAACAAAAGAAAGGTACGGTTCCCACGGGAAACAAACATTAACATGCAAAAAGCTAAATAATTCAACTAAATTTTTAGAAAAAAAACGAGATCCATCAATTAGAAGAAGTAGACCCCTCCAGAGAACCATAAGCTGTTACCATTTGCTTGTACTTATGTATTACGGATGCTATTTAATGAAATTGGAAATTTTTTATTGAATGAAAAAAATTATTTATTAATGAATTTTTTCAATTTCCCATCAAGTTTTTGCAGCCAGGAACATGCAATACGAATCTCTGTGAAGTCATCACGTATCAAGTATTGACTGTTCAAAGAGCCAAAACGATGGAAAATCAAAAAATTGTTGCTTATAATCGATCTGGTATTTGATAAGATTTACATCAAAGTCATTGAGTATTCGACCATCAAATAACAATTCAACCATTGCAACATTCCAAAAAACTGAATGCACTTATAGAAAAATGATGTTATAACCTCCCGCTAAAAAAAAAAAATTAAATTGCTAAAAAAAATGAAAAGGAAACGAAAAATAAATTAATTAGCATAAGCGGTCGTAGTGGTTATACATGCTGGACAGAGAAGCCGTCTGGATGTCTTTTTAAGACTATCTAAAAAAACTGTTCAAGGTTACATTATTCTACGAAATGTGTCTTGAAACACGCGATATTTGACCTTAAGACCACATGGTTAAACAACCTAAATGACCTTCAGGTCCCTGCTCGGGCGCCATTTTGTTACATGCCCCATATGTTCGGCTAACACAATTGAGTCGGGTAGACGTCAGTGGAAACGAGGGGGTTCATTGCCGACATAAGAAGAGGGGCAGCACAAACCATTGTGTTATTTCGAGATTGCCGAAGAAACATCTGACTCAACCTCCCAATTCCCAAACACACCATTGACCAATATACAAAACGAAAATTATTCCATTATAACTAAAACAAAATTTATTTACTTAAAAATGAAACCGAAGATCAATATTAAAACATTCATCGTACAAGTTTATGAAAAATTACGAATGAAAAAAAATTGATAATATATGTATTTCAATAATATTCGAATGACCAAAAAAAAAAAAATTTATATATCATATAAAATTGAATATAATAATGAAAGTGGATGAAGAGGTTATATATAAATTAAAGCTTAGAATTAAACTCACCCAGTTTTTCCGCAGAGTACTCCGTGGTTATACCGTGAGGCTGTGAGAAAAAAAAATATTAACTTTCGTCCTACACTTCATACACTTTCTTTATGCACCGTATTAACGCTTACACTATTAGGCTTTAAAATTTTTTTTATAAACTTTTTTTTTAAATTTCGCCTTTTTATCAATTTTTTTTTTTTTTTTTGATATATATATATATATATATATATATATATATATATATATATATATATATATATATATATATATATATATATATATATATATATATATATGTAATTACTATTATTTTCTCACTGAAACATATTTTATAACTACTTTTTATAACTAATTATTATTTCGAAATAACCGCCTAGCTCTACCAGATGTTTGGTATTATAACTGCCGTTGCATTAAAATTCTGTACATAAACTCCCGTACGAGTAGCACAGTTCTTTTCTCAGCGTTGTAATCCGTTTGGTTACCGGAATGGAAATTGTTCCCGGTATCGTCCTTAGTTATGGTGGGAATTCCGTTTCTCGCGTTAAATAGGATGAGAATGCTTAAATGGTTTAATCCGGTAACGTTTTAATTCCGAGCCTACGTTATTCAGGCAATATTTTACTAAGCCTACGTGAGGCCACCGTCCGGCCTTTCGCCCCTTCGCCCGCGATTTTTGGTTTATCGTAAAATATTCACGGCCTTTATCACAAATATAAGACAAAAAAAATGAAATTGACAAGAATTCACGCCGAGAGAAACCAACCAAGCTTACCTATATATATATATAGGGTTAAAATATTTAACCGTGCTGTTTAACGTTTTGAGACACTTATTATCTCACTTATTATTAAATATGTTTTTTTTTTTTTTGAAGAATTATAATCACTAATTACAATTATCAATTATAGTTTTTTATAATTAGTTATAATTTTAACACTCACACACTCTCTAGATTGAGTTTTCAATGCTTAGAGCATACTATGCCTGATGGCCTCACGAATTAAACTGGAATTATTATAAAACCAAGATTAATTTTTCGGTCATGTATATAACGTACCTACTTGCAAATTACATTAGGTATATAACGAAGATCATACGATCGGGGAAAAATATATATATACCTCGCCTATATACTACCAATGTACCATTTTTATGTATACTTCCACAAACCTTATTTCATTATACTGGTGTTACTATACCGTCCCATTCTGTCGTCATAGCCAAGTATATAACCGTATCATTGTTGTGTATAGACAATACATTTAATGTTTAGGTAGTCATGTATATACGAGGTATATAAAGTTTGTTGACTGATATACAGAAAACATCATAGAATCGATTTTTGCGTAAATCATAAAATGCAAGACTATTGACAAAGGTATTGTCATAATTAAAATTGGTCAGCACTCTTTAAATCGATATTGATTATTAGATAACCGTAACACAGTAAAAGCTGTCGTGTTTTAAAGTTGTAAATGAACTTAACTAACAAGAACAATTGGTCCGCCAGCTAACGGATTTCGATAAAACGTATCTCGAGATACGTCACATAATAACAAGTTATACGATAAGGGGTATCAACATTTTATACCCATATTGAGATAATAGAAAAAGTTAAAATGTACTTTAATCCCAAAAAACCCTTAAAAATCATAGCCGACAATGAGTTAAAGCACATTAATATTAAAGAATTTCTAAATGAACAAAATATTGAATTACACTTAGCTAAACCAAATAGCCACACGGGAAACGCAGATGTGGAACGGTTAAATAATTCCTTAACGGAAAAGAATATTAAATCTAGAACAAATATGAATTCAATGCGTGAAGCAATCAAAACCTATAATAAAAGGTACCCCATCAAAAGCAGAAAAAGGTATACAAAACAAAGAAGAGATCTATAAGAACCTAACACTTGCCCAAAATAAAAGATTAGACAAATATAACAGAACTAGAGAAGATCACGAGGAAGTTAGAGAGCAAGGTTATATCAAAAACTATAAGTCTTTAAGACATAAAGATCAACCGAAATTTCGAAGACATAATTTAGCAAACATACATCCGACTAACATTAAACGACGATACTGATGACAATACCGACACATGCTCAACTCTCAGTCGAGAAAATCGAGACTGATAACGGATACATCATTATTAAAGAATTTGAAAAATTAATTCCAAAAACATACAACTACTCTTTACATATCATAGACCTAGATCCAATAGAGACGACAATTTAGAACTGAAAAACTCAATACAGGAAATTATATCAAATTTTACTTGTCGACAATTATTAGACGAATTTAACCTTTTATTAACTAAACTTATAACACTTTTAACACTATGTGCCGTTGGTACTTGGCGAAACACATTAACACTTAATAAACACATTAAAACACTTGTTTATTATTTCGCACAAAAAATTTTTTTTTTTTTTTTTTCCAAAAATGTTTAAAAAATTACTTGATTAATTTCGACTTGTTAGGTCATCATCAGGAGTATCTACTGATTGGTAAAAATAAAAATTTAGTTATATATAGTAGAAATAAGCAAAATAAAATCAAAGAAGGAGGGACAAAAAATAGGCAATAAAAATTAATCTATTGATCGTTCCAACCATCTGTTGTTTACACGGAAAAATTACTAATAAAAAAGGGGAGGGGTGCAATAGCAGGTAAGCGATTAGTTATCGGTTGAGTAACAAAATTCAAGGTATATTGAAGTGCATTTAATTACTAACCTCAAAGTGATTAGTGCGATAAAGAAAAAGCTACGTGATCATGACCTGATAGCATGTAAAGCGGATAAAGGCAATACAATTACCGTGCTCGAAAAAGTCGATTACTGTAATAAACTTTCTAATTTTATTACAGAAAGCAAAGCAATAGTGCTTGGTAGGGATCCAACTAGGTCTTTTAAGACTTCTGTCAGTAAGTGTATCAACCAATGCCAACAATTGTTTAATGGAACTGGTTGGAAGTACTCTATCATGAATCCATCTGCTCCGATTCTTTACGGTTTACCAAAAATCCATAAGGAGGGCATCCCGATTAGACCAATAGTTGCGTATTGTAATGCTCCTGCCTACAAGCTATGTAAGGGTTTCATAAACTTTTTCAATGATCATACTAATTTCTTTTCGGCTTACTCGGTTAAGAACTCGGTAGAATTGATTAGCAAAATTCAAGACGTCGACATTCCACTACATTCAAAACTAGTTTCGTTTGACGTTGTCAGTCTTTTCACTTCAATTCCAATTAAAACTTTATCTCAAATAGTTTGTAATTACTTAGATAGGGATGTTGTAGATGAGGGCCTACGTCGTGAACTGAAGTTGGTCTTTGAGACTTGTATTAAACAAAACTATTTCTGCTTTGATAATACATATTTCAAATTCGCTGATGGTCTACCCATGGGCTCCCCTCTGTCACCTTTGTTAGCTGAAATTTTCATGAATTTCTTCGAACAAACGATTTTATCAAACAACAATCCTTATTTTCGTCATATAATCTTTTGGTATAGATATGTTGATGACATACTATGTCTATGGAATGGAACTGATAGACTGTTAAACTCATTCCTTACTTGGTTAAATTCTCAGTATCCCACCATTGATTTTACGTTGGAAAGGGAAGAAAATAAATGTATTAATTTTCTAGATATAACAATCACCAGGATTAATTCTTCCTTAGACTTCAAAATTTATCGGAAACCTACGTATACAGACGCTATTATCCCTAGTTCTTCAAACCATCCCCATAATATTAAAATGTCAGCTTTCCACTCACTTATAGATAGACTAATAAACATCCCTTTGACAAATTCAAATTACGACATAGAGCTTAATATAATTCTACAAATAGCAACGAATAACGGATATGCAACTAAGACTATATTAAAGTTATTAAATAAAAAGCTAAAGCGCAAAGCTCTAACGGGTATTTATCCACCGGATAATCCAACGCAGGAAAATTGGCGTCGCTTAGAGTATATAGGAAAAACTAGCCAACGGATTAGCAACATCGTGTCCGATTATACCAATATTAGTTTTGCTTTTTATAATAATAACACAATAAAGAAAATGGTTTTTAACAATAGACCTAGAGTTGATCGCCTTTCCAAGTCTGGTGTTTATAGGATTAATTGCAATGATTGTAGTTTCTCATATATTGGACAGACTGGGCGCAATTTTGGAGTTAGAGCTAACGAACATTTATCTGGTTGCAATCAATCAACGTTCCATAATCATTTAACTTTAGAAAATCATACAGCTAGCTTAAACAATTTAGACATATTACATATACAACCTAAAAGCAGACGTTTAGATACCTTAGAATCTTACGAAATTCGAAAATCCATATTCCTTAACCAAGATATCCTTAACGAACAGAGAGAAATCCGTTTCTCACCAATTACAGATCCCGCCCTGTTTTATTCTCACGCTCTTAATAATATGACTAATACGTCGGGTAATTAAATGCACTTCAATATACCTTGAATTTTGTTACTCAACCGATAACTAATCGCTTACCTGCTATTGCACCCCTCCCCTTTTTTATTAGTAATTTTTCCGTGTAAACAACAGATGGTTGGAACGATCAATAGATTAATTTTTATTGCCTATTTTTTGTCCCTCCTTCTTTGATTTTATTTTGCTTATTTTTACTATATATAACTAAATTTTTATTTTTACCAATCAGTAGATACTCCTGATGATGACCTAACAAGTCGAAATTAATCGAGTAATTTTGTAAACATTTTTGAAAAAAAAAAAAAAAAAATTTTGTGCGAAATAATAAACAAGTGTTTTAATGTGTTTATTAAGTGTAAACTTATAACATTAAAAACAGGACATCATTCAATCCATGAAAGAGGATTGATTAATTTCTTAGGAACCATAAATAAATGGATTTCTGGTATAATGGATAACGAGGACGGACAGATAATTAATAAACATTTAGAGACAATCGACAGTAATAGTGGAAACATAGCATCAAATATAAACAAACAAATCAAAATAAACAATAATCTTAACGATACTATTTACAAATTATACTATATAATTGAAGATGACAGACAAGCCATTCTAAATTTCATAACAATTAAGGATAATCAAACTTTAATTAGGCTAATAATATTAGATCTTAAGTTGAAAACTATCTATTTCGATATATTAATAAATGATTTACAAGATAATATAATATTTAGCAACCTAAACATCATACACCCTTCCTTACTAAATCATAATGAAATTATTGAATACCAAATAGGTATTGATAAATTAAAAAACCTTAAAGTAGGATTTACTAAAACCGATACTAATAAATTAATATTCCTAATTAAAATCCCTAATAAAATAACAACAATAAATAAAAAAATGATAGTTCCATTATCAAATGAGAAAGATTGTAAAATTATAAATAATGAAATAGTCGAAACATTTGAAATTAATAATCGAAATATGACATTAATAAAGATATTAATCAATTATCAGAATTTGTATATTAAATAAGATTTGTGAGATAATAAAAAATTGTAATAATGAAATAATAATTCAACATGCCAATAATTTAACTTAAAAATCAAATATTGATGAAAGAAAATTTGTGTTAAAAGGAAATTATTTTATTAAATTTTATAACTGTTTAACTTAGATAATAAGATATTCTCAAATAGCACTAAGGAGGAAAATGATAAGTTTATAATCCCAAATCTAGATTATAAGCCAACAAATAACACATTTACTTTTAAACAAATTATATTAGAAACGAATAAAAACATAAACGAAATTGAACTTTTAAAATACAATAAAGTTATTGAATATTCAGATGGAACTATAATCATTATGTTAATTTTAATAATAATTATACTCCTATCATATATTTTTTTGTAAACAAAAACAATTTAAAATTAATTATGTAAACAGAACTCAGGAAACTTCCGAAGCTAACGAAGGGAGAGTTACATGTCAAGACATGCCACGTGAAGAAAATAAAAATACTCATGAGACAATTTTCTTTACTTCGCGTGGCATGTCTTGACATGTAACTCGCTTCACCCGGATTATCGCGTATTCATCAGAGTCCACGGTTGTTACTCGGAAGGAAGATTACCTGGCAGAGGTGTTGGTGGTACTAGTACTGGAAGAGGCGCTAATATTGACACTGAAGAAACGCTGCTTGAGGAAATTGAGCGAGATCCGTCTACCTCTACAAGAGAAATAGCACGACGCACTGGAATCGCAAAATCGAACGTGCACCGTGTATTGAGAAAAAATAAGTTTCACCCCTACCATATTAGACGCGTGCACACTCTGGAACGAAGAGACTACTACGCAAGATTGTGTTTTTGCCAACAGATGCTTGAGAAAATAGAACAAGATCCGCAATTCTTTAATAATATTCTATGGAGCGATGAATCAACACTGAATAGAGATGGATGCTTTAACACGCACAATCTTCACAGCTGGCAACTTTCGGATCCTCATCTAATGCGAGAAAACAGATCCCAGTACAAATTCAAAATAAATTATTGGATCGGCATATTGAACGGAAAGATAATTGGCCCATTTGAACTGCCCGGGAACTTATCTGGCCATAGCTGTTTGGACTTGCTTCAAAATGATCTGCCAAATTTATTGGAAGAGGTGTCCGAGGAAGTGAGATAATCCAATTGGCTCTAGAATGATGGGTGTCCTGCGCACTATGCAGTAAACGTTCGGGCGTATTTGAATTCCACATATCCAGATAGATGGATTGGCCGTCTGGATCCCCATTTTGTGGCCTACACGTTCCCCGGACCTAAATCCGCTGGATTTTGTTTTACTGGGGCTGCCTAAAAGAAGAGGTGTACTCTAAACTGATCAGGAGTTTAGAAGAGTTACGTAGTCGTGTTCAGGAAACCGCTTCAACAATTACTCAACGGCGTTATGCGCGACTTATCAAAAGAGCTGTTAATCGGAGATGTCGGGTGTGTGTCAGAGTCGGTGGCAGACAGTTTGAGCATTTACTGTAAATGTACATAGGTTAAATAAAGTATTATCAATGTGTAACGTTGTTTTTTATGAAGCCTTTATCATCAGGTACAGTTTAAGACAAGAAATAATCCAATTTTTAAAATTTTGTTATTTAATCGAATTTACTCTTTCTGCATATTAATAGCCATAACCTCGTATTTACATTAGAAAAAAGGATGTATTATACCATTTTAGAATCTGCATTAAACACGCATGTTTTTAAAATAGTTAGCCACTTGGGTTCTCATACATTTTTTTTCACCAAAGACGCTCAAACTTTTATAAAAAAAATATTTACCACATTTCATGCTGAAAATTAAAGTTTAGATTTTTTTTTCCAAAAAAAGTGCAATAGCTACTCATACTATTTACTGCATATCTATTAATTAGTCCATTAAGAATATTATAACACCAAAAAATCGATAGATTTAATTTATTTGTAGCCGTGGTGATCGGAAACATAAAGTAATGTGAAAAATGGGCTTTTTTTTTTATAAAAAATGATATATCTTAGGTACTACTTGGGATATATATTTTTTTGTATTTTATTTTGAGCGCCCAATAGCTCTACTATAAGGTGTTTCAGGCTTATCCATTCTTTCTGGTTGTATACGTTACATCACATAACTAATAGGCTTTAAAAATATCATGGTAAAATTTGAGGCTAGTGTGATGCACTACGAATTAACAAGCTTTCAATGGGAAATCTTAACTCACAATTTTTTATTTTGGCACCGGCTTGCTGTTTGTTATGAGGGGTTAATCCTTGAGTTTTCCACGCGGTTTCATTATATACATTAAATCACCTAACTAATAGGCTTTCAAAATATCATGGTAAGATTTAGGGCTAGTGAGATGCACTATGAATTAACAAGCTTTCAATGGGAACTATTAACTCATTCAATTTATTGTGATGGTAACGGTTTGCTGTTTTTTATAAAGAGCTAATCCTAGAGTTTACCACGCGGTTTCATTATATATGTTAAATCAGATAACTAATTGGCTTTCAAAATATCATGGTAAGATTTAGGGCTAGTGAGATACATTATGGATTAACAAGCTTTCAATGAAAAATCTTAACTCATTTAATATTTTGTGTTGGCCTTGTTGTGTAGTTCGATATACGATGCCGATCCTAGAGATTTCCACGCGGTTTTACTATATACGTTAAATCACCAAATTAGTAGGCTTTCAAAATAGCATGGCAAGATTTAGGGCTAGTGAGATGTACAATGAATTAACAAGCTTCCAATGGAAAGTTTTAACTCATTCAAGTTTTTGTGTTGGCCTCGTTGGGTAGCTCGATATACGGGGCCGATCCTAGAGATTTCCACGCGATTTCATTATATACGTTAAATTACCTAACTACTAGACTTTCAAAATATCATGGTAAGATTTAGGGCTAGTGAGATGCACTATGAATTAACTAGCTTTCAATGGAATGTCATAACTCATTTAATTTTTTGTGTTGGCCCGTTGTGTAGTTCGATATACGGGGCCGATCCTAGAGATTTCCACGAGGTTTCGTTATATACGTTAAATCACATTATAACAAAATAACAGTAGCGATCAAGCTGGCTAAATAAACACGATCGCTCCGCAACTGGATTGTAAGAAGGATATGGAATTTATACTCGCGATGAACACCTTTTTTGTTACAAAGTTTGTTATTTATCCGATGAGAGGTCCTGATGCAGTCGGCAATAGCCTGGCTAGAGCTCAAGGTACGGGGTGGGGTTGACAAGACTTCATCGGATCTTGCGAGACTGCGTATCTAATAATAAATTGTTTTTTTTCAAAAGCGGACTATCTTGACCACCTATCACCTCATCTCACCAGCGAAATTCACTAAACAATCATTTTAAATGAAACATAAACCCCAAAATATAAATTTGATTTGAAAATAATTATTAAATAAATCCATTAAATTTTTTTTATTAAGATTAATAATAAAAGACAATAATAATATTTAATTAATATATAAATAAATAAAAAAAAACTAGTTTAGATAATTTATTGATTTTGTGTAAAAAAATTTTTATTGAAAATTATTTCTTGAAACTTTAATTAAAAAGAAATATGAAAATTCCTTAATTTTGAAATAAAAAAAATAAACTAAAGGAAATATTTTTAGAATTTAAACCAAGCATCAAAAAAAAAATTAGATAAAAAAAGAAAAAAATGTATAACTTAATTCTAGACAAATCTTAAAATTAGTACCTTAACTAAACCGATGGGCGCCATTGTTGATGAATGCCTTCATTAAAATTCGTAGTGTAAAGCGTTGATAAATCCAGAATTTTTGCGGAAAATGACGTACGTACTGCTTTAGCCATTTTTAATTTTTAGATAGTTTCATTTTTGAATTTGGAATTCCATAAAATTTATTTATTTTTATTTACTAAATTTTTCGACTTATTATTATTATTATAAATTTTATTATTATAAGAATTGATTTTATTTATTCGCTTAAAAAAATTATTATGATTATTATTACCAGCACCAAATTAGCACAGTTAATTATTAGTATTTTAATTATAGTGTAAAAATAACTAATACAAAACTAGGCACTAAAGAAAACTACACTCTAAGCACCTGTGCCTATTCTCAAATAGGCACAGGTGCTTAGAGTGTAGTTTTCTTTAGTGCCTAGTTTTGTATTAGTTATTTTTACACTAAAAAAAAATTAAAAAAAAAAAACTAATAGGCTTTCAAAATATCATGGTAAGATTTTGAGATGCACTACGAATTAACAAGCTTTCAATGGGAAATATTAACTCATTGAATTGTTTGTGTTGGCACCGGTTCGCTATTTGTTATAAGTGGCTGATCCTAGAGATTTCCAAGCGGTTTCCTTATATACGTTAAATCACCTAACTAATAGGCTTTCAAAATATCATGATGATATTTAGGGCTAGTGAGATGCACAATGAATTAACAAGCTTCCAATGGAAAGTTTTAACTCATTCAAGTTTTTGTGTTGGCCCGTTGTGTAGCTCGATATATGGGGCCGATCCTAGAGATTTCCACGCGGTTTCATTATATACGTTAAATCACCTAACTAATAAACTTTCAAAATATTATGGTAAGATTTAGGGCTAGTGAGATGCACTATGAATTAACAAGCTTTCAATGGGAAATCTTAACACATTTAATTTGTTGTGATGGTACCGGTTTGCTGTTTGTTATAAGGAGCTAATCCTAGAGTTTTTACTTGGTTTCATTATATACTCGTACGAGTACGTTAAAACACCTAATTAGTAGGCCTTCAAAATATGGAAAAATTTAGGGCTAGTGAGATGCACTATGAATTAACAAGCTTTCAATGGAAAATATTAACTCGTTCAATTTATTGTGTTGGCACCGGTTCGCTGTTTGGTATAAGGGGCTAATAGGCTTTCTAGCATGGTACGATTTAGGGCTAGTGAGATGCACTATGAATTAACAAGCTTTCAATGGAAAGGCGTAACTCATTTAATTTTTTGTGTTGGTCCCGTTGTGTGTTTCGATATACGGAGCTAATCCTAGAGATTTCCTAGGCTAATCCTAGAGATACGTGAAATCATTTAACTAATAGGCTTTCAAAATATCATGGTAAGATTTAGGGCTAGTGAGATGCACTATGAATTAACAAGCTTCCAAAGGAAAGTTTTAACTCATGCAAGTTTTTGTGGTGGCCCTGTTGTGTAGCTCGATATTCGGGCCGATCTTAGAGATTTCCACACAGTTTCATTATATACGTTAAATCACCTAACTACTAGACTTTCAAAATATTATGGTAATATTTGGGGCTAGTGAGATGCACTTTGAATTAACAAGTTTCAATCGGAAATCTTAACTCATTCAATTTTTTTATGAGGAACGTTTATATTGGTTTTGGGGTTTAACCTACATGTGTTTTCAATTATACTATAGGTAGTCGAGTATTTTTACCGTTATTATATTTTTTGTATAGTATTTGTATTTTGTGATATACGAATACAATCTTGTGAATTAATACAAAATTATGTGCTCATTATATTCTACACAAAATAACAGTGATGTTTATATTATCATTTTCGAATCCTTCTTTGTGTTGTACAATGGATAGATATCGTAATTTTTGTTTTCTCTATAGCTACTTCGTCCAATGTAATATTCCACATGAGTAAATTAAGCAAAATAAAAAATGATTTTTTTATTTTCTGCGTTAAGGCTGAACTATAGATAGAATAAAAAGAATAAAAAAATAACGTAAGAAACGAAGATAAAAATTTATTATTCCAATTTGACGTTACGGCCATACATAACTTGAAATATTAAGTTCATTCATATATTTTGTTGAAATGTTTCCTAAAATGTTGATTGAAACTGTAATAGTTTTGAGTATTTATATCAACAAATATAAGTTTTTAAAATTATAAAAATTATGTATATGTGGTTTAAAATCACCACAATTCGATAAATTATTTTTTTAGGTTAGGTTTAGAAAAATACAATTATACAGTGTATTGAAAATTATTTTTGATATTATATTCATGAATGTAATGTCTATACATGAATATTTTATAAATAGAAAAGATTGTATACACGAATAATTCAAAACCCCCGTATATAAAATATAAACATGAATATTATATTCAACGCACTAAAATTTGTTTGGGTTTTGTTGTTGTAGTTACTAAGTTTCTTATTCCTGGTCGAAAATTTCCGCTCATTTATTCTTTTTAAGTGACAGGCAAAAATGAAAAAATCTAAAATGCCATTTCTGTTATTCTTTTTATATTCATTATTCTTCATATAGTCGAATACATGTAAATCCTCTCTTTCGCTTTCACGTTATTTTCTTTATTCTTTTTATTCCATCTATAGTTCCCACTTTAGTACGAGTATATAAAGAAATTTTTCGTTTATTTCATGTTACTAGTTTTTTAGACTTTGAGCTATTAGTATCGTATTGTGTTTATAAGAATTATCATTTGTGGAATTTTTAGTGTTATAAAAGTGTTTTTTAAAACTACCAATCGACCCCGCTTTATTACGATATTCCTTAAAACTGATTTGATTTGATTTGCTTTTTTGTAACTATAGACCCCCTCATGCTTTTGGACATTCTTTAAACTGATTTTATTGGAATTTTTCGAATTATTGACCCCCGCACTATATTGGACATCCTTAAAAATAATTACTATTTTTTAGTTTTCCTTGATAATTACAGAATTATATTCGAATTGATTTTTAAAATGAATATAACCACATGTGCAAGTCGAGCAAAATAAATGCTTTGTCCATTCAAAATGTTTAAGCACCAAATAATTTTAGACGCAAAAATTTGTTTATGGAACAATTATTTAGAGAACTAAACGTTTCGTATAATAAAATAAATCGCGAAACGATTTATTACATTTGGAAAATGAATGATATTTTGCAAACCACAATGTTGAATAGTCACAATGAATTTCAAAGTTCAACAGTAACTCAAATACCCAACGACGACAATTTCGTTAATTTGGCCATTTTAGAACCGAAAGAAATGCTTCTGCAAAGCGTGCAAGAACAAATTTTAATTATTGTGCCTAATGATGAAAATATCAAATCACAGATTGCCTCGAATAATTGTTTACCGCTGATGGAAAAATCTGAAAGAGTTGAAGAGTTGAAATTCCGAAAAAGTCATTCTTGTGGCAATTGCATAGTATTGTAAAACTTAAATGTAAAATCTTACATCACGAACGGGAGGAATATCGGATTTTAATAACGAACACATTAGTTAAGATAAAAATTCCTTGTGTTATATCATTTAGCACTATTCATTTGAGTAGCAAACTTCAAGATCAAGTTGTGTGCTATGGGTTTTGTAAAAAATTGCCGATACAAAGATTTAAATTTATAATTTAAACTTTTCGATTATATATTCATACGAATGGTGGTCAATGATCATGATGGAGATTATGTTTTTAAATAACTTCGCGGAAAGAAACGCGATCAATTAAAGGAAAAATTAAAATTGAAGTCATGCCATAAAGTTCATTTAGATTTAATCGATACAACTGATACGGAGCTTTACAGAAAAGGGAATACACAAGGTTTAATTTCCAAAGGAGCAATTCGAAAGGTAAAGTCAGAATTGTTGAAAGCAAATAAATGATTTGGTTCGAGATTGCGATGTTATAGATTTATTCTATAAAGACATAATAGAGCCAAAGTTCAATAAGTATATTTACTCAACATCCAACCCTCTAAACGTAATTTTAATAAGAAAATCAAATTTAAATCTTTTTAATATACACACAGTGTCAGATAGTCATTTTGATGCTACGGGAAAAGTTGTTAAACAACCATTATGTCACGATTATCACAATTACAAGCGCATTCTATATTACGACTGCGTGTTGAACATTAATAATAATATAATGCCGGTAGCGGAATTAATTACTTCGAGGCATGATGCTACCACCATATCCCACTTTTTGTCAGAATTTAATTTATTATTAGAAGAAGTGTTGATAAAACTAATTTTCCGAAATTTTTCGTAACAGATTGGTCATGGGCTTTAATAAAATCAATTATTTTAGCTTTCAACTATTTATCTGTAGGGTCGTATATCCAAAAAAAATCTACGATACATTAGCGTTACAGACAATTAACAATATAAAGGTTTGCATATTTATTTGTTGTTCACATTTTGTAAAAATAATTTCCCCTCCAATTAATATAAAATTACAAAATGCTTCTAGTGAATTAAAGAATTTGATACTGGATTTGTTTTGTCCAATGTTAAATAGCAATACTCTAGAAGTAGACGTAATTTTTGAGCTGTATTGCCAGCTGCTTTGTTCAAAATTTAAATATACGCGTATTGAGCCAAAGAGTGCAAATTATCACAAAACGAGGGTACTAAAAATAAAACTTCTCTATACGTTGAAAGTCCATTTTATACAAGGCATAGTACAACATTTCATACAATCAAAAGCACTTTAAATGACAACAATAATAAAAATGCTCCAAACGATACATTTTATTGTGAGGAGTTTGTTACTTTTACAATAAAAACATATTTTTCTTATTTATCACTCTGGGGAACTTGTTTTTCTTCTCACTTAGGAATTAGTGGTAGAATGTCCAATGCAAATGCGGAAAGTTGGTTTTCTATTGTAAAAAATCACTATATGGAACATAAAACGCTTAGAACAGTTTATACTCGACATCCATCCAAATTGGACGTGTTTTACAATTTGTTTTTGACCAACAATATTTCTTTTATTGTTGTTTTTATTTTTTGTTTTTTTTATTTGTATATAAACAGTAAAGTATATATTAAGCAGTTTTATATTTTTTTTTCTTGTGAATAAACAATTAAACAATTGGTGCTAATAGCTTTTAGTGTTAAACAAAAGTGCTGTGTATTCAATTTAATATTTTGTAATCTATATTGTATAACATCTAAGTATGTCAATTGAAAAACAATGTGTGGACTGTTCCATAATAATTGTGGACGAGTGGTTCTTCTCATGTAAAGGCTTCATCTGTGATAAAGTGCTCGGATATAACTGTGTAGCAGGAAAAACGAAAAAACATTCCAAAAAATTTTCCTCGGATATAAACAAATGTATGAAAAATTTGTTTGATAGCGTACCAGGATTTAGTTGGTTTTGTGATGCATGCATGCACGGCATGAAAGGGTTATTTATCTCAACAATAAAAGAAATAACAGCAGAAGAGGCTCCGGTAAATAAACCAAACGAATTATCCATGCCGTCCATTACTACCCGACTTGTCACTCGCTCACAAAGCAAATTCACTGCACTGCCACCTACTCAACATGAACATGAAGTTTTTGCCCAGAATAACAAACAAATGAATATTATAGATCACAAAACATCTAGTATGAGAAATCTATCGCCATCTAAATCAGGAATATCTGTAGCTAGTTCACCAGTACCAGTGCCAATTTCGAGCCCAGCTTCTGAGCCACAATCAACACGAACCAATGCTAATGTAGAAGCCACGGTACCTTTTTCTCAATTAGAAAACTGTATCCAAACATCTCCCACTGTTTCGACAAATGATCTTGAAACAATAAGAGTGATGAAACCTCGAAGATGGATTTTTATCAGCAGAATTCACACATCTGTAACTGATGAACAATTCAAGAGATTTGTGGAAAATAAATTTCAAATCGTAAATTTAAACGCGGTTCGCATCATTCCGAAAGTAAATGACTACGTCTCTTACCGGATCAGTGTCCATGATTTACAATTTGATTCAATGATAATTTCTGATGTGTGGCCAAAAGGCCTTTTCATAAAGGAATTTTAGTTTCCAAAAAAGCAATCGTTTTTTCGGAATACAAGAAACAACATCCAAATAACTTAAAAAGTTGTAAACCGTGTGACTCAACATACGAGTATAACCTCAATGATGTCTCAAAATACGTATTACGAGTGAGGTTGGTGATGTCAATGCTCGCTTCATTTCGCGTTCCGAAAATATCATCAAGTCAGCGAGAGTAAAAACCATTAAAATCAGAGATGCAATGTGCGATTCAAACGTTGGCTTATTATATTTTTCATCTTCCGAAAACTACTCCAAGGCTCCAAGGCTGACTAACATCTACGCATCTAAACACTGCGAAACTCAAACTAACATTGATATTAAACCAGCACAAAACAAATCGATCATCTCATCATTTAAATCTAAACTTATGTTAACAAGAGGCGTAAACAACAACCACCATGAAGATTATATTAACGGATATGAGTTTGTGAAAAATATTCCTTCTATAAAATTCTTGCTTGCTGAACCTCAGATTTCCACCTGGATAAATGGCAAACACTTAGTAACTTCATCTATTTTAATTTGTGTTGCCTTAGATGAGAAATTGGAAAATTGTAATCTTAAGAAACACTTGTCGCGGAACGGACTTAAACTACAAAACTTCTACATTAAATCCGTCAATGCAGTTACAAAAGTTTATAAAATTGAGAGTAAATACGTTATTGTGATTAATCATCAATCTAAAACTGATTGTAGTGATCTAATCTACGCTCTAGAAACTTTAACAGGCTACTTGCAACAACGTAAAGATGAGCGTTTCACAATAACTTTAGATGTTAACCACCATGTCAACAAACTGATGTCGGTGTTGGATTACATTACAAACTATCCATCTAACAACATCAAATGGATTTTAAACATTCCATTCAATATGTCAACCCAGTATGAAAGAGCGCTATCTTTTCGGTGGATTACTTGTAATCCCTCGAAATTTTCACATAGTAACTGCGAATTTCCCAACTACATCTCCGGCATTTTACAAAGTGTTGTCCGCAGAGTCCAGCTATAAAAATTCGATCATGGAATTAATGTTTTACATTAAACACTCAGACAGCCTAATTAAAAGCCACTTAAAGGACCATTACATCAAGAACATTCATCTACTGCCTTTCTCTGCTTCTGCGTTACGACAATTGAACATATTTATATTTGACAACGTCGCCAAACAATATCTCGAAGAACCATCCATAAAACATTACTTTGGTTTTGATGGGAATAAACTGGTGCAACTGTGTGAAGACACTAACACATTTATTACCCAAAACAGATATATTTTTTGTTCATCGGCTACAAAAATTATGTTGGATCACCAGACATACAACTCGTTAAACAATATCGATCTTAAGGAAAACATAAAGATGCCGGATATTACAAATATTCAGGGTGTACCTGGATGCGGTAAATCTACCTGGATTATAAACAAGCATAAACTTGGCAGTGATCTTGTTTTATGTGCTACAAAAGAAGGACTTGCTGATATTAAATTAAAGGTAACATCTCGTTGTGAGCACGAAAACACTGATTTTAATAAAATCAAACTAAATTACAAAACGATTGCCTCATATCTAATCAATGGAAATCGGACGTACGATACAGTTTTTATTGATGAGTACATGATGGTGCATGCTGGATATATAGGACTCGTGGTTATCCTTAGTAAATGTTCTAAAATATAACTTCTGGGTGATAAAAATCAAATACCATATATTGACACATTACATCATGTCAACATGCAATTTTCCGATGCAAGCGCATTCGTAACAAAGACGGAATACTTGAATGTGACGTATAGATGCCCAGCTGAAGTTACATCTGCTCTAACGGAATACTACCCTAACATCAGTAGTATGAACACCGTGCAAATTTCAGCCAAATTTATAAACCTGCCGTCAACTTTGATGTCGATACCTCTGTTGGATAACACATTCTATCTAACCTTTACCAAAGCTGATAAACAATTAATCTCCCAGCTTAAGATACCAGAATCTAGTAAAGTCATGACTATCCACGAAGCACAAGGATTAGCTTCACAAAATGTGATATGTATAAGAATCAATTATCAACCACTTGGGCTGTTCGATAGTGTACCCCATGCCATAGTTTCAATTTCAAGACACCCAATCATTTAGATATTTTTCACCAGTGGCTAATGATAGACTACACTCGCTTTTAATGAGAGCTCGAGCCTATACTACTACTCTAAAAGTAAATCAATCCATAAAATTCAAGAAAAGGTTGGTTTACGAGAAATATGAAATTTACTATCAAAACGTCAACAAAATGGCATCAAAAGCATCTAAGTTCTATAACTTCGTTTTAAAATCAAACTACCTAATCTATGTAATTTGTGAAACTTCATTAAAACCCGGCATAATGAGCAGTGAATTTTTTGGCCATGATTACGTTGTCCACAGATGCGATCGGTCTTTCGAAACTAGCTCAAAGAAATCGGGTGGTGGCGTACTGATAGCAGTACATTCTAAACTCTGGAATGCTCCAGTAACTTTAGCCCCATCGAGAGTCGAACAAATTGGTGTAAAAATCAAAATTAACCAAACCAATCTATTCATTTACGCAGCGTATATACCACCTCAATCAAATAGTGATCATTACGCAACTTGCATCGATGAAGTTATTAATACAGCAAACTCGTCAGATTTAGTTCTTGTGCTTGGTGATTTTAACCTTCCAAATATAAGATCCGGAAACCGGAACCCGGAACTAAATTGTATTTTTCCAAACAATATAACAACAGATGCTGAATCTTTATTTGTGGACGCCATGCTTGGTTATAATTTGAACCAGGTAAACACAATTACTAATAATCGTGATAGATTACTGGATCTTGTCTTCAGCAACGACATTGACACTTTCAAAATTTCAGAATCCGTATTAACTTTTGTAATTAACGATATCAATCACAAGCCTTTAGATATTGTATTTGACTCAACTAATTTAATGGCGAGTTCGGAACACCTACAACCAATCAAATACATCTTCAAAAAAACAAATCGTGCGGGGCTACAAAGTTACCTAGAATCCATCAACTGACAAACAACTCTCAACTCCAATGATATAAACGAAAATGTTGATAAATTTAATGACATTATGCAGCAAGGCTTCGAACTTTATGTGCCTATGTGCTGTAAACCACAAAATGCTCACCCTCAGTGGTTTAGACTAGTTAACTTCGGAAAAAATCGGAAGTCGAAAGCGTATGCCAAAATGTTGAAAAGCGGGTTAGAAGCAGACAAAACAATGTTTTTACAACATAGTAACGAATTCGAAATTTACTTCAAATCAAAATACAGGTTGTATCTCGATCAAATTCAAGAAAAAATCTAAGTAAATCCAACACATTTTTGGAAATACTTTAGGAATAAAAGCGAAATTGAAGGATACCCTGCAAATATGACCTATAACAATACCAGCTCCTCAAACTCCAAAGATATAGCTGACATGTTCGCGAAGTTTTTCCAATCAGTCTATAAACCAAGCGTTAATAGTGGATTGTACGAACAACCCAGCAATACCAACGTACCAATAACTCCATATATGAGGATAACATATTATCGGCTCTAAAGGGATTTGGAGACGGTTGTGGCCTTGACAATATTCCCTCTTCTATTCTGAAGGAGTACGCTGACATTTTAGCATTCCATTATGTTACCTATTCAACCACTCCTTGAGCACCGGGGTGTTTCCCGAAAAATGGAAAATTTCAAAAATTACACCAATTTTTAAATCGGGTAAACGAGATGACGTTACATGCTACAGAGGAATATCAACTACATCATCAATTCCAAAATTGTTTGAATTAGTTTTATGCAACAACTTTAAATCCACAATTGCACGTCATATATCAACAAAGCAGCATGGGTTTATGCCTGGCTGATCCACATCAACTAATCTGGTTGAATTCACCAGTAAAATAATTAATGAGATAGAAAACCATCATCAAGTTGATGAAGCGTACACGGATTTCAGTAAAGCATTTGATTCCATCTGCCATCAAAAAGCACTCCGGAGTTTATTCGAATTTGGGTTTTCACTCGATTACATAAATTGGTTCAAGTCCTATCTATCAAACCGGCGACAATTTGTAATAATGGGAAATGAGAAATCAAACGTTATTAAGGTTAAGTCTGGTGTTCCCCAAAGATCTCACATCGGGCCGTGGATATTTATTGTTTTTATAGATCAAATAACCGAGATAATCAAAAACTCAAACGTGCTCATATTTACTGATGACGTGAAAATTTTTCGAACTGTTAATGGAATGCTAGATACGAAGAAACTTCAAGAGGACCTCGATAGATTAAGTGAGTGGTGTGATCGAAACTCGCTTTACTTAAATATTAAGAAATGCAAGATCATGTCTTTCCATCGTAAGAGAAATCCGCTAATTACTTCCTACAAAGTCAACAACGAAGTATTGCAAAGAGTTGATGAGATCATAGATCTATGTGTTACATTTGTCGAGAATGCTAGTTTCAATAGGCATATTGAAAATTGTATTGGGAGAGCTAATGCCATGTTTGGATTTGTTAAAAGGTGGACAGGTGAATTTAAAGATATTCAAACCTTATGTTCACTCTATTTCGCTTACGTTCGATCTCAACTGGAATACGCTGTACCGGTCTGGAATCCATACTATGATGTACACATTAAAAGAATTGAAAGCATTCAAAAGAAGTTTCTGATTTTCTTGTTAAAAAAAAGTGACTGGAATTACGACCACAATTTACCATTCCTTGAAAATGTGGCTCGGTTACCTCCATACTCAACAAGATGCACGGATTACAAAATATGCACGCTTGAAAATAGACGACTTCTCTTAGGTGCGGCTTTCATTGGTAACGTTTTGCTTGGTCACATTGATTCAGCATACATTTTGGAAAACATATCAATTCATGTGCCTTGCAGAACATTTCGAAACCATGAATTTTTAGCACTTGAACACCATTCCTATTTGACTTTAAGTTATCAAAGGACAAGTTCAAAAATATACGTAAGAATTATTTTTTAAATTTTTAATTCTTAAATCAAGATTTGATTTATATATTTCTGTGTTTTAATTTTCTTTATTTTTTTTTAATATTTTTGTTTTAAATTAAATTTTGAAATCTTACATGTAAATCACAGAATACATTTCTTTAAATAGGCAGATTAATATCTGTATTAGATGAGAAAAACCAAAAGTTGCGTAAAGCTATCGAAATCGATCATTTAAAAGAAGTGTAAGTAATTATAACTCAGATTCTGAGAATTTAGAGAACGAACAAGGCATACAAATATTAAAATTTCCAATACTCCGAATTGATTTTGGAAAGCGTGTTTTAACGCGAATCGTTAACAAGGGCTCTCCAAAAGTCAAAAAAGCCATTCATAAATCTAAGCAACTCCAAATAATACCCGAAGCATACTTTTAAGCATACATAAAAAGAATTAATGGAATATGGGAGATTCACGATGATCTGCTTCCAATACCGATGGAAACCACAACAAACTCAAAAGTAAACCCAGTACTACTATTTTACATAAAAATATAAATAAAACAAAGAGATCTGCCAAAATCCCATAAACAAAATTATTTCATTAAAAAATAAATAAAATAAGTATAAAATGTTATTCTAAAAGCCTATTAGTTAGGTGATTTAACGTATATAATGAAACCGTGTGGAAATCTCTAGGATTGGCCCCGTATATCGAACTACACAACGGTGACAACACAAAAAATTGAATGAGTTAAGATTTCCCATTGAAAGCTTGTTAATTCATATTGCATCTAACTAGCCCTAAATCTTACCATGATATTTTGAAAGCCTATTAGTTAGGCGATTTAACGTATATAATGAAACCACGTGGAAATCTCTAGGATCGGCCCCGTATATCGAACTATACGGGGCCAACACAAAAAATTGAACGAGTTAAGATTTCCCATTGAAAGCTTGTTAATTCATAGTGCATCTCATTAGCCCTAAATCTTAACATGATATTTTGAAAGCTTAATAGTTAGGTGACACCGTATATTTTGAAACCGCGTGGAAATTTCTAGGATTAGCCCCTTGTATCGTACTGCACAACAGTGCCAACACAAACAATTGAACGAGTTAATATTTCCCATTGAAAGCTTGTTAATTCATAGTGCATCTCACTAGCCTTAAATCTTACCATGATATTTTGAAAGCCTATTAGTTAGATGATTTAATGTATATAATGAAACCGCGTGGGAATCTCTAGGAATAGCCGCGTATATCGAACTGAACAACGGGGCCAACACAAAAAATTTAATGAGTTAAGATTTCCCATTGAAAGCTTGTTAATTCGTAGTGCATCTCTCTATCCCTAAATCTTACCATGATATTTTGAAAGCCTATTAGTTAGGTAATTTAACGTATATAATGAAACCACGTGGAAATCTCTAGGATTAGCCCCGTATGACGAACTGAACAACGAGGCCAACACAAAAAATTGAATGAGTTAAGATTTCCCATTGAAAGTTTGTTAATTCATAGTGCATCTCACTAGCCCTAAATCTTACCATGATATTTTGAAAGCCTATTAGTTAGGTGATATAACGTATATAATGAAACCTTGTGAAAATCTCTAGGATAAGCCCCGTATATCGAACTGCACAACGGTGACAACACAAAAAATTGATTGAATTAATATTTCCCATTGAAAGCTTGTTAATTCATATTGCATCTCACTAGCCCTAAATCTTACCATGATATTTTGAAAGCCTGTTTATTAATTAGGTGATTTAACGTATATAATGAAACCGCGTGGAAATCTCTAGGATCGACCCGTATTTGGAACTACACAAAGGAGTCAACACAAAAAATTGAACGAATTAAAATTTCCCATTGAAGCTTGTTAATTCAAAGTGCCTCTCACTAGCCCTTAATCTTACCTTGATATTTTGAAAGCCTATTAGTAAGATGATTTAACGTATATAATGAAATCGCGTAGAAATCTCTAGGATGTGCCCCGTAATCGAAACACAACGGTGCCAACACAGAAAATTGAATGAGTTAGGATTTCCCATTGAAAGCTTGTTAATTCATAGTGCATCTCACTAGCCCTAAATCTTACCATGATATTTTGAAAGCCTATTTATTAGTTAGGTGATTTAACGTATATAATGAAACCGCGTGGAAATCTCTAGGATCGACCCGTATATCGAACTACACAAAGGGATTAACACAAAAAATTGAACGAGTTAAGATTCCCCATTGAAGCTTGTTAATTCAAAGTGCATCTCACTAGTCCTTAATCTTACCATGATATTTTGAAAGCCTATTAGTAAGATGATTTAACGTATATAATGAAACCGCGTAGAAATCTCTATGATGAGCCCCGTATATCGAGACACACAATGGGGCCAACACAGAAAATTGAATGAGTTAAGATTTCCCATAGAAAGCTTGTTAATTCATAGTGCATCTCATTTTACCATGATATTTTGAAAGCCTATTAGTTAGGCGATTTAATGTATATAATGAAACTGCATAGAAGTCTATAGGATCGGCCCCGTATATCAAACTAGACAACCGTTACAACACAAACAATTAAATGAGTCGCAAGAGCTAAGCCCTTACTTTTAACATTATATTTTGAAAGCGTGTAAGTTAAACTATTTAATGTATGTATGTATGTAAATACGTGGGACTATCTATAATCGGGCTCGTAAAATATATTGAACACAAAAAATTGAATGCGTTTACTTTTAACTATTTTAATGTGATTTTCAATCATTTCTGTTCAAGTTTTTGTTTACTTAAACTGCTAAAATATTGAATGAACACTCGCGTAAATTTAAAAATAACAAATTTTGTTCCGTTCGTCACAACGGTTACTTCACACGTTTACATTAAATTTCTTATATAAATGAGACCTTCACATCAATCGTATGTGAAATCATCCCCACGATCTTATTTTCCTACTATTAATCCTACAAAAATCCATAAATAAGAATAATATATCAATATTAATTCCATAAAAACAATACTCATACAATTTTCTATAAAGAAAATATTTCTCCCCCTTTTTATAAAATTAAAAAATTGTCTGGTTCAAGATTCTATAATCTCTTTGCATGTAATACAAAAACGAAAGTCGATCATTTTTATAATAAAAAATGAAAACATCCGTTTAAATAGAATTATTATATTTCTAAATTCTTACTCTTATTAAATTTATTGTGATATATAACACAACAACAACAAATTTACTACTGTGATTATATAGACATAGCGGGAATATCTTATACATATGTATATCTCAAATTCGTATATCTCTCGTGAGTCACCTTTACTTTATATTATAAAAATACAAAAACAATAAAACAAACAAATAAATTAATATTTCTGATTTTGCACAAACAATATAAATAAAATTTAGTAAGCAATTATACAAAATGTTGGTACTCAAATTTATTAAAGAAACAAACCGTTTGCATATATTATAGAGGCATTTTACTATCAATACTAAGAAAAAATACTAATAAAGAAATTTATTTTCTCAGTATCAGACAGCCTTAATCATTCCACCAATTCTTTTCTATTCTTTATATACAACATTGTAAATTTTCCCGAAGGAGTATATATATAACGATTTATATTTGTTATCCTACCTACAGTTCGCCATAAGCGAAGCAATCTTCATGTAATTGTGACTTATTGGTGGCATGGCAAAATTTAATTTTACTAATCTTACCTAACATTTATTAATACGTAGATAGTGTCCATTATTTTTACTGGACTTTTCAATTTGGGGTGTGAAATCTTATATTTTTAATTAATGCTAATCTTTAGTAATAAATACTTATTGTTGATAGATTATTTTATTTGAACATTTTATTTATTAGCTATAATTAATATGTTATAAGCGAAACTTTTTATTTATGATATTTGTATTTTCAGAAAATTGTAATTACTAACTAATATCAATTTCAAGAAATATCTTGATGAATATACAAAACAGCAATTTTCTTAAAACGGCAAAAACACAAATAAATTAATATTTCTGATGAGTTGCGTTTCACAGACCCATTTTTATACATTCAATGCAAAACATGCAAAACCATGTTTTAAACGCGATCCAATTTTTTCGTTGTATGGTGTGACGTATTCGTCTACATCACCAATATCGCTGCTTTACCGCGATGTACTAGTTATAATCTACAATTAATATGACTATAAATAGAAATACCTCTACATTAACTCGGTGCTATAGTTAGAGTAATACTACACAACAACAGACTGATTTCGTATGTCACATATGTCACACTAGCAATTTTTACTTAGTGATAAAAATACTAAAAACAATAACAACAATGCCTCATAAAAATGCCTTCATCACACGACATCACTCTTCTTATTTATTTAATTGATTATGACATATAACACAACAACAACAATAATTTTGCTGTTGGGATTATACACAAACTGATCCTATATCTCTCATGAGGCACAGTTTTTTCTTTATGTTATGAAAATTCTAAAAACAATAACGAAGGCATCTATAATTTTTTGTATAAACATACGTTTGAAACGGGTTGGTTAACTTTAGCAACAGCTAAAATCAACCCGGTTTCACAGAAATGCCACTATCTGTCCGGTACCCCACGCGGCATTGATTCCCGCAGCTCAGTCGGGCAGAGGGAATGGTGTGGGATCAGGGTACCTCAGATGGTGGCCTAGATTACCGCATCAGAGAAAAGTTAATGAAAAAAAACACATGGGGAATAAGAATTTGGGGTATCGGACCCCGAAGTAGTGGATAGTATGACCTGCCCATTACGCGGCAGCATCAACCGTGGTTGTATTGGTAAAATGTTTAGAATAACATTTTACCCTAGCCTAACTAAATTTACTATAACTATTTGGCCCATGGGCCCTAATGGGGTGGTGTTAGTAAGGAGAGGGGTTGATAGTGGTATGCTATCTAGGCCTGTGAAAAGAAAAGAGCCGCTTAGCGTCAACAATTTCTTTGACACAGGCTGTCGGTAACAACCCACAATCGTTAGTTAATTTGTTAATAACGCCTCCAGACCTCGAACTTACCTCATGTATCCTGCACCACACCAAAAAAAAATAAAAACACAAAAAAAAATTCCACAGATAATTTTCACAAAATCAGTTTATTGTAATCTAGACCTAACCAGAAACTTAAAACTCTCTAAAAAAAACTATATGACCACCGGTTGGTCTATCTCAAAACTGACTGACTGCCTAACTTTTCTTTCCCCAAAACCAAAAAAAAACCACGCGGTATGTTTTTCGTTATCAACAAAAAAATTGATTGAGAGGGGGAAATAATATTTGAATTGGACAATAAAAAAACTTTCGATCAATACAAAAAAACATTTTTTTTTTTTTTTGATGATAATCGAAAACGATTATTAATTAACGCGCGTGTAAGAATCTGACATGGTAAATTGGTCACAACAACAAATACAACATTTTCAATAATTGTATCGGTCATTGTCTTTTATCTATGCACAAGTAAAAACCACATACATTTCAATATGTGCATCAACGTCATAATTAAATTACGCTAATGAACATATTTGAGTTCATTTAACCGCGGAACAGAAAACATTCGTATATGAATGAATCATGTTACCTTGGATTAAATAAACTCCAAAAGAAATGTAGAAAATCAAAACATGACGGTCACCTTACATTAGAAATAATTGAAGATATTATCTTCGAGGTCATGTTATATAGGAAATTTATTTTATTAGGATAGGTTGGTAACAGAATTAAATAGAATTCTGTTACAGCGTGGGGAAAACCCAATCTCTGAGATGACAAGAGATCTCATGTTCTATTGAGGAATGGACATGGTGGAGAGTTTCAGTCTTTGAACAGCCCAACGTGGCGGACGCCACACATCCTGAGAAAGTCTCAGCCGGGCAAACTTTCTATCTATGCATATATTTCCTAATTATCTAGTTTTGAAAATTGTACAGAAAAACTACCTAATAAAAGTCTAACTAATTTACATATTTTGGCTGATCAATTTTAGGTTCAATCAACAAATAACAACAAACTTCCAAAGTATATCAATTATTTGGACGTTATTCACTACACAGCAGGTGTCGATGTTATTACCAATAGAGACCCCGGTCGATGGTATTTCCCTTTTGTTGAATACGCACGAAACATCACACATACTCTTGACATCCGATTATTTAATGTTGTCTCCTGGAACGCTTCTTGACTTGGCGCAACGCGGTGGCGTTAGCACAGTTGTATAGTCTTATGCGCAAAAACGAAATCTGTTCCTGGTTCTGTTGCTTCTGCGGCGCTTACAGGAATTGGCTTTCGTGAGTTCACAGATGCTGATCTGGCAATCTTCTGCGACATCAGAACTGGATAATCCGAATTTAATGACACTGGTTGCCTGTATTGCTCATGCACTAGGGACGTTAATTTGGTATCTACTGCAAATGGTGGTTGCGGTGCTCGACATACTGTGAAATTTTTAGTTGAGTGACAAAGTTTAAGTATAATCATCCGTGTAAACGACATAACCGGCTTCGTTTATGTTGTTTTCAAGTTGGACTTCAAATTTGTTCCCACGACTCAAAATTGGCTTATATGTGTCGGCTCGTCATCCGTCAGTGAACATTGCATCATGGTGTGAAGCTGCGGAAACGTTATTTATGACTCTGATCTTTGGTAGTAATGGAGTCCGGATATTATCGACTCAACTCATGATGAAGTGTTAACTTGTCATCATTTTTCCGCTTGCCGAAGAAATTCCTCAGGCAGATGTCTAGTTATGCGTGATTTTGAAATTGAAATCCTTGCAGCTTGATTGAATGTTTGCACAGCGGCAGATGTAACGAGACAAACGACCTCTCTCATGTTTATGGGCAGTGAAAATTTGTTATTAATGGCGTGGTGGTTTTTGTTGCGTTGATACATTCGTGATGTTTTGAGCAGTGTGACATTAGTGTGTTTTGATGATTCTACTCTGTTGGTAATTTTGATGTGCACTTTTCCTGGTCTGCTAATTCCTGCTGTTCGTAACAATTGATATAAATGATGAAATGGGTTGGCTTCTACACGCGGTAGGGCAAACCCAATTTCACAGAATTGCCACTATCTGTATGGCATCCCTCGCGGCATTTGTTCCCGCGGCTCAGTCGGTTGAGGGAACGGCGTGGGGATGAGGATGCCCAGATAGCAGCCTTGTTAACCGCGAAATAAAAATGAGGAGAAAACCATAACCCAAAAGGTTAGGCGAGGGAATTTGGACGGGTCATCGGACCCAGTAGTGGAAACACAACAGGAAATCTATCAACTCATCCTGCTGATAAGTGACCGTACGTGTGTATATATGAAGACTCTTAGTGAGTCATCACTAACCGGGTGTTAATAAAAAAACACAAATGGGCAGCTCGCCCTTTTTAATTTCTAAATTGTTAGTGGAGATGGTGTAGCAGCTGGCTCTAACGGAAAGGAAAAGTACAGCCTAGGCCGTATCAGTTCCGTCTCAGAAAGACTGTTAGAGGAACAGTCTGCTACCGTTTTGTTATTCACTGACACTTAGTTTTTATGCTTACCGATAAATACTTACCACTATGAACACACGTACCAACACGGCAGCAATCTCTGCAACCAACAACAACCACTTCACAAGCACAAAAAATAACTCCCAGTCTCAAACAAAACAACCAAATTAATTAGTATTACAACAACAAAATAATTGGTTTTCACTATGTTCTTTATTATTATCTTTTTTTCGTTTTATTTTTTTAACACCCTACACAAAAATCTAAACTCTTACACTCGCTAACACACTAAAAATCACTTAACCAATCTCTCCACGTTGAGACTTCAAACTCACTGACCTCTTCACCAAGATTTTGGTACGGTATTTATATCGTATTAATTAACTGATTGAGAAGGGAGGGGGAAATTTTTGTACAATTAATGTACTACTCTCTCAGTTAATTAATTTCATTTTTGCAATATTAACAAAATATTGCCATAAACACCGCCCATTTAAAAAGTGTGCTAATTTGCACTTGGGGAATTTATATTGCATGTGTCGCGGAAAGTGCAATTCCTCAATTTCTACATACAGGTAGTTCGATTACCTCCATGTAGAACGTTTACCCTTTGCGCGCACAACACAAAACACATGACTACGCAATCCAACAACAACATTAATATTTACGTTTACTCATTTGTGTTTATAATAACTACATTATAGGTACATTGAGTGACGTCGGTTGCAATTGGATACATACGTAGATATGAAATATTTTTATGTTCGTTGTATTGCATTTTATACCGTTTTCAGGTATATGAATGCAACAGCAAACACAAAGAAAACTAGGTGATTCCCGCATGACTAACTAATTAAAGAATCTTTGTGAAGATGATCTCTTCAAGGTCATGGTGGAATCACTTTGCATATAGGAAAGATTTTGGGAAATGGGTTGATAGCGGAATATGATAAGATTCCGTTACAGCGTGGGGAAAACCCAAACCCTGAGATGAAAAGAGATCTCATGCTCTATTTAGGCAGGGAAAATGATTTGGATCAGCTTGAAATAGCTCAACGTGGCGGACGCCCCACACCCTGAGATAGTCTCAAAGCCGAGCAACCTAACCCTACTTCCTTAATCGCTAAATCTAAATACTATAGCCTAATATTGTTATACACATGAATCTCTAATTTATTTAATATAATTTTACATAATTTATATAATATTTTAACAAATAAAACTATAATAATGTCTATTAATAATGTATCTTTTGCCTTTCAGTAAAAATCTAATTATTAACTAATACAACTAACTAACAAAATTCTAACTCTTATGGTACTATTAACCGTTCTTATTTATTGGCTCAATTTCGCAACGATTTAATATATAATTATCATTACTATGCTCGTTGTTCGTGCATGTCATTACTAACGCAGCTGTCGTGTGGTCCCTCTTCAACAGCTGGTCCGTCTCCTGGTTTCGGTCGTTGGTGTTGCCTGTGTTTGTGTGTAGGAACTTGGTCTATTAGCAGCTTGATATAGCATCCTTCCAAAATGCCTCCGCTTCCACTAAGCAATTACTACCACTACCAGTAAACCCAAGGTAACTAGTGTACTGGAGTAGTGTGATACATCGTGGACACTGATCTGGTACCATGTCTCTTCTTGCTGTAGCTCCTGCACAGCTGCCATAATTCCCTCTAGGTCTGTATCCATATCTTCTGTCAGTTTCGATCCCAGCACCCTTCCCACCCTTTGGGTCAAATTGAAATCCGGCAGAAAATATACTTTTAGCTCGGATGAATAGACTGTTTGACTCACTAACAGGTAATCTTTCCCTATTACTTGGCAGTCTGGGCTTAGGCTTAACACTCCGCTCCCCTGAATTGTGGATCGGCTCATGGCCCCTTACATATGACGTTAACTGTTCCTGTTTGGGCCAGAGATATTACCCATTTGTTGTCCTGGCTCAACGAGTACATGGTAGTTCTTTTCCTTGCAACCTGGATATTCCAGTTCTCCAGCTTCAGCGTCTCATTCATTAACAGTTGGACCTCGCAGGGTTTTAGCTCCTCTTGGGTGTTAAATAGGGCATGTCTGCGTTTACAGATGTATTGTCCATCCTCCCAACTTCTGCATTCCTTGAATTCTGACTCTGGCATTTGGTAGTACCAGGTCTGTTGTTTGCTCACCAGTATGATTGCCGCTGTCGGTTGCAATGAGATCATTCTGCCCTCGTGGATAGTGGGAACTGGATATGCCTTGAACACCTGATACTCGTCTTGGTCTAGCAGCGGTACGCATAATTCGAAAATTAAGTGTTGATTTATCAACCTGGCAGTTACCCTCAAGTTCCTGTATATTTGCACCCAGTGTCGTTGGTACTTTGGTAGTTGTACGTGCTTCGGTATCCATGTTTCTAACTTCTTCAGTTGCTCCTGTAACTGGGATGGCGTGATCAATCGGGTGTTTATGTGGCCTTGGTGTAAATCCACCATCACGTCAATAATTGCTTCTTGCATTTCCTTAAACATAGTGATCTGTATTGACACCTGCAGCACCATATCTATAAAATCGGCGTGTTTGGCCAGAGAGTTTATCTCCCTATGTATCTGATGGTATTGCGCCTTTGTTTGTTCCTGTTGTTTCTTAATCAGGTTTGCAGTCATATCTATTACGTGTGTCTGGTGTCTGGAGAGTTCGTTGGCATGTATTAGTCCTCTTTGTAGATCTTTAATAACCGCTTCATACTTTGCCGCTGACCGTTGGTCTAATACTCCGAATGCCTCGTTCATAAACGTCCCGATAAACTCCAATGGTGCCCGTCGTTTTCGCCTGGCCTCCTTCAACAACACATTCCGGCTGGATCAATTCCTCACAGGGCCATGCTTTGTCTGGAAACCAGACTGTTCCGTTGGGTTCTGAGCTCAGATTCACCCGCTCCTGACAGGCCTGATGGAGTCTGTCTACCACACCACTGATGCTATCCCACTCATGCCAATAGTTGGTGAGATCGTAGTAAAGGATCAGCTTCCAATCTTCCTGTGTAAGCCTGGCCCTACCAAGTTCCTCCATATAAATCCCCGGGTTGTTTTGGAATTGCATATAATCCAGCCTTCCTTCAATGGAGCATAGTCCCATCCATCCCAAGAACACTATCATTGCCACCTGCATCTTGCTCTCCTTGTTTTTGACTCACTGTGTAGGTTTCCTGTTTAGTAAAACATGCTTTGAACTATGAAATGTCCCTACCCTCTAGAATATTTATCTATACTAATTTAGTTCCTCTAAATCCTAAACCTAGTGTTGCTAAATGGCGCCACCTCAATCTCACTCCCTTAATTTATATGTGTACATTGAGCTAACCTCATTCCTATAAAAACCTAGCTTCATATTATACTCCCCTCATTACTATTACCCTAACTAATGCTGCTTAACTATTGCGCTGGTAATTTTTTTTTTTTTTTTTAAATCTCACGACATACCAGCCTTCACCTTACTATTACATTACCTAAGCCATCCTCTATGTGTACGAAGGTAATCTAACGGTAAGATGGCTCGCGACCTTTTTTTCTTTTATTAGCCGGGGATATCCGTTCTTCCCCCCTTCCTACGCTTCAGAATACCTTCGGCTTCATGGGTAGGCGGCGTCACTACTTTCCCTCTGCTTAGGTATTCTGTAAGTGTGATCACCCTTTTCTTTTTCATCTTACTTAATTCTTCTGTTTCTCGGGTTTCTTCCGTCTGCTGGCCGGTTACCCTCGACACCTCAGCCATGTCTGGAATAAACCGGTTGCCTTGTTAGTATTGAGTGGTGTAGAGGTATATGTCTTTATGACTAATTCGTTAGGCCGGATGGTTTACTCCGAATATCTTTTGAGCGGTATACCCCTAACGATTTTCCTTTATTATCCACCAGTTCATACGCTACATTTCCTACAGGCCGATGGACAATGGCTGGTAGAAATTTCTTGTCCAGCTTTGCTGAATAATACCTAGCGGCGTTACTCTGCGCAAAGTTGCGGACATACACCTCTTGCCCTACTTTCAGTTCACGGTTTGACGACCGTAAGTTGTATCGTGCTGTTTTTGCATGTGCTTGTTGCAGCTGTGCACGTACGATCTCTTTGGCCAATGTGAGTCGATCATCCTTGGCGCTTACCGTGAAGGTAGCCAAGGTTTGGTCTCCCAATAATCGTAATAACTCATACTGAGAACCGTAGCTAATCGTGTGCTGTCCAAAAACCAGGTATGATGGCGCATATTCCGTGGAGGAGTGTGACATATTGCGTAAAGCACTGCCTATCTGGCTCAGATGTTCATCCCAGGTCCGCTGATCACCCTTAACATATGCGCGGATTGCTGCCAATATAGACCTATTCACACGTTCCGACGCATTTGCTTGTGGGGAATATACTGGAGTAAACATGTGTTTAACTGTGTATTATTTCGGGCACTGAGTATACCGGAAAAACTCCATTCTCTAAATATGTCACTACCTTGCTGGCTGTAGCGTCACGTAAAGGCTTAATCAGCACAAATCTGGAGTAATGGTCTAGTACCACGAAAATGTAAGTGTTCCCGTTATTTGACCTGGGATAAGGACCTAGGAAGTCTAGATACCACTTTTGAAATGGTCTGTCGGACTCTCTATACTCTCCCATTTTTGGTCTCAATATGGTATTGGTGGCTTTAGTTAATTTACACATTTCACATTTTTGCACTTATTCTTTGGTGTCTTTAACCAAAGATGGCCCATAAAACTAACATTTCGTCTCTAACCATATGTGCTGCTGTAGGAGGTTTGTGTCAGCACCTTGAGAACTAGGCTGTTGGGAATCCAGAGTTTCCAACTAGGGATATCAGTCTTGAGGTCCAAGTCTCTTACTGGTTGATGGAGCAGCAATTTGCCATCCATGGCCTTGATGTTATCTGGTTTGGGCTTCATATTCATTACGGTCTCGATTAGTTTTTGATATTCTGGGCCGGTGAACTCTGGTGACTGCAGGTCCACTGCCGATTGAACTAAGTCTAGAGCAGCTACTTCATCCGAGTGTACTCGAGACAGAGTATCTGGTACTACGTTCTGTGCTCCTTTTCTATATTCGATTCTGAAGTTATAGCCTTGAAGTTTCAAACTCCATCTTGCTAATCGTCCTGATAGATCAATTTGGTTCATCAACCATTGCAGACTAGCATGATCTGTAATGATGACAAACTCATAGCCCTCCACATAGGCTCGGAACTTTTTTACACTGAGGACTGCGGCTAGACACTCCAGCTCTGTGACACTGTAGTTCTTCTGAGCCCCATTCAACTTATGTGAAAAATAAGCGATCGGGTGCTCTTCTTCTCTGTCATCTCTTTGGAACAAAACTCCCCCTACACCGGTTTTAGAAGCATCCACTTGAATGTAGAATTTGCGGGTGTAATCGGGATGTAACAACACTGGTGCTGAGGATAAACACGCTTTTAATTGCCTGAAAGCAAGCTCTGCCTCCTCATTCCATTTAATTCCACCTTTGGATTTCAGCAAATCTGTGAGTGGGGACGCAATCGATGAATAAATGCGAATTGGAATAAACTTGCGGTACCACCCACTCATCCCTAAAAATTGTCTAACATGCTTTATGGTTTTCGGGGTGCGGTATTCCTCTATTGCTTTCACCTTTTCTGGGTCTACTTTGATTTTTCCATCTCCTACTATGTGCCCCAGATACTTTAATTGCTTTAAGAGAAATTTAGACTTTTCTACGTTGATGGTGAGATTCGCAGCTGTTAGGTGATTTGCTACTACTTCTAATAATTCCATATGTTAGTCCAAAGTGGGAGAAGTAATTAAAAGATCATCTAGATACACGAAAACCCGATCATGTAATTCATGTGGGATCACCTTATGCATAAGACGACACATGGTTTGTGCAGCATTGCATAGACCGAAAGGCATTACGGTAAATTGATGTAAATGCTGTTTTAGCTCGTGCGGATTGATTGAGTGGAATTTGCCAAAACGCATCCTTAAGATCTAGGCTGGAGATGTATTTGGTATTTTCCAATCGACTGAGTAGCCCGTCTATAATAGGTAATGGGTAGGCATCTTTGATCGTCACACTGTTTAGTTTCCGCGCATCGAGACATAGACGGATCTTGCCATTACTCTTCCGCACTACTGCCATCGGAGAGCTCCAGGGGCTAGATGATTCTTCTATCACCCCCAATCCAATCATACGTTCAATTTCTTGATCCATATCCTTTTGAACTGCGGGTGAAATGGCATAATACCTCTGCTTGATGGGTTTCGCATCGCCAGTATCTATATCGTGTTCGACAAGGTGTGTTTTACCCAGACCAAGCTGAATCGATGAAGGAAATTTGTTCTTCACATAGTCTAATTTTGTTTGTTGTTCACTAGTTAGTATGTGCTGTTCATTAGTATCTATTTTTGGTGAACCGTCCGGATAAGATAATTCTGAGACAAAAATTTGCAACCCAAATTTTTCCCAAAAATCAGTTCCCAGGTACAACGGTTGTGACAAGGTTGGTGCAATATATAACCGAATTGTGTGTGTTTGGTTATTAAGGGAAACTGGTATATAGATATAACCTAATATTTGCTAAGTCATACCGCTGGCAGCTTGTACTTTTGATCTATGGGGTAGGTAAGACAAGCCATGCTTTTGGACAAATTGTTCACTCCCCTTACCTAAAACACTTATGTTAGCTCCAGAATCGAGTAGTCCTGAAACTGATTCTCCTTTAATTTTCAATTTTACATATGACCGATGATCTGACCCTGGTTGGATAACTGACGAAATGATTTGCCTGCGCCAAGTTCGGCGCATGCGAAAATATCCTACCCTTCGAATTTCACGCCTGTTATCCGTTTGGCATGAAACAGGCTGGGCAGACTGGGAAGATGTACTATTTGTTGACTTTATTTCCGCCACAGCCTTAAGATCTAGGCTGGAGATGTATTTGGTATTTTCCAATCGACTGAGTAGCCCGTCTATAATAGGTAATGGGTAGGCATCTTTGATCGTCACACTGTTTAGTTTCCGCGCATCGAGACATAGACGGATCTTGCCATTACTCTTCTGCACTACTGCCATCGGAGAGCTCCAGGGGCTAGATGATTCTTCTATCACCCCCAATCCAATCATACGTTCAATTTCTTGATCCATATCCTTTTGAACTGCGGGTGAAATGGCATAATACCTCTGCTTGATGGGTTTCGCATCGCCAGTATCTATATCGTGTTCGACAAAGTGTGTTTTACCCAGACCAAGCTGAATCGATGAAGGAAATTTGTTCTTCACATAGTCTAATTTTGTTTGTTGTTCACTAGTTAGTATGTGCTGTTCATTAGTATCTATTTTTGGTGAACCGTCCGGATAAGATAATTCTGAGACAAAAATTTGCAACCCAAATTTTTCCCAAAAATCAGTTCCCAGGTACAACGGTTGTGACAAGGTTGGTGCAATATATAACCGAATTGTGTGTGTTTGGTTATTAAGGGAAACTGGTATATAGATATAACCTAATATTTGCTCAGTCATACCGCTGGCAGCTTGTACTTTTGATCTATGAGGTAGGTAAGACAAGCCATGCTTTTGGACAAATTGTTCACTCCCCTTACCTAAAACACTTATGTTAGCTCCAGAATCGAGTAGTCCTGAAACTGATTCTCCTTTAATTTTCAATTTTACATATGATCGATGATCTGACCCTGGTTGGATAACTGACGAAATGATTTGCCTGCGCCAAGTTCGGCGCATGCGAAAATATCCTACCCTTCGAATTTCACGCCTGTTATCCGTTTGGCATGAAACAGACTGGGCAGACTGGGAAGATGTACTATTTGTTGACTTTATTTCCGCCACAGCCGGTATAGCTCCGGATCTGTATTGGATGCCACTTCTACCGTCCCCGTATTTGGCTTCGGGCTCTCGCGACCAAGATGAGGTTCCCGAGTGCCCTTCATCTCGGTTCTCCAGTTTCCCGCCGAATTGCATACTCTGCAATCTAGTTTGTAAGTGCCTTTTAACCCACAACCAAAACAAAAAACTGACGTAATGGGCCTCCTACAGTCCATGAAGTAATGTGAACCGTCACCACAATTCTAACACTTCGTGGAACTTGGTCGTGTATTGTGTGACGCCATTGCTCGCGATGGTGGTGTCTGAGCTTGCAGTTTACTTGAGATGGCTGAAACTTGGGGTTCGTGATAATCTGATTCATCTGTGTCTTGATATGAATGCCCGCCTTCTTCTACGTCTGCCCCTATTGAATCTGCATGCGACAATGCGTGTAATCTAGGACCTCTTGGATCGAACGCAACTTGTCGTCTAGGAGGTGGTCTATATACCTCAGGGTAATTCGAGTTTTGCAGAGTTAGCCCTGCTTCCGGGTTATGACCAAATCATCGCTACATTGCTTCCAGCGAGCTGCACCGCCGAATATACGCCGGAAGGTTTGGGAAGTTTTTCTCGTCGTGTAGTGCAAACTGTAACCCAGGCCTAATATTTCTTCTTAGGACTGTATAGATTGTACTATCGGATACTGTTTTATTTGATCGTAATGCAATCTTTTGAATGGCCTGATAGAACTCTTGCACAGTTTCTCGTGGATACCTCTGTTTCCTATTATTAAGCAACCGACGAACATCATCGTCCGTGGTACTTGATGAGAAACGGATTATCATCGCTTGCCTCATCTGTTCCCATGAAGCTCCTGGATTGCGATCTACTGTGCTCCAGAACCACTCAAAAGCTTCATCCTCTAGACAAAGATCTAGTATCCTTACCAGTTGGTCGTAAGGAATGCCTGACCTGTCTGCGTGCCATTCTACTCGGGTGAGAAACCGTTGGACTGTCAATTCACTACTAAGCCCTTGGAATCTTACTCTCCAGGTCTTTGCTTCCTGCCGAAGCTTTGAACTACTCCAAGCCATAACCTGATGATCTACTCCAGTGGAGTTATGTGGCTGTTTGAGTCTAGTAAACTCGTCGTGTGGAGTTTCATTTTGATAACTAAGATCCATTCTAGACAACCCTAAATCTAAATCTTCCAATGGGTCTTCTCCTAAGTCTAATAAGGTCAGCTGGGGCTCCTTTTTATTCCCCCCACTTGTTCCGGGCTCATTTTGGGAGTTTGGTGGAACTTCTACTGCTGGTACTTTTTCAGAATCAGGCATTGCAATAATTATTTTTGTTCATCTTTCTAGTGCCTGTTCTGTCGATAGTTCCCCGCGCTTTAATGCCGCTACTATTCCACCACAAGCTTCTACAGCTGTTCTCAATGTGGCAGACATGGCATAAAACTTTGGTGACCGGCTTACCTTGTTGGCGCGGCCTTGGATGTGTGTAACTTGGCGCGAGCCTCTGGTAACCAATCTTCTTTTGCGGTATTATCTCCTAACTTCTTCAACACCGTTTCGCGCAGCTGCAATAGTTTTCTTGTACATAATTCTATTTCTCTTTGTGGCTGTTTACGCGCAGCCTCATGCGCTTCTTTTGGAATAAGGAATGAATCATCACGCTCTTCTTCAAACCTTCTTACCAACGCCTCTTTCAGTGATCTCCCGACTAGCTTTATCAGCTAATCGCCGTACTTCGAACTCTACCAAGAGTTCATCATCATTCAACTTGTCTAAGTTGAATTCCATTTTTAAAAAACTTACAATATGTTTAACTAACAAAACAAAAAAAACTAGCTAACTAAAATTTAATTCTAAAAACAAACAAGAAAAAATATACACACGCACAGTCCTCCCGATCTCCCGAGAAGACAAAATATCCCGCACTCCTGGGTCAAACAAGGAAAGGAAAGGAAAGTTGAACTTGAAATTTTGATGAACTGATTTTACTCATTGGCTCATTGATTTACACTCTGATTGGCAGTCATACTCTAACCGGTAGAGGAGCTCAACCGTGCGATCGACAACCACTTCATCATGCCAGTCAAATGACGTTAGCGAGTCCTTTCAATTAAGGTCCTCGAACGACAGTTGCTATTTGTTTATCAATTATGAGTAATAACACGCCGGTTATCACTAAGGATTTCCACAATGTAGTATGACTTCACTTAGCTTATGCCCAATCCTGGAGTCTTATATTCGTCCACTAATAGAACCTAGGTATGAACAGCTAGGTGAGCCATACCCTGGACGTAGTTAAAACTAAATTTGGTGAACTGGCGAACCCCATCCCTAAGGATGAAAATTAAATTTAAAATGCTGAAGTAAAAATAAACGCAAATACCTAAATATACATTGTATTACTGGAAATCCATATTTTATTCGTATTAAACAAATTTATCCTTACTTGAAGTAATTGCTTACTACAAACTGGATAACAAAACCGAGGTAAATGGAAGGGCAACCTTACAATTCGAATCGGGATATGGAATGACGTTTCAAATTAATCTGGGAATGAGCAGCCCTTTATACCCCCGGTATTCTACCGGCCAAGAAAGGGATATGTCCATTACTCCAGGGATCACATCATTCACCCTTGCCTATTCAGAAATGTAAAATTGTTGGTTGTACACGGTACCGAAAACCGTACAACTTATAGAGAAACTAGATACCAGTTTTACATTGTGACAGATGTATTCTTGAATTCCAAATACTACCACAAATGTCGTTTTATCCCCCGGAGTGCGGGTTGGGACTTGCCACAGATAAACCAATCATTTGGAGATCCAGTATTGCAGCTCAAAAATTATTAATTCTACTCAGTACGTGTATGACCCAACATTGCATCTGGTCAGGACCACCAATAAGGCAGTACCGCAGCCATACTCGTACCAACAAGGATTTTACATTAGTCATTAATTGAAACTTGTACTATACGACCATTTGCACTGGTTGTATTAAAATATTTAAGAATGTTCGACAGTATATTAATGCCGATATAATTTAAATCAGAACAAATGTGAGAGAAACCTCAATTAAATTTAAAATAAGATATATTGGTGGTAGATCCTACCAAGATTCCTGGGCCAAATTATGGTCTCTTTTGGGCGCCATTTGAAATGGGTTGGCTTCTACACGCGGTACGGCAAACCCAATTTCACAGAATTGCCACTATCTGTATGGCATCCCTCGCGGCATTTGTTCCCGCGGCTCAGTCGGTTGAGGGAACGGCGTGGGGATGAGGCTGCCCAGATAGCAGCCTTGTTAATCGCGAAATAAAACTGAGGAAAAAACCATAACCCAAAAGGTTAGGCGAGGGAATTTGGACGGGTCATCGGACCCAGAAGTGGAAACACAACAGGAAATCTATCAACTCATCCTGCTGATGAGTGACCGTACGTGTGTATATATGAAGACTCTTAGTGAGTCATCACTAACCGGGTGTTAATAAGAAAAACACAAATGGGCAGCTCGCCCTTTTTAATTTCTAAATTGTTAGTGGAGATGGTGTAGCAGCTGGCTCTAACGGAAAGGAAAAGTACAGCCTAGGCCGTATCAGTTCCGTCTCAGAAAGACTGTTAGAGGAACAGTCTGCTACCGTTTTGTTATTCACTGACACTTAGTTTTTATGCTTACCGATAAATACTTACCACTATGAACACACGTACCAACACGGCAGCAATCTCTGCAACCAACAACAACCACTTCACAAGCACAAAAAATAACTCCCAGTCTCAAACAAAACAACCAAATTAATTAGTATTACAACAACAAAATAATTGGTTTTCACTATGTTCTTTATTATTATCTTTTTTTCGTTTTATTTTTTTAACACCCTACACAAAAATCTAAACTCTTACACTCGCTAACACACTAAAAATCACTTAACCAATCTCTCCACGTTGAGACTTCAAACTCACTGACCTCTTCACCAAGATTTTGGTACGGTATTTATATCGTATTAATTAACTGATTGAGAAGGGAGGGGGAAATTTTTGTACAATTAATATACTACTCTCTCAGTTAATTAATTTCATTTTTGCAATATTAACAAAATATTGCCATAAACACCGCCCATTTAAAAAGTGTGCTAATTTGCACTTGGGGAATTTATATTGCATGTGTCGCGGAAAGTGCAATTCCTCAATTTCTACATACAGGTAGTTCGATTACCTCCATGTAGAACGTTTACCCTTTGCGCGCACAACACAAAACACATGACTACGCAATCCAACAACAACATTAATATTTACGTTTACTCATTTGTATTTATAATAACTACATTATAGGTACATTGAGTGACGTCGGTTGCAATTGGATACATACGTAGATATGAAATATTTTTATGTTCATTGTATTGCATTTTATACCGTTTTCAGGTATATGAATGCAACAGCAAACACAAAGAAAACTAGGTGATTCCCGCATGACTAACTAATTAAAGAATCTTTGTGAAGATGATCTCTTCAAGGTCATGGTGGAACCACTTTGCATTTAGGAAAGATTTTGGGAAATGGGTTGATAGCGGAATATGGTAAGATTCCGTTACAATGACTTTTAAATCTTAATTGTGGCCTTATTGTAAAAATTGTTTAGGTGATAAAATTATTAGTTGACTGTTTTCCCCTTTTTTATGAGTTTTAAACTTAACCTACCATATTAAAGTAGATGGCACTACCTCAATCCCACTTTGCTAAAGTATCTGTATGGGATTGAGCCAACCTCATCCTTTTTTCTTTTTTTAAACTAATCTTAATATTATTCTTTCCTAACCCTATTGTCTTCACTAGTGTCGCTGGTATATTGATAATTGCGCGGAATACCAGCCTTCACTTTACCATTACATCACCTATGTACATGCCCGCCTATATGGATGGTCTAATGGGAAAGTGGATGATGTACACGTTCACGTCTTCTACGGCGGCGCTTCCAATTCCGGTGGGGGATCTTCGCTAGAAACTTCCGGTTGTAATACTCTTTGTAATCGGACGCAGTTTCTACCCAATTCAATAATGCCCTATTGCCATGCTCAGTCTCACAATGCCACTCCCAATTACAAGAATTCAACATTTACACTTGTAACCTTAACCTTGATGATAATACTGGTGCGGTTATAACATTACTGGGAATTAACTTTAGCTTTTTATGTATGTTTACATAAGCTCTACTTCCTAATGCAACAGTTTGGATTCCTCCCAATTTTTGATCACTATATCTGTTATAGGAGGGTGATTTAGATTTAACAAATTTTTGCCAAATTACTTGATGGCCCTTAGTCAAGGAAACTGCGCCCACTTCAATTGCACGTGACCTTGGTTCTAACATTGGGATGTTTGATGGTAAACGTCTCAGATACTTTTTTGTAATTTCTACACTTAAGGGACTCATGTAGAAATGGTATGTCTTTGATGAAGAAATCTTGAATAAATCAGAAAGGGAAGTCGTCGATAATTTAACCATATTAGCCGATTGACTTGGGGAGATCTCGACTGGTAAAATGGTATTACCTACCTGTATTTTATACTTACTTCTGATTAGAGTATCATTAACTCTACCATTCGTTTTATCTCTGAAATATTCCAAAGGAACAATTTTGGAAAATTTCCCTTCAACCTTAGCTCTGGTTTTATTTTTAGAAATTCCAGATGGCCTTTGTTCTACTGCAGATGGAAGTATGGTTTGGTCTGCTATAGGTGATGACTTACTACCTACTTTATTTTCAATTCCCTGATCGTCATCTGTTACTGGCGGGTGGCTCGGTACTGATCTTTCTGAGGTATTCGTGGTACTGGCGATGAAATCACTACTGATTTATGCGTCAGGCATTGTTTCTTTTGCAATTTTCGCAATAGCCTGAGATGTAGTCGTTGCGCGTGCTCATTTTTATAGTACGCACTTGACGCAGAATCAGTTAACGTTAATTTGGTGGCAATTTTTGAACCTCCTCTAATTCCCTAAAACACACTATGGCCTCTTTTTCAGGTATTGTGATGACCAAACCCTCCAATTCTTCTTGAGCTTGCTTGAATGTTATCCTACCCCGTTTGATCCGGGATATTATCCTTCCACTTTCGGTTACAGCTTCATCTAAGCCCTCGAACATCTTAAAGGACTCTTGGGTTTTAGTTACCCGATTGGTTCTACCCTTGATATGCACCAGTTTTGCCATCGCCTCGGACAACCAATCGGCCACAGCGATATTGTTCCTTAGATTCTCGACCATACCCTGACAGCTGTAGAAGTTTCTTGGTACATGCCTCTGTCTTACGCTGCGGTTGTTTTGCGCGGCGACATGTGCCTTAAATGTCGCTAGAAATGAATCTTTACGCTCTACTTCTAATCTGCGAATTAACACTTGCTTTAAGATTTGGGATACTTCCTGGTTAGCCTTAACTACCAGGTTGCGCACCTCAAACTCTATACGCAACTCCGCCTCGCTCAATTTTTCTATGTTGAACTCCATCCTTAGACAGAGTTCCTAACTATAACTTATTTATAAAAAAAAAATTGTGACCATTATAAACCTAACATCTTATTACAAAAAAAAAATTAATTCTAAATATATACAACCACAGTCAATTCCACCCTCGCAACGAGGTGACGGTTAATTCCCACTACTTGGGTCAAACAAGGATAGGAAAAACGGAAATGAAACTAATTTGGATGCAATACAAAATGTCAACCCAACCAGCAATGGCATTCATAACTTCGATTTTATCGCAAGTGAGACACATTGCCTTGGTGAAGCCATTTGGTATTTTATTAATTTACCTATCTTGACTGATACCATTCTCTTGCCCTCTTATCTCACAGTCATCATTCAATTCTACCTTAGAAGACGACCTGACTGTGTGAGTGGCAGGCCGAATCGTTCATTCAAATAGGAACAACAACACGCCGGTTGCTGTTGCGAATTTCCATAACTTTGCGATACCAACTCAGCTGATTTATGGCCAACTTGTATTCATGCACATCCACTTGCAGACACCTAAGTGTGACCAATCGGATGAATTGTATCCTGGATGTACCTAACCTAACAATGGGAGGACTGGCGACCCCATCCCGAGGGATGATATTTAAAATTTAAACCGAAGTGGAAAGTACGCGAAAACTTAAATATAAAATCATTTCTGGAAATTCCATTTTCACCAATTTTAACGACAAAATCTAACCTGTGGTAAATTCTATCCACAAGCTAAATTGTCGATTAACGGAGGATGATTAGGGTTTCAAATTTTACAATACCAACCGGGATTGGGAATGACGGGTCAGCTTGCCTGAGAATGAGCAGCCCTTTATACCACCCAAGATCGTCGCTTGGCAGGAAAGAGATATGCTCATTACTTCAGGGATCGCATCACTCACCCTTACCAATGTAGAATTGCAAAATTGTTATTTGTACATGGTACTCTAAAACCGCACAAAATTTTTGTTGGTCATATGAACTGTTGTAAAAAGAATGGATCGCCGAGTTCCATATACCACCACAAATACCAGTTCACCCCCCCGGAGTGCGGGTTGGGACTTGCCACAGGCGAACTGAATATTCGGAGATCCGGTACAGGAAAATGACAATTTAAGAAACTCATTTGTGTGTGTACGACCCACCCAGAATTAGGTCAGGCACACCGAAAAGGCATGACCGCAGCCATACTCACACAAACAAATTTCTTATTCTATTCACTAGAGATTCATTACACTGTTTAACACTTAAACCACCTTTTCACTAAAAAAAAATTTAATTTGGCCGAATTTCCGGCCACACTAAAAGCTGTACAGCAATAAGATTTGCTGATATAATATGAAATCCAAAATGAACTACCTAATTAAATTTAGATTTAAATTGGATTTCATGAAAACACAATGAGGATTTATAGAAATTTTGGCTGAAGCCGAACATTTGGGCGCCACTTGAAACGGGTTGGTTAACTTTAGCAACAGCCAAAAATCAACCCGGTTTCACAGAAATGCCACTTTCTGTCCGATACCCCACGCGGCATTGATTCCCGCAGCTCAGTCGGGCAGAGGGAATGGTGTGGGATCAGGGTACCACAGATGGTGGCCTAGATTACCGCATCAGAGAAAAGTTAATGAAAAAAAACACATTGGGAATAAGAATTGGGGTATCGGACCCCGAAGTAGTGGATAGCATGACCTGCCCATTACGCGGGCAGCATCAACCGTGGTTGTATTGGTAAAATGTTTAGAATAACAGTTTACCCTAGTCTAACTAAATTTACTATAACTATTTGGCCCATGGGCCCTAATGGGGTGGTGTTAGTAAGGAGAGGGGTTGATAGTGGTATGCTATCTAGGCCTGTGAAAAGAAAAGAGCCGCTTAGCGTCAACAATTTCTTTGTCACAGGCTATCGGTAACAACCCACTATCGTTATTTAATTTGTTAATAACGCCTCCAGACCTCGAACTTACCTCATGTATCCTGCACCAGACCAAAAAAAAATAAAAAACACAAAAAAAATCCACAGATAATTTTCACAAAATAAGTTTATTGTAAACTAGACCTAACCAGAAACTTCAAACTCTCTAAAAAAACTATATGACCACCGGTTGGTCTATCTCAAAACTGACTGACTGCCTAACTTTTCTTTCCCCAAAACCAAAAAAAACATCGCGGTATGTTTTTCGTTATCAACAAAAAAATTGATTGAGAGGGGGAAATACTATTTGAATTGGACAATAAAAAAACTCTCGATCAATACAAAAAAACATTTTTTTGTTGATGATAATCGAAAACGATTATTAATTAACGCGCGTGTAAGAATCTTACATGGTAAATTGGTCACAACAACAAATACAACATTTTCAATAATTGTATCGGTCATTGTCTTTTACCTATGCACAAGTAAAAACCACATACATTTCAATATGTGCATCAACGTCATAATTAAATTACGCTAATGAACATATTTGAGTTCATTTAACCGCGGAACAGAAAACATTCGTATATGAATGAATCATGTTACCTTGAATTAAATAAACTCCAAAAGAAATGTAGAAAATCAAAACATGACGGTCACCTTACATTAGAAATAATTGAAGATATTATCTTCGAGGTCATGTTATATAGGAAATTTATTTTATTAGGATAGGTTGGTAACAGAATTAAATAGAATTCTGTTACAAGTTAACCAATACTTAACAATACAGTCAATAGCAGATTGGTTAAGTGCGTTTCCTATCAAGGTTGCAGTCTCGAGTTCGATCCCCACTGAAGACAAAATAAAATTTATTGTAGTATAAGCTAAATAATGCATTACTACGAAGACCCATCGATAGCACAAAATCGATCTCGAAGTTACTTAACGGGTCCGGGAATGGAGTTTGTCTTCCATAAATCCGTATGATGATGACCTCTTGTCCCACCAACCCATCTCTAGATAAAAAAGATTCCTCTATTTGCATGATGACGCTTGGTGTCTACCAAGGACACAAACCAGCTAACCAAAAGTTGCTACTCTGTTTGTTGGTCCGCATGGCCGCGCCCAAATCTGTCAAAACACACTAATGAAAGATGCCGAAAATTGCAAATCGAAAACCACTTTGAACTTGACCTTGACCATAGGATTTTTTGTGCTCGTATATTAAAAGATGCCAAAATTTACAAATTTAGACCTCCATATAAGATTACATGGGATTTCGTGCTCGTACTCTCATAGTTTAACTACTCATGAAGGTTTTCAGAGTTGTGTCATAGTTCTGGCAATGGGCAAATATGGCCCAGAAACTTGTAGGTTATGATGTACATTATTTTTCATCATTTTTTAATTCAAATGATTACTGATGGTCGGCGATTGAACGTCGTAAAGGAAAGACGTGATTTTTGTCTCTCCTTTAAATAAATAAATAAATAGTTTAAATATGTGTTAATAATTGATTAATTATAATATTAATCATAATATTATTTATTAATATATGTCTTATGAAATAAATAAATAATAATATTAATAATAATTTGTGTGTAAAGAAGTAATAAGTAAAGTGAAAAGTTATACGTATTGTGTTAATATATTAATTTGTGTGCGGTGCGCTTGCAATGGTGTAGGATATGTATATAACAATTTCGTTTATATGCATTTCGACACCGTTGTTTGAATGCATCGTACGCATTGTATGTTAATATTCAATTTGTAGGACTTTTTTGATTACAAAGGATACTTAAGATAAGTGTTATTTTTATTACTTTATTTTACATTATACATTATATTATATTACATAATAATCAATGAATCGTATGGATGAGTTATTTGTGTTGTTGTGGTATGAAACAGTTTGTGACGACAGTTGCTAGCATTCATTCTATGTAATCTGTTTCTATGAAAAATACTGTCGTGGTCTCTAATTTTTATAATTTTGTTTTTTCTCTCGCATACGTATTGTTTATAGTTTTTTATGTACACAGTGAATTTGTTGAATTTCGTTATATGAGTAGATGGTATTTTCTTGGAAAAGTTGAACAAATCACGACGAAAAAGCTAATTTAAAATTTGGATATCAAGTCTTTATTGCATGTTGTACTGAAATCCTTATTTCTTTTAATTTTTTTATTTAAGGATATACATATAAGTGAAAATATGGTATATGAGATGCGCAAAATATAAACAAAATGATCGTATAATATTCTCTGCTCTCTCACGGTTGTATTTATATTTTTGTAGTGGATTACACTAAGACTTCGTATTACGTTGTCTAAATGGGCGAATTTCTTTGGATTTGCACTAAATGTTCTTGAATGTGGATGATTCAATTTGTGAATTGGGAAAGTCGATTAGACTTTAATTGTTCATAATTTGTTGATTTGTTATATGTATAATAATTTAGACTTTTGTTAACTTTGTGAGATTTTTTGCCGTCGTTGTGGAGAGGCGGCTGACGTTGACCTCTCCTCGTCGACCTGGGTTGGCGTCATCGGCAAGGGGTGGATGTTGTCGCAGGTCGAGATCGCGCAAAATGAATATTGTACATATAAAGGAATGTATAGTTTTGGCGATTGGAAGGGGGTTATACTTTTTCTCTGTGGTGCGAAAACTGGATTAGATTTTGACGAGTGGTGTATGTGTGTGATTGGTTTACACAGGATGTGCGGCGAGGATGTGCTGCAGCTGTATTGCAGTGAATCTTTTTTGATATTTGGAGTGATTTGAATGGGTTTCGTTCATGGTGAGTAATGGCTCGGTGTCTGTGGTTTGTGGTGGTTGTTCGTTGAACGTTGTGTTTCTCAACTTGCGGAGAGTTGTGTTCATGTGTGTTCTGTCGTTACCTGTATTTATAAGGTATTTTTGACTGTTTTGAGTTGTTTTGTTTAGGACTTGAGGTAGTTCTCATTTGTTAGTGTATGAGGGCGGATTTGCAGTTTTGTATTGAATCATTGCCTGAATGTTTGATTTGTATGTCCAAATTGGTTTCTTTGCTGAATGCTTCGGGTGTTTTTGTTGGAGTTTGCCGTCGATTTGGCGGGGGCTGAGAGCTCATTTTGAGAGTTTTGGTATGATCGGTCGCACGCTGAAGTTTTTGGGCTGTAGGGTTGCCATGGTTCGTTTGTGATCTGACATGGATTCGTCACGGCTTTGTGAAGCGTGGTTTTTGTTGAATGGTGGTGTTGGCAGGAGGTCGCTTGGTGGATGGTAGTGGTTTCATGGTGGGAAGATTCATGCCGTCTGTTGGGATCGTTTCGAGGTAATTTTAGCTCCTGGATGGACATTGCATAATTCTCTTGGTACATTTTACTACGATTGTTTGTAGGGTGGTTTCTTCCACGCTTTGATTTCGGAGATTTTCAGAGAGAGCTATTTTGGTGATGTTCTTTCATCCTATTATTCAGCGTTTGTGTAATAAATTGTTATATTTTTATTTTGGTTTGATTAGCGATAGAATTTTCCGTTTCCGTATTTCTTCTGTGCATTGAGAATATAGTGTAGGTAATTTATGATTAGCTGTTTTCTATATTGTATTTCCTTCATAATCCATCATTTTTGCAAGATTAATTGCAACTATGTTGGAGTTGGTAACGAATCCTATTATTTACCGCAAAACTGCCTTTTTGTGACACTCAATGGGTTACTAGTATTTTCTCACAGCTTATTAGCGATATTTTTGCTTTATAAAAAGAAATATTATTTGCATTGGATTTGGGATTTTAACAATCTTAACATAACGAATTGTTTATCGGCAACTTCGTTATATCTATGTAACTGAAAAGCTAGAAATATTTGATATAATTAATATAATTATTCAAAAGAAAGAGAAGGTTTGTATACTTCAATACACCAACGACTGGATGTTTGTCATAAAATGCAACGTTGCCAATCTTGACTGTTTTAGTACAAGAATTATAATTATTAATTCCCAATTTCAAATCAACCCTAAATATTAATCTACATGTACAGTGCCGAGCTATTATATTAAAATTATTCGGTTCTCAGGAAATCTCATTCAAATATATTTAATATACGAGTACATATTATCCCTCTTTTAAGATACTGGTACGATTTATATTTAATTTTAAAAATTATAAAATAAACTTATTTATCATTCATTTTAGAATAATTTTTTCAAATTTTATCTAGTTGCCTTTACTTAAATATTGCTTAAATACTGCTGGAAGGTAGCAGGAAAGCCATTGACGACACACTAATTACTAATTTACGTTTGTTACCAGTCTGAGATGAATCGTTTATGACAAGTCTAATACGAGGTGACAAGTCATAGACGAGTCGCATGTGTCATGTCAGATTAATTTTATGTGATATATCCCCAGCAAACGTAGAAGAAGTTCCAGAACTAGTGCAAAAGTAGTGATAAAAGTATTTGTTTCCTTGTGAAAAAGGATGGGTGTCGGGAAGAATTCATCAGTTTTATAACAATTTTTAGTAAACATACGAAATTTTTGCGAATTCTAAATTATTTAGGATATTTTAATGGATGGATATTTTAAGGGATATTTGAATGCAATCCGGTAGTTAATTTAGTTAATCTGTTTTTTTTTGTGCTATTTCGTGTTCGCCCAATTCAACGGTTAAATACTAATGAATTTTAGAGTTATTTTGAATATAGTTCAAAATAACTTTGGTTTCAGGAAATTCTACTGTAAGTTGCGGAGTTGCAGAATGATTAAATTAATAAATGTTTCAATTATTTAGGAAGCCGGAAAATATGAATTTAGAATTAAATTTCAGGAAATTTACAGATGCTTGTGAATTAATGCTTCATTGTAATTGCTGATTGTGTAGTTTAGAATTGTGTTGTCATTTTATTACTAACGACTTTACATAGGTGTCTGTCACGGGTCGAGTCAACCAATTTTGGTTAGGAAGCCGAAAAGTATTAATAGAATTAAATTTCAGGAAAATTCCAGATGCATGTGAAATAATAATATTTTTTCTTAGGTTGCCGTTTTAAAGAAGCAATTGTTGAAGACCAATACCATCGTTATCCATTAACCTATTAAGCCTTTATCCTTCATCTAGTAGATTAGAATTGTGTTGTCTTTGTGTTACTAACTATCGGCTATACCTAGGTGTCTGTAACCGGGCCGATTCTGTCCCACTTAACTAACCTATCCAATCCTTCGGTTTTGTTATGTGTAAAAAAGGGTGTACGGTGGATCCGGCGTCATCCGGGAACTCAAGCCTAAGAACTTGGTCGTACATTCAAAATCAATCAATCAATCAATTTTTTAATTCAAATGATTACTAATCAAGATTGTGCCCAGTTCTCATCAATCACATAATGGAATGGTTAGGTCTATCAAATGTCAATGTCGAAGATGAGTGACCTAATTGACCTAATCCGTTCTTTAGGATGAAGTTAAATATATAATTGAGGTATTAATATAATATTATCCAAATTAAATATGTAGTTTGTTTATGGCTAGGTTTCAAAATTTTTCGTTTTTTTAAACGTACACATCAAGTTTTTCAATATTTTACCTATAAAAAGCGAAACTTTGCTTCAAGTTGTTAAGAAACATAAAATTGAGGTTATAATACATGATTATCAAGATTAGTCATGAAATGACGTAGACAATATAAAATTTAGTTCAAAAATATCAAAAATTTTGATTAGTATCGATCTAAAAATTACGCCTGACCTTAGTTTGTTTTTACGCCGTAATGACGACGTTAATTTGTAATTTTTACTGTCTCTAGATGGCAAATCACATTTAAATCTTTAATCACATTTCAAATTTATTAAAGAAACAAACCGTTTGCATATATTATAGAGGCATTTTAATATTAATACTAAGAAAAAATACTAATAAAGAAATTTATTTTCTCAGTATCAGACAGCCTTAATCATTCCACCAATTCTTTTCTATTCTTTATATACAACATTGTAAGTTTTCCCGAAGGAGTATATATATAACGATTTATATTTGTTATCCTACCTACAGTTCGCCATGAGCGAAGCAATCTTCCTCTAATTGTGACTTATTGGTGGCATGGCAAAATTTAATCTTACTAATCTTACTTAACATTTATTAATACGTAGATAGTGTCCATTATTTTTACTGAACTTTTCAATTTGGGGTGAGAAATCTTATATTTTTAATTAATGCTAAACTTTAGAAATAAATACTTATTGTTGATAGATTATTTTATTTGAATATTTTATTTATTAGCTATAATTAATATGTTATAAGCGAAACTTTTTATTTATGATATTTGTATTTGCAGAAAATTGTGATTACTAATATCAATTTCAAGAAATATCTTGATGAACATACAAAACAGAAATTTTCTTGTTAAATGTATGGAAAAAGAAGGAGAAAAAACTGTCAAAAAATTAATTAACATAGTTTTTTATTTGAGAACCAAAGCGTGGCAGATAACAGGAAAATACCGGGTGTTTCTTTTAAACGGAGACGATCAAATATCTCGAAAAATATCCACTCTACGGAATCTCCAAAATCGGATAACTTTTTGTCAATGGGCACGTGAACAAATACAACAAAACCCCAATTTTAGTTTAAAAGTTACCCCCGCCCCACCTACAAAGCGGGGGGTGGGGGACTATTGTTTTTGCACTAATGTATTTCCCCCGCGGTATGATTAAATTTTGATTATGGACATTTTTCCGTAGAGTGGCTATTTTAAAAGAAACACCCGGTATATGTATATAATAATATAAAAAGTTAACTAACAAACTTTATTTCAGATAAAATTTAGTTAAGCTACCACTTTGAATCTTTATCTATCTTTAAATTGATTGAATTAATCTTGAAATACCAAGAAATTGTTTATAGGCGTATACATTTAGTATCATTTATTTTATTCCATATCGATACAAATTTATTTTATACAGGTATCAGTATTATAATTTAAAGTATAAAATTGTGTTGTCCTGTATTAACAACTGTTTATTGCATGCTATTTTATTAACAAAAGACAACTAATAATTGACTACTTAGTTGTCTGAAACCAGGTCAAACCGGTCATATTTAATATGACTATCCTATCCTTCCATCTTGTTAAGTGTAATAAGGGTGCATGGCGGTCCCAGCGTCATCCGGGAGTCTCGCTAAATTTCCTAGTCGTATACTCAACCAGTCAATTAATCAATCTACATTGTATGACGAAATGCCCTGTTATAAACGTTACTCTAAATATTACAATCATCTGAAGTCTTCGAAATCGCTTATTTAAATTTTTTTTCCTAACCGTTGGTATACCCTCATTCATTTGGTCGATTTTAACACCAAAAAAATTTTCCTTTCTTTATGGACCTTTTCATAATAGGCGTCTATGTTTTATCATAGAGAAACCACTATCGGAGGCCTAAACCACAGGAAAATTCATTGTTCAATCAAATTCTCAATGTCGTTACAAAATGGAAAAATAAATCTAGTGGCAGTTTATAGAAAAGTTTAGCTAAAACGCAAACCTCATTTTTGAACTATTTACTCAATATACATATAGGGTTTTTCAATAATAGGAATGATATGATGTTTAAGCGACGTTTCGGCCATTTGTAATATGTCATGATCTGTCATTTTTTGTTTCAATGTATTCAGTAATGTTTACAATTTCAACATGGTGAGATGTACGCAAGAACAACGTTTACAAATTATTCAGATTTATTATCAAAATAATCGTTCTCCAATTGAAACTTTTCGTGCGCTTTTGCCATTTTATAGTCGTAATAATCGTCCAAGTGTGCTCGCTATTCGTCGAATTGTTGAAAATTTTGAACGTACATTTTCTTTCCATAATGTTGAAGTGCCAATAAGACAAAGATTCGCTCGAAGTAATGAAAATATTGCTGCCTTTCAGGCAAGTGTTGCTGAAGACCGCAATTTGTCGATTCCAAGACGTTCTCAAGAATTGGGACTGTCTCAAACCACAACCTGGCGGATTTTGAGAAAGGATTTGGGTTTGCATCCGTATAAAATTGTTCTCAATCAAGAACTGAAGCCATTGGACCACCGTAAACGTCGTGAATTTGCTGATTTTACCTTGGAACAACGATACCGATTTTTTTAAGAAAATCATTTCCGATGAGGCTCACTTTCATCTGAGTGGGGCGGTAAATAAACAAAACTGTCGATTCTGGTGTGAAGAAAATCCACAAATTATTCATGAAAAACCATTACATTCACCTAAATTGGCAGTTTGGTGTGCTTTTTGGTCTGGTGGAATCATCGGTCCGTATTTTTTTCGAAATGAAGCTGGTAACACCGTTACTGTCAATGGAGACCGGTATAGATCGATGATAACCAACTTTTTATGGCCGAAATTGGAAGAAGTTGATCTTGACAACATTTGGTTCCAACAAGACGGGGCTACGTCCCACACAGCAAGTGCAAACATTTTTTTTTAAAGAAATCATATCACTCTTATTGGAAAACCCTATACATACATATTTCTCGCCCAATAAGAAAACAAATGCTTTTGCACTTACATATAAATTTATAATTCAATATTTTTATTTAGAATATAAAAAATATAAAAATTTATAATTAAATATTTTTATTTAAAATATGTCTAAATTTTTTCATTTATCAATATATTTGACAAATGATATCACTCCAAGTTTTTGTTATTGTTTTATCACTACGCACTCGAAAAATAAAACAAAATTAAAAAATGCAGCCAAGATGTACCGAAAAGTTTTTTATTACTACTTTATAACCTTATTTTATATAGGCTGTCTCAGCAAGAGCGCCGGATTTAAATTTGCCGCCATTTTGTTAATACGAGTTGTATGGTGATTTTTTTTTGACAGTTGTCACTTACAGGCCACGCGATTTAAGAATATGGAGAAGTATTCAAACCAACACCGTTTAATTATTGTAAAAACACATTAAAAAAATGGTGAAAGTTTTGCGAAAACAGTTCGCCAATTACGTCAAGTTTTCGGTGCGCCAAATGAATCGACAGTGAGGCGATTTAATTAATTTTAATGATAAAATTGACATTTTTTTATTTAGATATTTTTGATTCCCTTGGTGCTGTATGGTAACATTTTGAGTGATATGTGCGCTGGCCTAGTTGGTGGTTTAGGCACAGGATATATATAAGCAGAACTGCCATTGCAAAAACCAAGACATTTTTTTCCCTACCTTATTTTTTTACAACTCTGTGGAGGAACTCTATGTTATGGATTAAATCCAAGAATTTGCTACAAGTTGCTTTTATAAAAATTATCTTAAATATTATTTTTATTAATTATAAAACTCAAAAAATCCTTAAAAAATGAATTGTATCATTTTTTAAGTCAACGGATAAGTGATTTGCTCACTTACATTGCAAAGAGAAGTGCCCATTTCCTCGTACTGTGGTAAGATTCCATCGACCAATTTCTCTCGTGTCCGCTTACGATCTGTGCTTAATAAACTGTCTAATTTCCGGAAAACGAATTAGTGTCGAATCCATATATTAGGATGCACTGACTAGCATGCAGGTTCTGATATAAATTCACTAAGCCCGTGTTTTTGGATTAACCCCAATTCAGCTAGTAATGTTGTGCGTAATGATGAATCTAGATGACTCCCTCTTCGTTATTGCGATCACTTCGTAACAACATTAGGGTACCATATTTACCGCACACAACTAATGATTGCCCCGAATCACATGCAGCAATAGAAAATAGTGGCATATTTGCCGAACATGCTTGCCATGATCGCTTTAAATTCTAATGACTGCAGTCCTGTAGAAACTTTCGTTCAGGTATACTGTATTCGACGAATGACGACTATGGAGTTGGTTGCATTTATATACTAGTCTAGATGATGTGCCTGAATCATTCGTTGGGGATGAATGTATAATCAGGGTGTCAGCGAACATGTGTTGCCATTCGGAATTCATTGTAATTTCCGTTTCACTTTTACGTTGCTACCGTAAATTTTCTATCTCTGTTTTGTTTACTGGATCGGCCAGGGACACGTCATGACAAATAATTTTATTTCAATCAATTCTGTATTTTGACCAAAGAGTACTACTTGTAGTTCCATTTGAATTATAAAATTATACATTAAACTGTTACTGAAATAGTGATTTAAAAAACCATTACCGTATAATCACTTTTACTAGTGCCGTTTGTTACAAAAATTATCTTTTGCGGTCATCACATTGATCTTTTTACGATTATTAATATCATTTTTTAGATCATTCGGGACAACGTTTCCTTGATTTCATACAAATTATTCTTTCCAAACTATTCCTTATCTAGTATTTGAGCTTGCACGAAATTTGCTTGGCATATTTTATACCAGTCCGCAACACTTCCTGCTACCATATCGATATCAAAATGTTTGCAACTTGATTGATTGATTGATTGATTTTGAATGTACGACCAAGTTCTTAGGCTTGAGTTCCCGGATGACGCCGGGTCCACCGTACACCCTTTTTTACACATAACAAAACCGAAGGATTGGATAGGTTAGTTAAGTGGGACAGAATCGGCCCGGTTACAGACACCTAGGTATAGCCGATAGTTAGTAACACAAAGACAACACAATTCTAATCTACTAGATGAAGGATAAAGGCTTAATAGGTTAATGGATAACGATGGTATTGGTCTTCAACAATTGCTTCTTTAAAACGGCAACCTAAGAAAAAATATTATTATTTCACATGCATCTGGAATTTTCCTGAAATTTAATTCTATTAATACTTTTCGGCTTCCTAACCAAAATTGGTTGACTCGACCCGTGACAGACACCTATGTAAAGTCGTTAGTAATAAAATGACAACACAATTCTAAACTACACAATCAGCAATTACAATGAAGCATTAATTCACAAGCATCTGTAAATTTCCTGAAAATTAATTCTAAATTCTTATTTTCCGGCTGCCTAAATAATTGAAACATTTATTAATTTAATCATTCTGCAACTCCGCAACTTACAGTAGAATTTCCTGAAACCAAAGTTATTTGAACTATATTCAAAATAACTCTAAAATATCCTAAATAATTTAGAATTCGCAAAAATTTCGTATGTTTACTAAAATTTTTTTATAAAACTGATGAATTTTTCCCGACGCCCATCCTTTTACACAAGGAAACAAATACTTTTATCACTAATTTGCACTAGTTCTGGAACTTCTTCTACGTTTGCTGGGGATATATCACATACAATTAATCTCAGACATGACACATGCGACTCGTCTATGACTTGTCACCTCGTATTAGACTTGTCATAAACGATTCATCTCAGACTGGTAACAAACGTAAATTAGTAATTAGTGTGTCGTCAATGGCTTTCCTGCTGGAAGGTAATATTTAAGTAAAGGCAACTAGATAAAATTTGAAAAAATTATTCTAAAATGAATGATAAATAAGTTTATTTTATAATTTTTATAATTAAATATAAATCGTACGAGTATCTTAAAAGAGGGATAATATGTACTCGTATATTAAATATATTTGAATGAGATTTCTTGAGAACCGAATAATTTTAATATAATAGCTCGGCACTGTACATGTAAATTAATATTTAGGGTTGATTTGAAATTGGGAATTAATAATTATAAATCTTGTACTAAAACAGTCAAGATTGGCAACGTTATCAAAATGTTTGCAACTGACAAAAAATTTTGTCATTGAACATGAACATTTTTTTGTCAAATATATCTAATAAATATGTCTATCTATATCGTCTTTTGGTTGGCAAGCCTGAGGCATTCATTTGCTCAAAATTAAAAATATTTCAATTCGAGTGTGGAACTAGTTGGCAGGGCATAAAGCATTTCACGAAATTTGATTGGTTTTGAGTGCGGAAGCCAGTGCGTATACCCAAACTTTTGTCTTGTCTTTCTGAAGTACAAAAAGTGCATTCGGCGATTTTTACAATAAGTGAAATTATTCAACAAAGAAGTTTCATTAAATTTTGTGTGCGGAATCAATTTTGTGGTGCCGAAACGTTCAGAATGTTGCAAAAGGCCTTCGGTGATAATTGTATGTCGCGAGCAAGTGTTTTTGATTGGTACAAATTGTTCAAAGAAGGTCGTCAACATCAACTGATGATCAACACGTTAATAAAATCAAGGAATAGGTGATCGAGAATCGACGATTAACAGTCAGAGACCTTACTGGAATCGTTGAAATATCGGAAGGATCAGTGAAAACCATTTTGAAAGATCATTTGGGCCTAAGAAAAGTGAAAGCACGATTGGTTCCAAAATCACTCAATTTTTTTGGAAAAACAGCGTCGCGTTGACGTCTGTGAAACAATGGTTTCCGACTACCAGGACGTCATGAAACGTATTATAACTGGCGATGAATCTTGGATCTATGCTTACGACCCGGAAACAGACGATCAATCGGCCGAATATCGTGCCAAAGGTGAGCCGAAGCCGACAACCACGTCAAAGCATGTCAAAAATCAAAGTGATGGTGACAGTTTTCTTCGATTATCGAGGTGTGGTGCACTCCGAATTCCTTCTGACCGGCCAAACTGTCAACAACGGTCGACAATGCTTGGTTTTTGCACCACGATAATGCACCTTCTCATACTGCATTGGTTTTACGTGATTTTTTCGCCAAAAATTCCACCCATATCGTTCCGCAACCAATTATTATTCGCCTGATTTAGCTCCGTGTGACTTCTGGCTGTTCAGCAAACTCAAACGACCGCTCGCAGGAAACCGTTTTGAGTCAATTGAAGACATTAAACGTGAATCGCTACGCTCATTGAAGGCTATTCCGGAAATTCACTTTAACAACTGTTTCGAGGACTGGAAAAAACGTTGGCACAAGTGTATTGAGGCCGGGGGGGGAGGGATTACTTTGAGGGGGACGATATAGATTTGGAGAAATAAATAAAGAATTTTAAAATTATGAACAAAGTCTTAATATGTTTTGCCCACAGTATTACAATCAAAAATATTACGGTGGATGGTAAACGCACCTCAGTACAAACATAACACAAACATACACCGTGATATCAACGTCGAAACACTAGCAGATACAATACAGCAGTACACCAAAAATATCCCACAAAGTGAGAATAATATCCAACACATTAGCTCGGGAAATATTATGGAGGCGGCCTAGATATCGACGCCTTAAAAGAAAAGATCCTTTAAATTTGGCTAACTAATTCTTATAAAAACTAACCGAATAGTGCATATTAATATTAAGAACTAACATACGTTAAGTCTTAAGAAATTCTGTTTAATTAGGTAGACAAATTTGAATACATCTTGTGAGTTTCCTAAAATGGGGAAGATTCAAGAATAAAGCCAAAAGGAGTTTAAGAAAAAAATGTTTTTTTAAGTACAGATCGACATACATGTATACTATGCACACTATACACATTGCACTTGTTTAACACTGCGACCTTTAAAAAACAACGGCAACAGAAAAATAAATTTTTTCCTAACGAAAAGTTTTTGATTTTTTCGTATCCTATGTCTATCATCCTCAAACAATTTTTTCTTAAAATTTTTCATTTACATTTCATGTAGCACACCAAAACATTATATTCAATGTAGTTACATACACCTAAACAGATTCAATCCTTTTCATGATCACGTGTTTAATTTTTATATAGCTAAACGAAAACGAATCTCGATCGTGTACACATATTATTTTAAATAGTATATGTGTATAGGTACATAATCAAAACCAACTACAATAGAAGCCCTGCTACAGCAATACGCACAAAGGAATCCAAACTACAGAAAGTTGTATTAGAGTATATGTATACATTGTATTGTTTCCAAATAAAATTCAATATGTTCACACACTAATATCATTGGTTTGTACCATAAAGCAAAATATACATAAGAGGACTCATGTAGACATTCCGAGATTAATCATCTATTTTACTATTGGCAATCTGTATCGGCCTAACAAGAACAATGAACTATAAAATAACTGCCGATATGTTTATAAGATATGTATATATGGTTTAAATATAGCAAAAAATTAAATTTGTGTATATAAATAAATCAAAACTATAAAATAAGATTTATCTCGTAGAAATGGGCTTATAAAATTTGCACTACTTGATTCTCTCGATGTCATTCCTCGATGTTTGTAATGATGAAAACGATGAACGAAGAAACATAAAAAAAATTTGTTTTATCTAACAAATTAAGAAGCAAAATATGTATTTACTATTAAATATTTAGCTTCTTAAGAGAATCAAAAATTATTTGATTACTATTATTAAAATAAACAAAATATTAAAACAAAAAAAAAATATCTTTGAAAACCAATTGACAGCCACTACATAAAGAAGTATATGTGCTAACTCGTTAACTAGTTAAATAAGTAGTGGTGCGAAATGACAAAATGAGCAGAAGACCCAACACAATTTTCTGTAGTTTCTTGTATGTTGGTATCTGCGTTTCAGACTTTGTTCATGGCATTTAATTGTTGTTGGTTTTGACATAATACATAATACGAGCGTGTATAAATCATACGTAATGGAGCACTGTTTATTTTTTTCGTTTGTTACTTTTTGCTTATAGTAAACACAACATACTCGTACACTACTTTCATAGTAGAATAAAAATATAAAACAAATTTTGAAGAAAATTTGGGTGCTATACTGTACAAACAAATATAATATTTTTTATTTATTGAAAAAATATATTGAACGAGAAATGTGTATGTTGAGCAAATACACCAAAATGGGGTTTGAGTTTTAGTTAGGCATTTCTATAAACAGCCGCTAGAGATATTTTTCCATTTATAACGACATCGAGAAATTGATTTATCACAGAATTTTCCTTTTGTTTAGGTCTCTGATTGTGATTTCCCTATGATAAAAATAAAAGTTGGTACCGCCGTTTTGAGATCATACATTTTTAACTTTATTATGTTGCACCTAGTTTGTAGACAATTTTCATGTGAGAGGATTAATGTTATTTAGCTTCATCGGAGGACAAATTTGTTTACGGACGGTGGATGTAATGTGTGAGTATGTGCCAACTTCTGCTCGTTTGTCTTTATTCTCCATTTGGAAAGCAATTTAGCCATTTCTTCTAATTGTTCTAGCACAGTTCTTCACACTGTGTGAGGATTTTTATGTGTGACCAATAATGCTGTATAATCTGCAAATGTTGAAACTGTTAAACTGTTACATAATTTTAAGTAGCAAGGTTCGCTGTTAAAAATTAAATGTAACACTGGACGCAGTATACTGCCTTGGGCAGCTCCTGGATATATTTCATTTTAATTGGAAGATGCGCGTTATTATATTTCACAGTATTTCTTTTGTTCAAATTTCTGATACGATCCTATGCACTTGCTCTATGGTTCCATGATCTCTTAATCCAAACTGGTTATTCGGTATAATCCTTTGCTCTTGTACAATTGGTTTAAGTTTTTCTGAAGCCGTTTTCTCAAAGAGTTTTGACAGGATAGCAGTAAACTGATCTTTCAAACTTCCGGAAAATTGTTAGTTTTAATTACAGTATTGAAAATGTTAATTAATTTGATACGAATATTGGGAAGTTCTATAAGTATTTTTCTACTAATTAGAAGATTGCACAACCAATTGCCTTTTGGGGGTTTAAATACTTCACGTCATTTATATTTCAATGTCTAAAATTCCGAAGCTTCGACTTCTTCAGGCAGCAATTCCGACTGTCCATTATTCTTATTGAGTAAATACCTGACCTAAATGTTGCCCAATGTCCATCAGGGAGGCGAATCGGATGGCATGATTGCGTAGGCCTTCTCAGATTTCTTGAAGATGGCCACAATGAGTAGTCTCTGTTGCTTATTGATTTTAACCAAATTTGCTAAAAAAAATTTAATATTTGGATGTCGGTTGTGGTATATAAAATTATGAGTTCGCGGTGTACATGCAGTTCCATTTTAAACTGCTAACCTTACGAATGAAAACCATTCCAAGGTTCTTCAATGACAATAAATATGTATTTCATTGATTGTTTTTTATTTTATTTTATTTATTAACTATGAAATTTGTTCTGAGGCCGAACGAAGCACTCCCAACTCATTCGCGGTTCAACGGTACTGCAAATTTTCAGTTACCACCCGCCCCTTAGTATTAAAACCACTCCAAATTTCGGAACTATAAACGACTACTTCTTTGAAAATTTCAAAAATAGATATTTTAAAATCGGAAAGGGGTTTATACGCCTGTCCAGAAGTGCAATTCGATTTTTGTGCGATAAATTTGAAGTGTGAAATAAAATTTATTTATAATTATTCAATTTATTTACTACTTTATTCTTTTAACACTTTATTTATTTTATTTAATGCGTAATTGAACGTCTTAAAATGATTGGTTGGTAGATTATGAGATCTCATATCTGAGTTGATTTTATTTGCATGATTAATTCGAATACTGCTTAATTGAAACAGGATTCTCGCTTAAGAATCCAGCCAAGATATTTAGGATTGGCACGTAGTATATGCAATATCTTACAGAAGCAAGTGAGGTATTCATATGTATCAAGGAATGAATATTGGTTGGAATTTGTTGCTCTTAAATAAACTTGATGGTCTAATAAATGAAGGAGTATATGAAGTAAAAATACCATTTGTGAATCAAGTGATGTTAATAAACTTGCAGAACTCAGCGCCGACCCAGTCTATATCAAAGCATAGGTTGACTTGAACCTCGCAACATTTAGTATACTGAGTTTTTGCAATAGATAAATGGGTGTTGTAAGAGTGAATAAGAAAGGTAGTTCATATTAATTCATGTTCATTAAAATGACATCAAATCGATTGATCATTAATACTTTACCCATAAATACTTTATTATATAATACTTTATTATATAATAATAACCGGACCTGACCTCCAATTTACAATCCAAACCCATTTGAATGGGTTTGGATTGTAAATTGGAGGTCAGGTCCGGTTATTATTCGCTTAGTAAAATTTTGTTAAGCAATTTTTATTGATCGAATAATATTTTTTTACTGATTTATCCCGCATTGTCAATAGTATTTTTTGTGATAATTATTCACCTTAAATTTAATAATTAAAAAGATTTTATTTCATCAATTCATTATTCAATACATTGAATAGATATTTGTTATCTACTTCTCGCGCAAGATTAATCATCTCGGAAAATGTCATATTGGAACGAACAATTAACAACTGAATAGAAAATCTATCATTTTTGTATTTTATAAATTTTATTCACGAACAATTCAATTTGTCGAATTACACAGAGATAACCCGTATTTACATATACATACATACATTCTAGGCCGAGTATTATAGGATAATTTTGTGCAGCAGAAATGAGATATCAAAATGTCATTTTACACTCCATACAGTATCGACGCTGTAATCCACTAACTAGCACAAAAGTTAAATTATGTTGAAATAGATTCGAATTGATAAAACCGACGGAATCAACGTAAACGGAATTAACGTAAAAAACTATTAATTTAATATTTACTAAAGTGATGTGTGCGTTACTCGACGGCCTAACCAAACTGCAATTTGTTATTCCAATAAAAATTCTCGTCCGAGGATTTTCTTGATATCGAATAGTATTCACATAATAATATTGCGAATGGAATTGCTCACAACGCCTATGTACATCTAACGGGTACGCCATGTTTTATGTCGCTATGCAAACATTGAATAAGTTTGGAAAAAACAACAATTTCTATGTATATATGGGTGGGCCAAATAAATTTTTTTTAAATGCAATAAACCAAAAAGTTCGCAATATTTTTTCAAATTTATTTTTTCATTGTAAAGAGCAATCCTTCCGATTAATTATGGAATACTATTTCATTCATATGACTGCCTCAGCTGGCCTTGACGTACCCCATACGGTCGGTCCAACTTTTGAGCACATTTTCGATGGTATGCGGCATTATGTCTTCAATGGCAATGCGAATATTGTTCTTGAGAGCGTCAATCATTGCTGGTTTATCGGCGTAACACTTATCTTTGACGGCACCCCAAAGATAATAGTCCAACGGCGTCAAATCACAGCTCCGAGGCGACCAAATCACATCAGCATTTCAGCTGATAATTCGATCTTCGAGGACAGTGCACAAAAGATCAATTGAAACGTGTGTTGTGTGGCACGAAGCGCCGTCTTGTTGAAACCAAATGTTGCCTATGTCCTCCTCTTCAAGTGCCGGGATCAAAAAATCGTTTATCATGGGGCGGTAGCGCTCACCATTGACAGTAACGGCGTCTCCTTGCTCATTTTCAAAGAAAAATGGCCCAATGATGCCACCGGACCAAAATCCGCACCAAACAGTCACTCGTTGAGGATGCATCGGCTTCTCTACGATCACGTGTGTGTTCTCCGTGCCCCAAATGCGACAGTTCTGCTTGTTTACATAGCCGCAAGATGGAAATGCGCCTCATCCGAAAAGACGATTTTTTGCCAAAATCGGCATCTTCTTCAAGTCGATCGCAAACCCACTCAGCGAACCGAAAACGCAATGGGTGGTCCCTTTGCTTCAATTCCTGAACCAATTGAACTTTAAACGATGTCATACCAAGGTCCTTATGAAGAATTCGTTGCAATGTTGTGCATTAAATGTTCAATTCTTGAGCACGATGACGAGTTGACGTTCCCGGCCTACTCACGCATATTCTCGGCTACAGCATCAACATTTCCGTACGCTTGGTTGGTGTTGGTTTATTAATTAGCAAGCCTGTTTCTTTAACTTTATTCACAAAATAACGCACATATGGAGCTCCCGGCGCTTCGTTTCTTCCGAAAACCGCACGCAATTTTCGCACACATTCTGCAACATTACCATGATTTTCAAAGTAATGTTTCAATGTTTCCCAGCGTTGTTCAAGCGAATACGCAACCATTTTCGTTCAGCGGAAGGATAAAACTAACTTTCTGTCAAAACAGAAGTGACATAACCCTTACCATACTCAAAATAACCGCTAGTTCAGAAAAAAGTTAGATGACCCACCCAGTAAATGAGGTATTTTTATTGAATTTCCTTTGCAATTTATTTGAACTAGTTTTTGAATATAACATCAAGAGGCCGCCTTTATTGACCAAAGCAAAACACTTTTTGCTGCGTTTTCCATTATCTTTTCGAGCATCTCGGGCGGTTATCGATGATTTCGGTACGAATGTTTGCCTTGTCAATGGTCTGACGCTTACTAGCCTACACTTTGTTTTTCAAATAACCCCACAAAAAGAAGTCCGGAGAGGTCAAATCTGGAGATCTATATGGCCAGTCAATGTCGCCTTTTTTTGACATCAGACGTTCAGAGAATTTTCGTTGCAGAAACTGAATTGTTTGATTTGCATGTCGCACCGTCTTGTTGAAACCAGTAATCGTTCAAGACCTTTTTCACGCATTTGCGGGCAGACATAATGAGCCAACATCCACCGATATCGATTTCCATTGACTCTTTCGTTTTCTCCAAAAAAATATAGCCCAATGATGGTTTTGGTGCAAACGCCATTCACCCTTCTGCAAATCATCCTTCAAAATGACATCCTTTCACTGACAATGCTGAGCGCGACGACGATACGATACTTTTGGATTCTGGGCAAAGCTCTCTCCGACCGCTTCAACTAGTTCATTGGAACGTCTTGATCGTTGATAAAAGGCCATTGATGATCTTTGAGTGTCCCGTGCTAAACAAAATTCAACACCAAACGACTAATAGTGTTACCAAACGGTGCCTGTTGGCCATGTTATTTTCGACGTCATACACGTTGAGTTAACACAATTGATCGACTACTTTCAATGTACAGCGTCTCTATTTCGGCGTGTTGTTTCGGTGTGAAGCAATTCATGGTTAAAATTGTACTTAATTGACGTTTCAAAAACATGTCTAGTCAAGTCAATCGGTTGACAAATGTCACAGTTATTCAATGTTTACATACCGACATAAAAGATGGTGCACCCGATATATAAATAAAAGTCAAATTATGTTCTTAAAAATCTCAAAGACTATACGGCCGATGGACATAAAACTTTCACACAATGTGTATCTCGGCCAGAAGGTGGTCTTGAGCAAAGTGTGATTTTTAAAAAATAGGTGGCGCACGAGTCACACTACCAAATAACGCGAACTGCTCAACCGATCCTCTCGAAATTTTGACCGTGTATAAGTTGCATGTCCAGAACCAACCTTGCGATATTTTTGAAAGGGTTGAACCCCGGGGTCTAGAGGCCCCGGTACAAATGTGTCTAAAATTAAATTTTGTTTAAATTATTTGACGGGAATGAGTTAAGGAAAAAGCTATATGAAATTAGTGGCATATTTCAATCCGAAGAGTCCGTCCCTTAGGTCAGGGGGCCCTCCTTATAAGTTGCCACACCATTCATCTAATCGTTTTTAAACATTGGGTAGGGTTGAATAATTTTTTTGAAGTGATCGGTCTGGCGCTCCATACAAATATTTTCCAAAAATTGCATTGCAAATTAATCAGAGCTACCAAGAAATTGTATTTTATAATAATTTAATTGTTCGTTACTACACTTCTATCTAAAATATATGGAGCCCATGTAAACGATTTATCTCTATAAGGATGTAATCGTCATCAATTGGGAATGGAATTGCCTCAGTGAACAGAACAGCATACTGTTGACCCTGAAATATTGTGCGAAACGAATTGCGTTATCGATCAATTGAATAGATTCGTCGAAATAAATTGATGGACTAAAAAGATATATTATCAATTTAAAATTAATTAATTTGAATTTAAATTAAATTTTTGCAATTTTTAAGCTGTTTTCCGACTTTTAAAATGGTGAAGCATAATTAAGTAAATCAGATAAAAATAATAATACTTTAGACTAAATATTCGACTAACTCTATCTTCTAATTATTTTAACAATATAATTTCAGAAAACAATTTTTAATAAAAATTACTTATTCCATTTTTGTCCACTATAATACCCTTTGCTACAAAATATTATTCGTGTACAGTTTGAAAAAGTACTAACAAAAACCATATATTATAAAAACGTCCTATACAATAGTCAGAAGTAAATACGTGGGTACGTATTTTTAGTCATTGCGTATTAGTTTGCAATATAGTGGAACGCCGAAAAATAACTAAACTAAACACAACTCAAAAACAAAGAAAAGAGCGTAAAAACATATTTTGCTTTTTCATTGTTGTTATTTTTTCCTAAACATTTATTTTTACGGTTTTAAATTTTAGTTTATCTTTTGCATTGCAATTCGATGCCTGTCGTATTGTTAAATAATAAAAATCAATTTTCTTTCAACCTTCCTTAAAGGTTTTGCACGACGTAGGGCTTGATACAATAGCTATCGTATGTGACCAAGGGCCTAATAATCACAAATGTTACAGCACACTTGGAGTAACCGAGCACTCTCCTTACATAATGTTTAATAACAAACAAATTTACGCTTTATATGACCCACCACATTTAATAAAATCCATTCGAAATAATTTGTCAACTGTTGACTTATTTATTCCAGACGGAATCGCCAGCTGGGCGGTACTAAAAGAACTTTATGATCTTGAAAAAAATCGGATACTAAATTATGCCCAAAACTAACGGCCCGACATATATACCCAAATGCGTTTGAAAAAATGCGAGTTAAATTAGCAACGCAAGCATTAAGTCGCGGGCATAAAAACTATGCATGAGTTCGATGTTTTTCCTCTACTAAAATTGTTAAGTCAATCTATCAATCAATCAATAAATTTCCAATTCATGTAATCAATACGCATTCTCCACGGCAAATTTGGTTTAAAAAATTGATAAAATGTTTGATAATTTAAACAGTAAGAATCACTATAATCAAAATCTCCAAAATTGTGGTTTAAAGTTAAATAATCAAGTGCATTCTAATTTAGAAGTGATGTCGGAATATTTTAGGGATGTTAAGACTTGCAGTAAAAACAATTTATATTGTTTAATTGGCATTCGCCAAACAATAAGGGCGATTTTATCACTTTTATCACATTTAAACGATAAATGGAATTTGGAATATATTTTAACATCAAGACTAAATCAAGATCCTATTGAAAATTTCTTTGGTTTTATTAGACAACGCGGTGGTAACAGTAATAATCCGTCCATTCAACGACATCTCTGGGAAAATTATGACAGTAAATTTTTTGGAAAATTCAACACTAATCAACTGCAAAGCGGATCAAAACAAATTATTATTAACGGAGTTCCGAATCAATTAAAATGAAAATTAAAATGAAAAACGAATATTTTATATTTTTTTTAAATTATACGTGTACAATTCGGTTCATTACACCCGCCAACATAATTATTTATCACAATTTCAAAAATGTATATAAATATTTTTACAAATATTTTTAAAATCAAACCACATATTATGAACATTAAACAATTTATATCGTAAAATTGTATAACAGCTACAAATAATGTTCCCGATTTAAAATTTTACTTTTAACAAAATAAAACTTTGTTACTTCCATAACTTACAAATATTAGATTTCATGCTACTTGTGTTATTAAAACACAGTAAGTGGGTTATTCAAAAACAGAAAAATAGCTATGGCAGTAGCTCGAAAACTGAACTGATTATAAACGCCTAATTTAATTGTGTTTGATAAAATATAAAACTAAAAACAAAGTAAAAATTTTCATAAAACAAAAAAAAAGTGGTTTTAATTTGGAATTTAAAATCTAAAAAATAATGTGTGTGCATGTGAATACACAAGTATGCTTTGGCGGTGTCTTCTATATGTGTTTATATATGAAAGTATGTGTCTGATCTTGGGAGGCGAAATTCGTGATTCATACCTCCTCGTGGTGCTCACATGAGTAACTCCAAATGAATCAGATAGTGTGGGGGGTTGCAGACGAAATTGTACATACTAACGCAACAATGCGTATCATTAGAATCTTATAACTAATTCCACATCAGTAAATTTGGTTTTCAAAATTAGAGGTAACCGAATCGGTTACATAAAAAGATTTATTCCAAAACTAACGGTTCCTACTGAACATTCGAAGCATTTTTAAGAATTCAATTGGCTCTTTTCGCGATTCTAAACCAATCAATTAAAATAATGATGAGTGGTTGTTGTATTAATAATTAATAATTCGTATGTAAGAACCACTACCACATAAAACAGTAGCAAAATCTTTTGAAAATATGTGAATCCCCTTATAATAATAATATAATAATGATCAGCAAACTTTTTATTTGGATTTATTTAAGCTTATCCCAATATAACGATTTCATTAATTTCGACTTTGGTTGTTCATAATTTATTTGAGCCCCGAAGAAGATAACATTTTGGTGAGATTTGCATTTTCTAGAATTTTTTAAGGTTTCTTAGAGCCAGTGAATTGCATAGAGTTATGTTTGGTTAAACCGCTGTATGACTTATGTATGTATTGGTAGACCTAATGTTTCATAATCAAATTTATATTTTCATTGCTCAATGCAAAACATTTATTGAGTACATATATGCGTTGTACACAACTCCCAATTTTCTTACCCCATATAGCCATAATGCAGAAAGTTTAGTACAAAAAACATGAAAATAAAGTTGATTCTGCGTTTAACATTAACTTGACAAATTTAAGGTGTTTCACGAACTGAATAACATATACCATGTTTCCATGACATAGTTAGCCTAGGTTAACTCAGGTTTACGTACATAGAAACACATATTAAAATTGAGTCTCCTTAAATCTGTTTTAACTCAACGAAACTAGTACGGTTGGGTTAGGTTCTATCTGTCAACGTTTTTTAGTGTATTTAAAAATAACGCTCATTGTAAACTATTAAAATAGAGATTTTGAGTAAAATATTTTAAAATTAACCTTGAAAATGAGTATACTATCCAAATAAATATTAACATAGCTGTCAACTTAACTCGGTTTCATGGAAACGGTACGAGTTAACACCAAGAAATTTTCAACTCAACGAAACCTAAACCTATTTTAACTCGGTACACAGAAACATGGTAATAGTCGAAAGTCTGTGACACACATATATAAAATTCGTTTACGTTATGTGTGTCTGCTCTTTTATTAAAGATTTGTAAAAGATTATTCAGATTATCTTCAAAATCACACCTATTCAAATATTGTCAAACAACTTTTTTTATTTGTTAAATTTTTCATGAAAAACACCCAGTTTGTGATGGACCATTGTAGTTTTCATTCTCACAACAATTAAAATATACCATCTGCGCGATGCCTCCATGTTAGCCTGTACAGATATGGAAGATGGGTCGGCATTGAGATCGGCACTCCAACATAGTTGGGTAGTGTAGCGGCCTGTTTCTTCAACTACAAGAAACACCGCACAATTTACATAATTATAAACGGACAATTCTCCGTAGACTGAATTATTTATTAACGGACAGTTCTCCGTATAAATAATTATATTCCAAATGAATATGCAACAACAGTCTTGTTACATAAAATCGGTACGTACAACAAAAACAATTTTTTACACAAAACAAAACTAATAAATTTCATTATCATGTCGATTTTCATATCAATCAAAATCGTTACCAATAATAAATTATCATTGAAACGAACAGTATTGTAATCGTTTCATAGATGCTATCATTTTCGTTGTTTTATTATGTTTATATAATGTATAAAATTCTTTGGTATATTATTTTAATATATAAATATAATGTTTTGATTTATAATGGCGAAATGTGTATTTTATATATGCACTATAACAAAGATGTCACTATTAGGAACACTTAAAAAAGGGGACACTTAACTTAAAACACTATTTTATTTCTTACAGAAATTATAACTTTTAATGGATTCTTTTATTAATGATTTTATCTTTTGATATTACAGATTTTATCTTGAATATTTATTATTAATTGCTTATTCTTATTACTACTTATTACGATAATTTATCTTACTACTGTGCTTATTACGTTAATTTATTTTACACTATTCTACTTCTTCAAAAAATTTCTTAACATATACAGTGCTGGGAAAAAAAAGTGGGACAAACGAATTTATTGCAAATTGGAGTCTTTTTTTGCTAAAATTACAAAACTTTTGAAAACAATTTGTTTATTGTTTCATTTTAAATACATGTATGACGTAATTTTTTGAAAAAAAAAAAGTTACCTGCAATTTAGGGGCAGAACCCCGAAAAATGCCAAAATATTCAAAATACGTTGATGGGTGTTAAAGTAATGTAATAAATTAAACACTTATTTTTTATTTTTTTGTTTGTGTTTTATTGATTTATAGAAGTTCAATCTTTAATATTAATATTTTGTTGGATCGCCTCTTGCTTTTATTACAGCGATACACCTCCGATTCATTGAATTTTATAAATTTCTCAAAGTCGCAGGAGATATGGATTCCCAAATCGTGATCAACAAACTTTTTAAAGCTTCAATCGATTCTGGGCGCTTCCTTGCTACTTCTAGCTTCATTATAGACCAAATATTTTCAATTGGATTTAAGTCTGGACTATACGGGGGCCAGTTCAACACATCGATACTGTTTTCTTCGAAGTACTTTTTTACCTTTAAATGAAGAGATAAGAAAAAAAACAAGTTTTTAACAAATTATTTATGTTTATCTGAAAGCCAGTTTGTCTATCTACAATTCAAAATTAATAACTCACCACTTTGGCGGTATGGCACGGAGCGTTGTCCTGTTGAAAAATAAATGGGCAAGTCTCGCCAAAGAACTTTAACACAGAAGGCTCTAATTCGTTCTGAAGGACCTGCAGATAAACAGCTGCTGTCACGCTGGAACTAAGAAAGCACAATCTACCGGTTTCATGTCCAGAAAAGCATCCCCAGACCATAACTCCTTCATTTTTCGGTGGAAGTCTTAAAAGACATTCGTTGCTAAGTATCTCGCCCGGTTTTCTCCTTACGAGAATTCTTCCACCTCCAACATGTAGCTTGAATTTTGATTCATCGGAGAAGATCACTTCATTCCACATCTCTGGAGTCCAAGAAACATGCGCCTGGGCCCATAGCAAACGTTTTTTTTCACTAGTAGTGTGAACTCAGGCTTCTGGACTGGTTTAAGTGCTCTCAAACCAGCTTTAACAAGTCTCTTTCTCACTAAGCTGGCTGAAATTTTTTTTCCCGTTGCTCGCTCAAGATCCTGTCTTATGTCTGATGAAGTTTTAAAACGGTTCCGACGACATTGTAATATTATAAAACGATCTTCCACTGGAGTTGTCTTTCTGGGCCTTCCGGAGCCTTTCTTTCTTTGTGTACTGCCCATCTCTCGCATTTTTTTAAGATTCCTCGCTACAGTACTTTTAGGAATGTTTAATCTTTCAGCTATTTCACGAATGGTTAAATTTGCTCGCGCCAAAATCAACATATTGCTTTTACACTGCTCACTAACTTGTCCCATTTTTTTAAACTAAAATTGCACTTTATTCTTTATTTGACTAGAATCACTTACAGAATAACTTAAACCTTACAAAATATGCACTATTTATACTCAAAAAAAAAATTACAGGCAATAAAACATCTGCACCCTAATGACGGCCGAGAACGGTAGGCGTAAAATAAAATAATTGCTTGACCAATTTTTTTGCACATCAGTTGCGGGGTTGTACCGGTGTAATTAAAACAAAAGGCGGTCCAACAAAATATTAATATTAAAGATTGAACTTCTATAAATCAATAAAACACAAACAAAAAAATAAAAAATAAGTGTTTAATTTATTACATTACTTTAACACCCATCAACGTATTTTGAATATTTTGGCATTTTTCGGGGTTCTGTCCCTAAATTGCAGGTAAATTTTTTTTTCAAAAAATTACGTCATACTTGTATTTAAAATGAAACAATAAACAAATTGTTTTCAAAAGTTTTGTAATTTTAGCAAAAAAAGACTCCAATTTGCAATAAATTCGTTTGTCCCACTTTTTTTTCCCAGCACTGTATGTACATACTCGTATATCGCAGATACGGAAACAAATTTAATTTCCGTATATGCGATTGATATACTTAATTAAATATTGACCTATAATTATAATGACCTAAAATACATTTTGTTGTATAATTCTAAAGCATAAATATTTTTTCGTATATGCAAAAACATTTTATTTCCGTATATACGATTTTGACCTAGAGAACATAAAATTACATAAACGCGATGACGACACGGCATTCCAAATATTATCATATTTATTATTGTATTTAGTATCAATTTTCTTTTCTTTTTATCGTTCATAATATATACATATGTGTATTTGCATATGGGTCATATGTATCGATTATTTAACAGTTTTATATATTTCTTAATTTGATACGTAATTTTGAGTCGCGTTTTTAAAAAATCGCGTACATTATTTTGCCTTATTTACAAAATTACTTAATGTGAATTTTGCTCTATAGTTTTAGGTCGCGCTTTTACATTTTTTGTACGTGACTTTTATATCAGTTTCATTAATATTTCGACATTTTGGCAAATTTTATATTTTATTTTCGTAAGTTATTTTTTATATATTTTGTTTGTTATTTCGTCATTTCGGGTAAATGTGATTTTGATTTTTTGTGTTCTGCTTTTTTGAATTGTAGAATCTAATATTAATGACCGATTTATGATGACGAAATATGTGTATCGATTTTGTCCCAAAATGTGTGAAACGAAATGAGTGTAACCGGAAAGATATAGTAGTAGTATTTATGTTTATGTTATTTAATGACGCGTGTATAATTGGTTTGCTTTACTATACACATGCAAACCACGTGTCATTGTTTTTTGTTTATTCTATTAACCCTTGATGAGTTTTTTGAGGAGCGCGATTGCACTCCTTGGCACTCAAAGGGTTAACCATTGTAAACGCCATATTTTTGTGTTTGAAAAAATGAAGAAAAATTCGTCATTTTGGAACAATATGATTGGTCGAAAAAATTCTTTAAACGAATGAAAAGACAAACTACCGCAACACTGAATCCGCCTTTACAAGATAGTGTTACTTTTTAAATATTTATGTATTTTCGATTTTTTTTATAATTAATATTTTATTTTTAAAATTTTTGAAATTTAAAATTTAAACATATAACATATAAACATATAAAATTAATTTATTATAAAAAAAATATTAAATATAAAATACATTAGCATGTCAAATAATGACACTCCACAGCTCGTGAGCCGACGTAATGTGTTGAGTAAAGGAAATAAGCACCATAACAATTAAACCGATTCACCCGGATCGCATTATTTTGCTACTGTCCATCATAAAAATGACACAAATACGAACAAAAGCAAAATACAAATACAAAGACATAATTGTGTATTATATAGTGTATACGTATTCGATATTTTTTGCTTCTCTCTTTTTAAATGAGTAACTCACGTGACAAAATCGATATACTGGTTTACGTATGAAATTAAGATATGAATAATTTTTTTGATTTAGATTGGATATTGATAATATTTGGATGGAGATGAAATGTAATTACATAACACCTCCTTCTCTCGGGAGAGAAGTTTTCGGAAGAAAACTTCTTTAGTTGTATGTTAATGTTTTGATATAGGGTTATTTTATGTTTTCTTTACAAAATTGCTTAATTATTTATCTTAAAATTATTGTTCTTACTCCTATATTAGTAAAGTTTTAATTTTGATAATCTTGTTCTTTCTTGATTGTTAATAGATTTGAGATACGAAATAGTTATTAGAAAATTCGAATTTTGTCTTACTTTGTTTTATTCATGAAATTGTTCGGAAGCTGCATGATGGGTTGAGTAGAGATGAAAATTATTATTCTATGTTACTGTTATTCTCCTTTTACTTATTTGATTTGTTCTGTGTTGATTTGGTCTCGGTGTGTTTGGATGATGTATTTTATGCTGAGGTTGGTCCATTTCTTTGGTTTGATTTATGCCGGTCTCATTTTTTACGGCTTCTTCATCATCCCATATAGGTCATGGGTAGACGGGCTTTTTGTTTAGTTGTAACCATTCCAATTTTTTCTGGCATAGTTTTACTTGAGGTATTCTTCTTTTTGTTTGGGATTACCCATATGGTACCATTTTGTTAGATGTGGTGGTTCTGGTGATGGTTTCTCCGTTGTATATCCAAATTTCTTTATTGGTGCATTGCTAGTTTTGGTTATTTCATCTAGCATTTTTAGTTTCAGGAGATATAATGTATTTTCATACGCTTCTTCGAATGTAGTCATTTTGTTTTTTCTGTAAAGATTGTTAATTGATTCTAACTTTAGTTGGTTTTTCTTGATTTTTGCCTATTATGAGTATTTTATGTATATATGTGTTGTATTATAGTATTCTGAGTCCGTTATGAGATGATATGTCGGTTGTTTTTTGGATTGGGATTGCGTCTTGATTGGTATTCTGTGCTTCTACGTTAAATATGTTTTTGGTAATAGTCCTTTTAGTCGTTTTGCATTTCTTTATCCATACGTATACGATTACTATGGTAATTATAAGGATGATGGTACTTATACTGGATTTCGTTCATATTTTGTCTATGAGCATTTATTCAGTTGCTAATTTGCTGTGAGTTATTGATTTTTGTTGCTTCTACTAGAAAGTCCTGGTTGTGTTTTCTGCTATCTATTAACTTTAGTTTAGTAGGTTCTTCTGCTATCTTAGGTTTTTCGAGATCTTCAAATTCTATCTTCTCTTCAGGTTCTGGTGTTATGTTGGATTGCTCTATCTTGATTTCTGTCGGATTACCATTTACTTCTACTATAAAATCTTTGGTTGATACTCTGCATTTGGTAAAGAATGTTATCGTCCCTTGGTTACTGATTTCTATGTTAGATGTATTGTTCTTAGCAAGCAGTTTGTGATACGTGTTTAAGTAAAAAAATAAGAAACAATCTTTCTTATATTCTGAAAACCAAGTTGTCAGAATATATGATAGTTATGGTACCTTTACCGGACAAGTGGTGCAGTGGTTAAAGCTTCGGCACTTGGACCGGGAGGTGCTGGGTTCGAATCCCATCAGAGGCTAGATGCAAATCGAATTTTCATCATCGATTACGATCGGTGATGCTAATAAATACAACTAAGACCCTCTGATGGAGTGCAGAATTCCGTGTCACGCGCCGACCCACCTTCCATGTCAATGTACAGGTTGACATGGAGCTTGCAATGTGCAGGTGGTATACTGTAGTTGTGTGAGTAGGTGGAGTAGGTGGGTTAATGATGTGGAGTGAATGAGTGGTATCACAATGGGCCTAAAAATTGGCCTAAGTGTGCAGTAAGCAACCACTGAAACCTATGGTACCTTCGTTGCTAACAATGTAAATTTAAGCCAATAAAAATAGAATTAAAACAAAATAATCTTAGTCTTTCATTTATTATTATTATTATTATTCAACACATGTACACATTGAGGAAAGAATTTACAACGATTTTCTTCTCTACATTAAGTTTAATTAATTTTTGTTAATAGCCACTTTTTACTTTAGTCTGACAAAAAATAAAATTAAGCAGAAATTATACGTTCCCAAGAACCAAGAGCCAAAATGTGCCACAGGAATCTAGTTCACCCAGGCTATTTACACTCCGTTCAGTTTATTTTTACCATTAATTTCATTCAGTTTAGCACTTCATACAGTATTTGCAGTAACGTAGGGAAATGAAACTAAATTCAAATTTGGCAACTATAAGCGCGAGTTTCTTCTAGTTCCTACCGAATATCGGCTTTAATAAAAAATAATTATCTGAAGCTGGTTCTTTAACAAAATAATATTTTACAATATAATAGGCTCTATAATTTAATAATATTCTTGCTTTCTAAATACTCGACTATAGTTAGAAATTAGGCCCTTTTATGGAATTTTATAAACCAATCGATTCGATGATAAATGGATAAAAAGTGCAGTAGTGAACGAGTTTTACGTCATCGACGGTATTCGATAAAATTGGCTCGTTTATGCTTTCTCAGTTTTAAAATTAAAAAAATATAATCTACATATTTATTATGCCGTATTAACTATCAACATCGATGGATTAACAAATTATCGCTAAATAATACGAATAACAATGCTGCATACAAAAAAAAATTATTTTGATCAAATTTAAAACAATAATATAAGTCTTATTTACAATAACTTCTTTTAATCGAATCTCTCATGTCATAAAATATTTTCATAGCTCATTCATTAGATACATAGGTAACATAGGCAACAAAACATAATTTTGTTGTAAAAGGATATAAAAGAAATAAAATAATATTTTACGAGAAGTAAAAACCATTGATAAAATTCAAAGTTGATCTTGCTTCTTGTTTACGTTTTTATTCAACATGTACATACTCGATCGTCGAAAACAAAGATAGTCGTGTTTGTACTTTTCCTCACATTAAAATTAAATCTTTGATAAAATGAATAAACGTCTTTAAATCATTGATATTAAATTATAAATAAAATAGAGGTAGCTATGTTAAACTATTTTAAATATGTAAATTTTTTTATAAAATGTAATCTAAACATTGCTATTAAATAAGATTAATTAAAGATTTAAAAAACAAATAAATAATTAAACGAAACGTACTAACAACACGATCACATGTACGGTTTGATAATATATTTTTCATTTTCGTGAGATAGATTTACATTAAAATTTCATGTATTGAAATGAGACGACCTGATTTAGTCATGTTGAAATAAACTGTGGGAAATTAAAATGAGCAAACATTATATATTACATATCGTACCTTTCGTCCATTACTTTTGTGCTATTGTTCGAAAATTATTACCAAAATAGTTTGTGTTCATACGATTAGTACCAAAATTACTTCTCTGGTAATAAGTACTTTGTGGTACTATGCATTTACACAAAATTATTTTGAATTTAATTTATTGTACTATGCCACGGAAAAAACACAAAATGTTTGCTGAGCATATGACACAGACAAGAACTAAAATTTACGTTAGAGCGAGTGAGACACAACATTTTTATTTTAAGGTAGAAAAAATTGAAGAAATTTTGACATCAACAAAATGTAATCTATAAATTATTTAAAAAATACGAATAATCTTAATTTTGAATGTTTAAAAAAGAATTGTATATCCCAAAAATTACTAAAAAGTATAATGTTAGTTTTGGGACGAACAGAATCATGTGAATTTATCAATATGCAACATTTGGTTGAAGTGTAAACAACTGGTATTTTTAACTCTTTGAAAATGTCGAATTTTATTCCAAATAAACATCACTTGCGGGAAGTTTTATTGCAAAGAAAAGTGTAGCGGAAACTTATCGTTCGCTTGTGGAAATTTACGGTGAGCATGCTCCATCAATTACAATGGTTAAAAATGATGAGTTTTGTTTTGAAGATAAATAACATAGAAAATCACCCAAAAAATTTGAAGAGGCTGAATTGCAAACGTTATTGGCTGAAGATTCTTCTCAAACACAATCAGAATTGGCTATAGCATTAACTGATCGATCAACTGTTGCAAAACGTTTACAAATAATCTGAATGGTTCAAAAAGTTACCAACTGAGTACCACATGAATTAGAAGAACGAGACCTCGAACGTCGAAAAACCATTTGTGAAATACTGCTTCAAAGCAACAAAGAAAATGTTTTTTGCATCGAATAGTTACTGGAGATGAAAAACAAATTTATTGTGAGAATCCCAAATGCAAAAAAATTTGAATGAAACCTGGTGAAGCTGGTCCATCGCAACCAGGTGAAACTATCAATGGCGATAGCTACCGATGACAACTGATACGTTTGAAGTGAGCTATAGAGAAAAAACGACCAGAATAAGTGAATAGACATAACTAATTAATTTATCAGCATGACAATACAAAACCACATGTTGCAAACGTTGTGAAAATTAATTTAAAAGAGCAAGACTTCAGATTACTACTTATTCCGGTCGATGCAGTCGTCTCTTTCTGGCCAGCGGTGCAGTTCTCGTACAGAGATCGAAAATTGGCTTATTGATTGGATCGCCTCCAAATGATTTCTTCAGAGTGGGAATCCATAAATTCCCTGAAAGATGGGGGAAAGTTGTAACTGCAGATGGAGCATACTTTCAATAAATAATTCTTTCATTTTCTGAACAAGCAAATGCGTTTTATTTTAATAAGAAACGGTAAAGTCATATTCACACACCCAATATATAAAGTAACAAATCTACCCTACTCCTACTCCTTATGTAATTACGGCCTAATATAATATTTAAATTACACTATGTAAATTTGATATACTTACATAATAATTTGAGTATTTTTTTATTTTATTTACAGATTTAATTTTTTGTGGTACAACTCAATAAAGAAAAGCAAATAAGTCAAATTAAGTGATCTACTTGAACCCAAACATATATAAAACAATATTTAAATGATAACAAATAACAGTAACATAAAATAATACTGTATTCTGATATTTAATTTTAGAATTATACTAATTTGTCTAATATTGTGTTTCTTGTTATATAAAACTACTTTGGTATAATGCATTTCCAAGTTGGAAATAGTCAACATTATTTTTAAGATTAATTGAAATAATTATTCACCGTAAAAATTAATCAGTAATTTTTTATTTAAATATAATATGCGTCGATCAAGTAGAAATTCTTTTAGTTTTCCCGATTTTTCAATACGGCGTTTGTTATTACAAGGTGCACGAGCGGCGCGCGGAAACCCACCGCTAGGGCAACGTTTATGTGATGCCGAAAGAGGCATCTCGAAGCAGGATAAAAGTCATCCAACATCAAGTAGTAGTAAGGTACGTAGGTGCTTTTGAATATGAACTGTTGTTTCTATTAAGAAACATGTGTATATTTTTTACAGATATTAAAAAAATTTATTTTCGCAGGTATTATAGCATTTTTCGAATAAAACTTTCACAGATTTTCATCAGCAGTTAATTACAGATGAGCCGTGTCAGCTTTTTCTAAAAAAGAAACCACGCCCATTGAGATCATTTTCCTTTGAGAAAAAACTCCCATACTTTTTTAAACTCTTCTCTATAATAGTTGTTTAGAAGATAAGACGACTAATGCCTGAACCATAGATAGAATAAAAAATATAACGTAAGAAAGCGAAAGGTAGATTTACATGTATTCGACCATACTTAGAATAACGAAAATACAAAGAATAACAAAAATTGCGTTGAATATTCGTCCAATTCTGCTGTCACTTAAAAAGAATAAAACGAGCGAAAATTCCAATAGTAAAAAACTTTATAAATACAACAACAAAAATCAAATAAGTTTTAGCGCGTTGAATGTAATATGCATGTTTATTTTTTTATAAAAGAGAATTTTGAATTATTCGTGTATTTTATATTTATAAAATATTATGTTTCACATCTACTAAGATGAATTTTACTCATTTATGATTAAAAATCACAAAAATATAATATCAAAAATAATTTTCAATAGACTGTAGAATTACAGTGATATAGACCGCATATAAATAATTTTTATAATTTAAAACATATATTTTTTGATATATAATACGTTTCTGCTCAAAACTATTGTACTTTCATTCAAAATTTTAAGAAATAAATCAAAAAATATTTAAATGAGTTTAATATTTTGAATTATCTACGGCCAAAACGTCAAATTGGAATAACAAATTATTATTTTCGTTTAATATATTATTGTTTTTATTCTATTTATGGTTCCCACTTAAAATATTAGATGCTCTTGTTGTTGTGATTGGAAACCCGTCTTTTATTGGAAAATCTCTCTCTCTTTATATAACACATCGCCTGAAAAGTTCCCAGTCTAACAAAGAAAACACAATTTTAATGAATAAAATACATTTTATTCATCAACGTAATTTACTTCTAGAGCGATGCAATCAGTGCAACGTGTCTCTAATATTTGAACAGCTCCAAGTGTACGGAATCTATTTATTTATTTATTTAAGGAAATCTATTCTGTAATTTACATGTATGATTTCAGAATTTAATTTAAAACAAAAATATTAAAAAATCAAATAAAGAACTTTAACACACAAAAATATAAAAATATATATGAAATTTTGATTTAACAATTAAAAATTTAAAAAATAATTCTTAAGGATATTTTTGAACTTGTCCTTTGATAAATTAAAGTCAAAAAGGTCGTCGACGATGTTGAAAGATTTGGACGACCTATTAATGTGGTTATTTTCTCCATAGTTTGTGGAATGGTGTTTTAGTGCTAAAAACTCATGGTTTCGAAATGTTCTGCAAGGCACATGAATTGATATGTTTTCCAAAATGTATGCTGAATCAATGGGACCAAGCAAAACGTTACCAATGAAAGCCGCACCTAACAGAAGTCGTCTATTTTTAAGCTGGATATTTTGTAATCCGTGCATCTTGTTGAGTATGGAGGTAACCGAGCCACATTTTCATGGAATGGTAAATTGTGGTCGTAATTCCAGTCACTTTTCTTTAACAAGGGAATCAACAATTTCTTTTGAATGCTTTCTATACTTTTAATGTGTACAGCATAGTATGGTTTCCAACCGTACCAATATATATATATATATATATATATATATATATATATATATATATATATATATATATATATATATATATATATATATATATATATATATATTTTTTTTTTTTCTTCTAGTAGGAGGAAAATCCTCATGGACGTTGTGCCGGACTTCTACCGACTAAAAACCCCTACCTCACCTCCTCGCAGCGACCGGTACCACAAATTTGTTGCATTTCTTCGACCGCGGGATGTCTATTGTCCTCTAGTTTTGTTCAGAGCGACATGGTCGCTTGTTCCCTCATTTTTATGGTTAGTATTACTCTAATCATCCTACTTATAGCATACCAACCATTCTCGTCCGCCAGCATCCTCGAAATGATTGTACCTGGTGTTATGGCGCCTACAACATCTGTACACTGCTTTCGCACTTGATCCCACCTTGCACAGTAGAATATCGTGTGCTCTGGTGTATCCTCTTCGGTACAGTATAAGCAATTAGGTATATCCTTGATATGCACTCTGAATAGGTAGCTGTTGAAACAACCGTGACCTGACAAGAACTGAGTGAGATGGAAGTTCACCTCGCCATGTTTACGCTCCACCCATTCCTTTAGCCTCGGGATGAGCTCCCTGGTCCACGATCCAGTATCTGCGCTCTCCCATCGAGTCTGCCATTTCTTGCATTAATTCTGATTTGGCCTCAACGCTTGGGCTTCCCTGAAGAACTGCTACTCTATATTTCGCCAGCACCGTGATCGGCGGCATATTAGCTATCACGAGAACAGCTTCCTTTCCAACTGTTCTGTATGCACTGCATACACGCAGTGCTAGGGTCCGTTGCACACACTCCAACTGTTCACGCGCCTTTGCAGTGTCTAAAGCTCGTATCCAGATGGGTGCCCCATAAAGTATTGAGGATAAAACCACTGATGAGAGCAATCTTCTTTTACTAGCGCTTGGTCCACCAACATTCGTCATCAATCCGATGAGCCCTTTTGTCGTCCGAGTCGCCTTTGCTACAATTTGCCTTACGTGTTCTTGAAAACAGCGACGGTAGTCTAGCCATATACCCAGATATTTAATGTGTGTAGTCGGCTTTACTTTGATTCCATCCACGTTGAAATCCATCGAGTTGAGAACTCTGCGGCCTGTCATTACCACTGCTTCAGTTTTCTCTGGGGCCAATTGCATTCGGTGATTGTGAAGCCACCTAGGAATCACCTCTATTGCTGCATCCACTCGTTCCACTAGTTGCAGTTCATGTCTGGCGGAGACAACGAGTGCCAAGTCATCTGCGTAGCCCACTAATTTGGCATCTTCCAAAGCATCGGTCCCAATATGGAACCTTGGGGAACCCCGCTCGTGACATCCATCTGAGTAGCAACACCTCCAGCTTCCACAATGATTCGTCGTTCACTCAAGTAACTTTGAAGTACCCTCCTCAAATATGGACTAACTTGGAAGTTATTTAGTTCTTGTAGAATTAACTCCCATGATGCGCTATTAAAGGCGTTTCTTATATCCAGTGTGATTACTACTGGGATACGCCGCGTATATTGTGTACCATTAGCGGCTGAATCTATAAGCTTCATAACCTCCACTATAGCAGCTATTGTGGAGAGCCCTGCTCGAAATCCAAACATTATCAGCGAGTCCACCTGCCCTATCAATTTCGTCGATCAGTCTGCGTAATAGCAAATGTTCGAAAAGCTTTCCGAACGTGTCCAGCAGACAGAGTGGCCTGTAAGATGTCGGTACGCCATCCGGTTTTCCATCTTTCTTTAACAGCACCAATCGCGCCGTTTTCCAGATGCGAGGGAATTCCCCCTTCTCTAGAATGGAATTCATCACGTCTAGCACCTTTTTTGGGTGGGTTTCCGCCGCGATCCTAACGACCTCTGATGGAATTCCATCTGGCCCGGAACTTTTCTTCGTTTTCAATTTCCGCCATGCCATCTCGAGTTCCTCAGTTGTGAAAGGTGGAATCTCTACCGGTCGTATGTTTTCATGTTCCACTTGGTCGTGCGTTGGAAAGAGCGAGGCCACGACGATGTTAGTGATATCTGCGGGTAATGTAGGCGTTTTTCGTCCGAATTTTTTCATCACGATCTTATATGCATCTCCCCAAGGGTCCTCTTCGATTGTATTACAGAGGAGTTTCCAGCAGTTCTTTTTCGATTTCGCGATCGCCTTTCTCATGCAGGTGCGAGCGCTCTTCAAATTATGGTGAAAGGTTCTGTCTGCTTGGCCGCTAGTGCGCCTGTTCTCTCTTGTAAGCCTTCGCCTGGCGTGATTGCAGCGTCTGCGAAGTTCAGCGATTTCTGGAGTCCACCAGTAGACAGCTTTTCGTCTATTTCCACTTCTAGATTCTAGCGCCTCTTCGCATATTCTTCTGACAGTTGTTACTAATTGTGTCGGTGTTATTATGCTAGGGGCGCCAAGGTGCTGTTGCATCGCGCTACGAAGGCGCGTCTGACTCTTTTCCCCAACCTGCCATCCTCGGTTGACTGGAACGCTAGTCCCCTGAAGTCTAGCTGGTGTCGCTGTGTTTATTTCGAACATAATATATCGGTGGTCACTAAGACTTTCTTCATCCAAAACTTTCCAGTTTTGAATTCGATTTATGGTGTTTTGTGAGACGAAGGTAGGAACGAGCCATAGTTTCCTCTTTCGTATGTAGGTGATTGCCCCGTGTTGACACTGCTAAGGTTACAGGATGCAGCCCAGTCTGCCAGTTGCTGACCTCTATTGTCTAATACATCTCCGCCCCACTCTGGAGATTTTGCATTAAAGTCGCCCGCTACAATCACATCTTTAGTTTGGTTCCGAACTACTACGCTGAGTTCGTCCAGCATTATGATGAATTCTTCCATAGGTTTGTTAGGAGAGAAATAGCAGCTCATGATTACAATGTCTTCTAGTTCTACCCAGACCACTCCCTTTCCTTTACCAATTCTAGCAACTGGAACGTCCTTTGGAAGCACCATTAGCGCGGCATCTTCGTCTAAGTCAACCTTCCAGTTTCCTCTCTGAAGTGTTTGTCGGTTTGGCTCGCTCACCAGGCCCACGTCTACCTGCATTTTTTTGGCAGTAGCTATAAGGAGGTCCTGGGCCGGCCTACTGCGATGCGTATTAATTTGCATCACTCGCATATTGGTTGTTCCTCTCCTGTTCGATTGGCCATATCTACAGGCGAGCTTTCTCTCTCATTATTCTGCCTCTTCCTAAATGGCCTGCCTTGCGTTTGGCAGCACTCATTTCTCTTGTGCCCGTCTTTACCGCAGTTAAAACAAAGGTTTTTGCGGTCAGGCTCATTGCAACTCCTCGCTGTATGCCCTCTTTCCCAGCATTTATAGCAACGATGGTCATCGACACGTAATTGGACTCGACAAGAAATCCATCCTATTCGGATGCGCCTGCGCTCCACCAGCTGCTTCGCCCACTGTATTGGCAATTTTACTGTACTGTTCATCGTATCCGAGTGAGTAGGCCTCATTGAAGTCACAAGTATCTCTTCGCATCGAACCTCGCTTAATGCTGCTTGAACACCCTTCTTTACATCATCAGAAACAGTCCCTGCCTCCAGGTCGCGTATGTGTATTACTGCCATTTCTTTTTGGTGTATCGCAGTGACGCCGGCTACCTTTCCGGCAATCGATTCCGTTAAGCATTCGGCTTTATTCTTGCCACCCTTCAGTTGGATCAAAAGATCATCAGTCTTTGTCTTTTTTATGGCGGTTATCTCCACCCCTAACTCCTTGATATCAACACCACCTTTCACAGCTTTAAGTAGATCAGCGTACGTGCGTCCTTCTGCCTTAACTATAACTGTTTCTTTCCGGTTTCGTGGGTTTCTCTTACGACGCCTAACTTCTGTGAGACCATGCTCTGCGTCAGGCTGCGTGACCTGCTTACTGCCTTTCACTATTGTCTCGGCTTTCAGTTTATCCCTTGTTCCTCTCTCGGCACCCACGCAAATTTTGATGCATACTCCGCTATCGCTATAACAGCACTCCAGGATCTTACGCAAGTTTAACCTGTTTCTGACTGTCGAGGTGACGCTCAACTCCGTGCATTTCTGGGAGGCAGTCTTCATTCTTCTTGCTAACTCGATAAATTGTGCTTCTAGCTTATTATCGTCTACCTCTTGATTAACGTAGCCAACTAGCAAAGTACGTCCATCACTAGCCGGCCGATTCTGGCCCTTTAATTCAATCCTGTCTGAGCTTCGTATAACAGCAACGTCACCATACTTAAAGTACTGATCGTCTAACAGCTGCTGAAATCCTGGTACTTGTTTTCCCACATTATGCAATTCTTGAGTGATTGGTTTATTTCCGTCAATAAAAATGGCTCTCGTTAACGTTTCACAATCCATAAAGCTGTTACGGCTGATTTTAGTTACGCGAAATACTTTTTGTGGCCATTCCTTTGAGACAGTTGACCTGATATCTTGTATTGTCATCGTCGAGTGAATCAAGTTGCAAAGCTCCTCGGTTTTCTTTTCAATTTCCTTTATGTCCACTGTTTGTGTGGACATCTCCTTTGCCGCAGTTTGTTTTTGTGTCGGGCCTAGATCAGTTTGAGTGGCTATGTTCTGCTGTGCCACGCGTTGACCATCATTGCCAGTTCTACGCCGCTTTTTCTCAGTTACGATGGGCCTATTACTCCATGTCTGTAGTGTTTGCTTAAAATTTGATAATTTATATGCAGCCATCCTTACCCTCGACACCGCGTCCTTTATTTCATTTTTCGTTTTCGGGTTAGCCTTTATCAATGAGCTCAGTCCGCCGGTTTCCTTCTCGATCTGCTCGATCACTGCAATTAACTCTGCTAACTCGGCTTGATTGTCAACATGTTCTGCGTTTTCTACGTCGCAACGACGTTTTGTGCCACTCCATATTGAAAGGTCTGGAACCGAGGAGTGGTGTGGTGGAGACCTACTTAAAAGTTTTGTTGGTTTAAAGTAGGAGTTGTAACTTTCGTCTATGTTTCCAGTAATTGTTCCGGATGCTTTGGCCTGGTCATTCACCAACAGCGTCCTTCCAGTTGTTTGCGGTTGATTGTCCCCCCCCCCCCCCCCCAGAATCCGTGGGACGATCCTCTAGCGCAGAGGAGTGGGATTCCCGAAGTGATTCGGTACCCACCTGGGGTAATATTTTGTTAGAACCTTCCGCCATATTTTTTTTTTAGGTCTTCGCATTTAATAGTTTTGCCGACTACCACGAGTAATCGTTGTAGTCGCCCGGGTGGTACCACGTGGAGGTAAATTAAACACTTGCTAGTTTCAGATAGTTGCAACGCTGGAGTATGGTGCATGACACCATAAACGGTCAGACGCCTACCCTATTGATCCCAGCCCCCACCCATGTATATGTATATGTATATGTATATGTATATGTATATGTATATGTATATGCATATGTATATGTATATGTATATCTATATGTATATGTATATGTATATGTATATGTATATGTATATGTATATGTATATGTATAAGTATATGTATATGTATATGTATATGTTTATGAATATGTATATGTATATGTATATGTATATGTACATGTACATGTACATGTACATGTATATGTATATGTATATGTATATGTATATTTATATGTATAAGTATATGTATATGTATATGTATATGTATATGTATATGTTGTAAAGGGATGGGGTGTACATTATCACTTCGTTATTTTTAATATTGAAAACAGTTTATAATTTATATATTTTATCATTATATTTTTAACTATTTAACATTGTTGCTTTAATAAATTTATTGTTTTTAGTTTCTCGCGAGTTTTCTGTTTGTTCATCCACAAACCTTAATTCTCTTAATTTCTGGACTTCAGTTATAGATGTACATTCCCAAGCGTAGAGTTGATCGGGCTCTTTTCTTGGTACATCTACACTAAAATCTTTAGAATTTTCATCCAGTTTATTTTTCATACTTCTAGTGATTACATTAACTTTTTCATTTGGTATTAATGTTTTTAATGCGTCAGTGTCCCAAACTATTCTAGATAAAGCATCTGCATTGGTATTTAGTTTACCTTGTTTAAAAATTATGTTGAAATTGTAGTCAATTAGATCTAATCGTATTCTGGTCATTTTAGACGATGGATTCTTATTTGTAAACAGACTTACAAGTGGTCTGTGGTCAGTTACCACAGTAAATTGTCTACCGTAAAGGTAAGGTTTAAAATAATTTATGGCCCAATGTATAGCTAATAGTTCTTTTTCAATAACTGGTTTGTTTAGTTCGTGTTTATCCATAGATCTACTTGCGAAGGCAATTGGCAGATCTTTCCCAACTTCACCTTGTGATAAGATGGCACCTAACGTGAAATTTGATGCATCCGTTGTTAGAACAAATTCTTTATCAAAATTTGGATACTGTAGGATTGGTGGATTAATTAATTTTGTTTTAAGTAAATTAAATGCTTTTTCACAATCGTCAGACCAAACAAACACTGTTCCCTTTTTTAATAGGTTATTTAGAGGTTTCGCTATCAAAGCAAAATTATTGATGAACTTTCTGTAATAGTTACAGAATGCAACGAATCGGCGTGTACTATCCGAATCGGTTGGGCGTGGATAATTTTTAAACACTTCATATTTCGCAGGGTCAGGCTTAACCCCTTCACTTGTAGTGACCTAAATACGTGACTTCCTTTTTCAAGAAATTATATTTAGATGGATTGATTTTTAAATTATAAGCTCTTAATCTTTTAAATATTTTAATTAAATTATTATTGTGGTGTTTCATTCCACAACCAAAAACAATTATATCATCCACGTATAGAAACGCAAGTTTCTCAAGACCAGCTAATGCTATTGATAGCATTCTTTGGAAGCTGTTCGTGGATATTTTGAGTCCAAATGGTAACCTTTTAAATTGAAAGTGTCCTTTATTCGTCAAAAAGGCTGTCGTAGGGCGAGATTCCTTCTCTAGCTCTATTTGATGAAATGAACTAGTTAGGTCTAGCGTTGAAAAATATTTCGCTCGGCCTAAGTTATCTAATATGTCCTCTAGACGAGTTAATGGAAATTTATCGTCGATAATTTTTTTATTTAATTGCCTATAATCTACAACTAATCTCCATTTTCTATCACCTTCAGAAGATTTTTTTGGGACAATTAACAATGGAGAATTATACGGGCTGATTGAAGGTTCTATGATATCATTATTTAAAAGTTTTTCGATTTCTTTATCTATTTCATTATATTGAGCTTTTGGCAACCTATAATTTTTTATATAGACAGGCGTATTATCCTCTTTTATTATTTCTTGCTTGTAAAAATTGTTAGTTGTTAATGTATCACCAGAAACGTAGAAAACATCTGTAAATTCCCTACAAATTTTAAAAATTTCCTGCTTTTCGTAATCATTATTATTTTCCATGTTTAATTCTTTAATTATTTTCGTGTACCGTTCTTTATTTGAAATGTTAGTGTCTTTAGTGTTCCGTATTATATGATAATTACTTAAATTCTTTAATTTTGGTTCATATTTATCTATTTGCACTGCTTCTTCATTAGTGTTTATTATTCTTATATGTGCAATACCATTCTTAGGAATTATTCCATCGCAAATAAATACTCCTTTACTTATTTCTTCATTTAAAATTATACTATCTTCACTTCTTTTAACATTTAGAGCTTTCAAAATTTCTGTTTTCGCTGGTATTGTAAAAGTATTTTGTGTTGGGAGATTCGTCTCCAAGGGTAGGATAATTTCTTCATCTACAGAGTTAATAGTGATTGTGTAAGTTTCATAATCAATCTTACATCCATTTTTGCTCAAAAAATCCCTACCTATTATTCCATCTGTGTTTATGGGGAAATTTGTTTCAACTATGTGTATATTTTGTTTAATAATATGATTATGGAATTTAAAGTTTGTATATACAGTGCCTAATGAATATGTTTCGGAGTCCTGGCAAGATCGCCATGTAAAGGGATGGGGTGTACATTATCACTTCGTTATTTTTAATATTGAAAACAGTTTATAATTTATATATTTTATCATTATATTTTTAACTATTTAACATTGTTGCTTCTTCCTTGACCACCCAAATCTATATATTTTTTTATTGACTTAATATTAATTATTACAATATTTTGTAATGCCTAATAAACATATTTTATCGTTATTGAATTATCGTAAAAGAAATAAATTTCGAAATATAAAATGTGTTTATTTTACAAAATACAATTTCATGGAATTTCTTCGCATCATTAAATATTTTCGCGCGTGCTATGTTTCGAAATATTAAGTATATTGTACCGCGTATGATGTCGAAATTTCCATGACAAGTGTGTGGCATTACAATGTATATGTATATGTATATGTATATGTATATGTATATGTATATGTATATGTATATGTATATGTATATGTATATGTATATGTATATGTATATGTATATGTATATGTATATATATATATATATATATATATATATATATATATATATATATATATATATATATATATATATATATATATATATATATATATATATATGTATACAGATGGTGCCGCGACTTTCCTGTCGACAACTTATGTTTTTTCATCAAATTAATTAATTTGTTTGATTTAAATACATATTGTGATAATTTTAATATCAAGCTTGTGCCATCATTTCAAAGGGGAGGGACATGTTGTATGAATTACATGTTACCTATATGGTTTCTAATTAAATAAATAGATGTCAAACCGCTTTGATGATTGCCGGTGAACTTGTTTTTACGATGGAGTAAAAATATGGCTTGAAGATGGCAATTGGCAACATATGGAACATAAAGACGAAAAAAAATTATTATTAGAAAATTAATGAACTTCATTTTTTATTGGAAATGATCATGTTGCTCAAAATGAGATTTGTAGATTCACAAAATTGTTATATAAATAAATAAATAAATAAACACCAAATAAATAAATAAAATAAATATATATATATATATATATATATATATATATATATATATATATATATATATATATACATATATATACATATAAATATATATATATATATATATATATATATATATATATATATATATATATATATGTATATATATATGTATATGTGTATATGTGTATATGTGTGTATATATATATATATATATATATATATATATATATATATATATATATATATATATATGTATATATATATATATATGTATATATATACATATATATATATATATATATATATATATATATATATATATATATATATATATATATATATATATCCCCAAGAAATGTGAGGTTATGCTAAAATCTTAAACAGAAAAAATATTGAGTTGATCGAAGGTGGTAGGTGGTTTAGTGGTCGCGACTTGAGCGCGAAGTTCGATAAAAATTGCTTTTTTTCCAATTTTGCTCTTTCAAACGATCAGAAAAATTATTTAAAAATTTTTCTCAGCCTAAATGAAAATTATGGTGAATAGAGAAGATAATAAATAATCTATCCGAAACATCAAAGATATCGAAAATCGGTTAGTTAATAAGTAGCGAGATTATTGCCAAATTTCCAAAATACAAAAACAAGATATATTATTACTATATATTTTTTTTATTATAAATGCATAATGTTTCTTCTATACAATGATATTATGAATTAATTTTTATGATGAAAATAATCAATCTAAGATGATCTTCTACCCATTAAGGATGTTTTGGTATATGTTGAAAACTTCTGTGTGTAGTCTTTTACGACTTGTAGTAAATATTGCATATGATCTACATTTCCTGTTAATTTCTTATTAAAATCTTGTATTAACTTAACACCACGTTCTGCGATATCATTTTCGACTTTTATTTCACTGATAATCTTCATTCCGTTCTTGAAATTATCATCCTGAGGCCTCATATCCGGATCTTTGTTTAAGAAGTCTGTGGAAATCTTGAACCGTTTAAAAAAATCGCCAGTGTTTGGTGGAACAATATCTGGTAGTTGTTTCGTAATGAATGTTTTCACATCATAAATTTTCAACTCGACGCGCCAACTAGACTCGGTCTCTTCATCCCTCATCATATCCAACTGTTGCACCATTCTTTTCTGTGTACTCGAAAAAGATAATGCGATGCTTTCGTCGAACAATACCACAATTGAACACATATTTTATTTAGTACAACCATCGCCAACTTTTCGTCATGTGTTTTGTAGAAATAAATATCTCGTTAATAGTTCAAATCCAGCTTTGGTGCATTAGGAGCTTTAGTGCAATTGATTGGACTGTAGGACCACGTACTGGACAAGTGTCCCGGATAACGCCGGGCCTCTTCCTACAGCCTGTTTACACATAAAAATAGAAAGGATAGGAAATATTTGTTTTTTTTGGGACTGGACGACCCGGTTTCAGACATCTAGCGATCGCACGGCACAACACAATTCTAATCCACTTCTAATCTACTAGAGGAAGGATTGTAACTGTTGCACTGTTACATATAAATACTTTGTTTTGAAAGTGTATCACTACGCATGATAAATCAGTCGTGCGCGTTTCAATATTTTTGCTCTGTAGTGTACAACTATAAATGTGCTGTAATCAATTCACAGCTGATCTGCAATAATTTAAATTAGAACATAAGTGGGGGAAACAAGTTTAATGTTGTATTCTTCTCCCTATAGCAAACGCAAGCAATTCAGCGTAAAATTCAAGATTTAGTTATATTCTAAATCAAATCGAAAATTGTTGTTTGCAAGTGCGTGTAAAGCTGTGAAGATTTCACAAGAATTTTTATTTCATCATAGTCGCTTACCAAGTTTACGGACCAAATCAATATTCTGTGGCAAGTACTCGTATTCCCGGTTTGCTTGGTAAGCGTATTTTTTTATTAAAGTAATCTTAAGTACATAAAATACATAAATACAACCCGAACGATTGAAATCTATATAACTCCACCATCCATTAAAATCCGTATGATGTTGGATTCCGTTGTTCATACCTTGAGTGTACAACAAATAATTGGCGTTGAAAATAATTATATATTTATTCAAATTTTATTAACCTATATATTAAATTATCTATTTACAATTGTTTAAAATTCATTATTTACTTATAATATAACTATTATCTATTTATACTTAGTTAAATTTAAAATATATAAAATTCTAGTTGAAAAAAAAAATTATTCGCGAACCATGGTTCAAATTACAATTACAGTGTAGGATTATTAAGACAAGTGCATACCGAAATACCATGTTAATGTTCGGTTATTTATTTATTTATTAAAGATAGTATATTATTATATTATTTAACTTATATTTTCTTATTGTGGGCAAAACGTAGTAAGACGTTTTAATTTAAATTTCGCGCGGAAAACCATTCGTCGAAATATTTTTTTTCTATGTTGGTGTTGGTTGGACTGTCAGTGACATCTGTGCCAAATGTCACATCAAAATAATCATTAGTGTTTAGTATACGCTTGTCTTTCTGAAGTACAAAAAGTGCATTCGGCGATTTTTACAATGATATGATATGATATTATAGAGGCGTACAGGCTAGTCATAACGGCGATCTTAGGCATGTTACCCTAATCCTGAAATATCAACAATCAAATGACCGATTATATCTGAATGCGAATAATATTTCAGCATCATGCGGGCCCAGGCCCTGCCTGCATCCTTAACAGATAAGATTGATTAGGAAAGGATGTTAGTCACAGAAACAACTAGGGCGAAACCGCAGCAAAGTCATTTTCTAACTACTTAAATATATTAGAATGTTAGTTTCAATTATATTCACACTATAGATTAGATTTTGTTAGTTTATTAATTTGGGTTAGTTGTGATTGAGGTAAAGGATACTAATATTCATCATATGTATACGGCATCAGTTATAATAGACTGGTTAGGTTATTTAATTCACATCTACGGGTCATCTCATCATATACTGGTTGAAAACCTTATTTTCCCTAACTTCCCATCCAACACCATCTAACCGAGGGACTTCATGTTCGTAATGACTCGGCAATATTATCATACATATGATGACCTAAATGTTCGGTTGATATTTAAAAAAAAAATTTAAATTCGGTATTGTCATTCAGCTACCTATATTTAAATTCATCCAACTAAAAGCAGGGTTAATTTATATCTAACGTTCACATAACTTTACTAAAACATAACCTGAATTCAACCAGAAGAGATCGTCGAAAAACAATATTACATAGCAAAATGTTTTTGGATCGTTAACATATTTAATTGTATTAAGTTTATGCTCAAAGCGTAAGTAATTAAATAGACCCCCTGATCAAGAATGTTGCAATCACAATCTTCCCCGACCTTCCTGTATGTTCAAATTTTTTTAAATAATAATAAAAATAAATTGAATTATATTTGCCGACAACTTTATTGTTTTAAGTCAGGACTTTCGACAAAATTTCAATTTATAGAATTGTTTAAAGTAAGGAATGAAAAATTATTACAATATTAAAATAACTATAAACAAAAACAATCATTATTTTATTGATCGATTGATCAGAATGTACGGCCAAGACCAAGCAGGGATCCCGGATATGCCGGCCCACTGTATCACATCCTACACATGCGGAGGAGAAACAAACCCCCAGTCACCCGAGTATAAACTCTGCCCATCCACCCTCAATCCCGACAAACTGTTTTCACCCTCAAATCAATCCTCATTCAGAACCTTACCATTCCCCACTATAACGTCCCCAATCCGATGATCGCCGTACAATATACAGAACAAAATTTTTGTATATGCACGTAAAGTGGATGTCAGAAAAACGAACGAAACTCCCACTCTTCATGCATACAACAACCACGCTCTACACACTTTATACGAGATCACCAAATCAAAGGCATCACCGCTGAAAATGGTAAATCTCTAAACGAAAACCACCCCAAAATAAAAAACAACTATCCAAAACCTTATCTTTGGTTCACGCTCATGAAAAAGCAAATCCATCTCCTCACCACACCTACAAAAAATAAACTAATAAAATCATAAAAAAAAAAATTAAAAAAATCCATATCACCCGTATGACTGTGTTTATACCTGCGGAAACCAGCACAGCACCAACATATCACACCCACTCCCGCAGGTATATATTTCTACCTGCGGAGCGAGTGCGACATACCAGCGCTGCACCAACCTCCGCAAGCATAAACGCAGAGTGAAGCTCTTTCCCGTGGCTACGCTTTATATACATATGTACGAGTATACAAAGTCCATACATTGCGAGACGGCCGAAAACACATATATAGGCACAGGTTCATCGATTATTATATATTCATTCTTGTGCGCTCACAAAATTTACTTAAATATTTAAGTAAATTTTTGCGCTCATCATAAACACACATTGAAAACCCTTTTTACAATAGAAATTATGTTCGAGTAAATACTGATTATATAAAACAAAAGATGGTTGCAAAATTACGAAAATCAGAAAAAACGAGAAATAATCGTCGATCACCAAACATGCATACTCTCCATAGCAAAACAACGACAAAAACTGTTGACGAGTGTACTAAACAGAACAACAGAAATGAAAAAACCTTTCTCGCGTAGACAATACTCGAATAACCCACTATATGATCCACTATAAAATACGTTTATATTAAATTAATTAAATTTAATTATATTTATTTATTAATTAGAATATGTGACGAGAAGAAATAGAAATAGATATATATATATATATATATATATATATATATATATATATATATATATATATATATATATATATATATGATGAAAAATTCCTGAAATCACAAATTCACTCTATGGAGCCATAAGTCATGTTTTAATTTTATGATTTTTATGTTTTGAATATGTAGCCTTGATTAAAACAAACATTTTCAGACACTTAATTTTTTTTGGTTCTTGTTGTTGTTAAAGATACAGGGTGTCAAAATTTGAGAAAAATGATAATCATGGTATTGTATTTATCGCAATAAAAAGAAAAATAATTGTCCGATAATTATTATTTTGGGCTCATGTTAAAGGTAAGTTAATAAGGATTTCTAAAAAAATATAAAAATAGTATATTGTTTAAATCCTTCTTCTCTAAATTTCCCGCCAAAATGTTCTTTTTAAATTTTCTCAAAACCCTATTTATTTTTTTTTTCTAGAATTCGATAATTAATATTTTACAACATATCAAAAAACTAGAATACCGTTATTTTTTGTTTTTTTGCAAAAATCGTTTTAGTAAGAGAAGTATTTCATTTTTATATGGAAAGCTATATAGATATTTCTCAGTGTTTTGAAATTGTTTACAAAAGTGGTAGTTCACTTAATTTGTGTGTTTTGTATTTTATTTATTGTACAATTTAAGTCATATTTAAGTATGAATCACAGAATTATGAGGTGCCACCCCCTGGTTTATATCGTTTGGTTAGTCGTAGTACCAAAAATTCCTTTTCTTTTTTTTGGGTTATTTTATAAAAGACTAAATAAAATGTTGTTTCCCCCTTTTTTATTGAGGGTGGATTATTTTTACTTGACGCAGGCGTACCTGTTAAACGATGAGTAATTCTTTTGAAAACAAAAAAAGAACATTGTTGATATAAATAGGAGTAAAAATTAAAATTTTTGATTAGTTGACATTGTGAATTGTAGACAACATTTTAAATAAGGAGTAAGATTTTTTAAAATTTGAAAAAGTAACAGTGTGTTAAACTGAGTGTAAGTTTAAGTGGATAAATTAGTACTAGTGCGCTAAATTTGATAATGGATAAATTTCGAAAGTGTTGTAAACCATATCACGATTCAAAGTGTTCGAGTAAACTAAAACGAGTTACCGATTATGTTAAGCAATTTATGCCACAATCAGTTGAGAATCAAGATAATTTGTATCTCTGTTCAACGTGCTATATAAATATTACCTGCAAACGACGAAAAATAGAATCACAGTTGTCACCAGTTGCGGGACCATCAACAACATCACCTCTAACACCGCAAATAGCCGATAACGATAATAGCAGTGATAGTGAAGAGTGTTATTTAAAAAATGTGTCCGTTTTGGAAAAAATGAATGAAGTGTTACCCTTTCTTGGAAAGTCTCCTATATATCCGAGTACGTTAGAAGCCAGGCCAAAACATCAGCAGCAAAAAGTAATAGATTTAGCTTCAATAACACCATCAACATCTTTGGTTCCGAAGATCAAAGGAAGGTTGCACTATATGATGAATTGATTAGTGATCTAAAAGCTAAATTCGAAGAACTGGAGAAAACCAGTGATAAGATTCAGCTACTTACTATATTGCCAAAATCATTAACCATTCAAGAAATCCAAAATGAGTCCAAGGCAACGCACCATATGGTGCGAACCGCTAAAGATCTACGAGACAAGAATGGTCCACTAAGTCGTCCAACAGCTAAAGTAGGAAAGCGAATTTAAATTGTAATTTGAATAAGATTTAATGTTAAACAATAAAATAAAATTATCAAAAGAATTTGGGTTTGAAATTTTAAATATATGTAATTAAATTTGAATAATAAATATTAACACTAGATTTATCACACCAGTCAAAATGACTGGTTTTAAAATTTATATTTTCAATTTACTACTTCACCTTATTTTTTTTACTACTTATTATGTTCAATTAACTAATAAATATAGTTATAATTAATATAATATATAACAATTAACTTAATTGAAGTAATTTATCATTTTTTTAAAATACATTAAGACCGGAAACCCCACTAACCATTTTTTCTAAAACCAGTCATTTTGACTGGTGTCGGTATATCTAGTGTTAATAATTTAACTGAACTATCCTTTTTGTAAACAATTTCAAAACACTGAGAAATATCCACTGAAATACAGTTTTTCCATATAAAAATGAAATGCTTCTCTTACTAAAACGATTTTTGCAAGAAAACAAAAAATAACGGTATTCTAGTTTTTTGATATGTTGTAAAATATTAATTATCGAATTCTAGAAAAAAAAAATAGGTTTTTGAGAAAATTTAAAAAGAACATTTTGGCGGGAAATTTAGAGAAGAAGGATTTAAACAATATACTATTTTTATATTTTTTTAGAAATCCTTATTAACTTACATTTAACATGAACCCAAAATCATAATTATCGGACAATTATTTTTCTTTTTATTGACATATAAACAACATCATGATTATCGTGTTTCTCAAAATTTGCACCCTAAATCTTTAACAACAACAACAACAACAAATATTAATATATTTAAATTTTTTTTTTCAATCAAGGTCAATTTGTGATTTCAGGAATTATATATATATATATATATATATTTATATATATATATATATACACATATGTATATATATAAATATATATATATATATATATATATATAAATATATATATATATATATATAAATATATATATATATATATATAGATATATATATATATATATATATATATATATATATATTTATATATATATATATATATATATATATATATATATATATATATATATATATATATATATATATATATATATATACAAATAATTACATGCATAATACGTGCGTGCATTTTGAGCTTCCATTTCAATCTGTTCATCTGTAAATATAAATATGTTCGTAAGGGAAAGAGCTAATGCATACGTTAATAATAAATGGATAGCATATGTTTATTGTTTTCGTTTGTGTCGTACACAAACGCACATTTAACAAATAAAATGTTGTTTATGAAATTCTGCATTGGCATGAAAGATATATATATATATATATATTAAATAGCTAAACTATCTTACTCTGTCTGCTCTAAATTCCATCGAACCCTATTATAACTGGGTCTAAATTTATTTTTAATACACATCAAAATTGTCGGAAGGTTTGCATGCAATGCGTATGATGCGTTGAAGCAACGGTATCAAAATACATACATAAAAACAAAAATTGTTATGTACATATTCCACACTATTGCAAGCGCACCATACACAAATTATATAATTATACAATATAACTTTTCACTTCACTAATTAAATTCACACAAATTATTATTGACATTATTATTTATTTATCAACACATATATGTATATTGTTATTAATTTATTAGTTAATTTAAACTGGTTAAAATTAAAATATTAATCTATTTAAAGGAGGGACAAAAACATATCTTGGGAGAAGGATTGATCGTCTTAGAAGAAAGACGCGTTTTAGTCTTTCGCTGTGAAAAAAATGTGTTATAAATATTAAAATATAATAAAGTGTTAATAATTAATTTAAAAGTGAATTATAATAAAATTTGTTTATTTTTAGTGAAGTGAAACTAACATAAATAAAATAAATTGTATGTAGTGCGCAGCAATGGTGAATGCATCACATCCATTTTTATGTAGGAATACATATACGAGTATGTTTACCGTGTGGGGATTCCAAAGGATTCATAAGAGAAGTGTTTTTATTATTTTAATACATATTTGATTATATTTTCCATATATGTAAATTTTAATTTTATTTATATAAATATATATTTATATAAATATGTTTTACAATGAAAAAATTTACGTGTGAATGAGTTTTTTTTCAATTATGTTGTTCTTCTTGTTGCCCTCGCTAACGATTTTTGTTATTGTTGCTTTTGCTAGGGAGAATATGCATTTGACGATCATTTTTCGTTTTTTTTCTGTTTTTGATGGAGATTATGAATTTTTATTCGTATATGCATGCTATTTATTACATATACATACATGCGTATTATGAAGGATAATGCTTTGAGCATAAACTCAATACAATTAAATATGTTAACGATCTAAAGACTTGTTGCTATGGAATGTTGTTTTTCGACGATCTTTCTGGTTGAATTCAGGCTATGTTTTAGTGAAGTTGTGTGAATGTTAGATATAAATTAACCCTGCTTTTAGTTGGATGAATTTAAATATAGGTAGCTGAATGACAATACCGAATCTAATTTTTTTTTATTTTGACATTATTGACGGAATATTTAGGTCATCATATGTATGATAATACTGCCGTGTCATTACGAACGTGAAGTCCCTCGGTTAGATGGTATTGGATGGGAAGATAGGGCAAAATAAGGTTACAAGCAGTATATGATGAGATGACCCATAGATGTGAATTAAATAACCTAACCAGTCTAGTAGGACTGATGCCGAATACATATGATGAATATTAGTATCCTTTACCCAAACACAACTAACTTACATTAATTAACTAACAAACTCTAATCTAGAGTGTGAATTTAATTGAGACTAACATTCTAATATATTTAAGTAGTTAGAAAATGACTTTGCTGCGGTTCGCCCTATAGTTGTTTCTGTGACTAACATCCTTTCCTAATTAACCTAATCGGTTAAGGATGCAGGCAGGGCCTCAGCCCGCATGATGCTGTAATATTATTCGCATTCAGATATAATTTGTTACTTGATTGTTGATATTTGAGGATTATGGTAACGTACCTAGGATCGCCGTTATGGCTGGCCTGTACGCCTCTATCATATCATATCATATCATAGGGGGAACAAAAACACATCTTTCCTCTTCGACTGTTAATATACATTTTTAGAAAATTATAACGACGAATCTAATAGCGCTATCTCTCGAATGACAAAACTTACTGAGCAACCTAGCATAATAAAAAATCAATCGAAGAAAATAAAATATACAATAAAAAATAATGTATAATAAAAAATCCATCTTTTTTAAAATCGCTATCATCAGAAAAACAAAATTGAAAAACGAAAAACCTTACATCTTCAGAACAAAACCGTAAAACGGAACAAAACTGATAAACGAAAAAAAAAAATCATCTTGAACAGAAAACAATTTGTTTTTCTGTGTTCGTTCCGTAAATAAAGAATATTTTTATTTTCTATTTTCTATCGCATTCTAATGCATAAATATTTTTTTTCACTGTTTATGAGAAATTTAATTAGGATGTCGATGTTTAAAATAAATATTGTGCGGTGTTTAACGAGTTTTAGAACCTCATCGCCCAAGTTATTTAAAAACTATAAATTGTTTTTCAATCCATGCAATATCTTTTTCTTGGCCGAAAAGCACTCCCTGCTCTTTCGCGGTTGATTTTCCCGCAAAATTGCGTTTGCCAAATCGAAGACGTACGGCTATAGGACCGATTTCAGTTACCATCTGCGCATTGCATAGCTCCATGCCAGCCTATAGTACTGGACATGGAAGATGGGTCGGCCCATGAGTTTTGCGCGCCGATAGAAGGTCGTAGTTGTGTTCCTTTTAATCACAGATCGTAATCTGTTGATGAAAATTTCGTTTTTCATCTTGCCCCTATCAGGATTCGAACCCGGTACCTCCCGATCCAAACGCCAATGCTTTAACCACTGTGCCATTTGGTCGGTAAGTTATTTAGTTGTTTTGTCAAATTCAAAATTTTTAAAATAAAAGTGGTGATATTTTTACTTATTCGCAAAATTTTAAGTTTTTCAATAAACTTAGCTTTACTCCCGTAATAAAGATATTCAATTGCTTAGTTTTTTTTTGAAAATATGTAAAATTTTATGTATACTTGCCAAATTTCATTGTTACCAACAACTAAAGATTAAAATTCAATCTAAAAACAATAGAAGAATAAACCCCAAGATGATGTAAGCCCGAGATGATGTAAGTATTTGAGTGCTGAATTTATGTAAGAAATAGACGAGCGTTAGAGGAGTGGTACACATTTGATTAAAAATGAACAATGATACACCATTTAGAGTTCGTGATTTAATTAAATTATTGTGTGACCGGTGCCATTTACAGAATATCCTAGAAAGCGATTTACATCTTTTGAAATTTGTTCAAATTTATAATTAAATGTCAAATTAGCAGATGAGGGACTTAAAGTTTGTCAGATTCGGCGAACGGGTTTAAAGTACTTACCACACATTGTTAAATTTTAGAAAAGGTCTATGGCATTGTATTTATTTTCGTAGAGAAATAATCTAATACGGATTTATTAACTCTTTAACTGTGTAATTTTATTTCGAAAAACTTTTCCTCCCTGCTTAATTATTTTTCAGCGAAAACGATAATATTAGCTATTGTAAATTAAAATAAATAAAGTTACCAGACTAACGAATAGGAAACAAATCACAGTTGTTCAGGAAACAAATTACAGTTGATTCTTTCAATAATAAGACGAAAGTAATTTTTTTTATCTTTATGACGAGTATATTCGACATTATGCGAAAAAAATTCGTTTCGTTCTGACGAGTATACTCGACATAAACAGTTAAACGGTTAAATAGTAGTCTACCAACGCAAATTATTTTGTGCTTTGTCCATATAGCTTTATTTCAAAATTACATCAAACTCCTTTCATTTCTAAAAAAAATTGCGCTATATTCCGTTAATGCTAATTCCTTCAAATTTGTACCCACAAAAAACATAATAATTCTTGTTAAATTTTAAATTTATTAAGCAGCATTTAACATAATATTGTTACGCTATATGTCTCGTAAAGGAATGGCAACCGCGTGTATATCCGCAAATGAAATATGTAAACTGCAAAAGTAGCAGATTAATGTTCCGCCAATAATAAAAATATGGTAGGGTGAAAATGTTGTGGCCACCATCTGACTTTCTTTTACCACGAATGTATACACAAATCTTAAATACACCAAACTTGATTTCTAAACCGAAAAATTAAACATACCAGACTTCTGGAAAAACTGTCTTGTATAATCAAAAAACATTAGCTTGATTAAATTTCAGAAAGCCAACAAAGTCAACCCTTAGTTAAAAATTTAATAGCGAAATTTGTTAACCCTTGGTTAAAAATTTAATCTTTAAACTTATTTAAATCTTTGTCTTGTTTGCTAAAGTTTTCAACATCATTGCAAAAATTGAAAAACTCCCATTGAAGCTCTCACTACCAGTACACAGATTTCCACCAAATTTCGCAAGAATCTCCCGATTAATTGAAAAAATATAAGTTTGAAGTTTTATACTGAACTAGAAGACCCGATGAAGTTCGTACCACCTAAAATTGATTTGATTGCTACTCTTCATAAACGACTATGAATTCCAATCAACCTTCCAACTCCAATTCATTGAGATCGGATATATTGGCCACACTGTGTACGGTTTGAGTTTCGTTTGGTGATTAAATCGTTCGTAATTCAAATGAATTCAATATCCTTTATTTACATGGAAAAGGAATGAGGTTAACATTCAATGCAAAGCTTTGTGTTAAACTACGTTTTTCGTTTTGTTTTCCGGTGCGTAAACAAACAATAATGCCTTGCCGATACGCGAACGCACGACAGTCCATTTCAAGTTAATCCCGCAGACTCCCAACGACTGGCCTTGTGACTTGTTTGCAAGTCCGAGCCTACTTTCAATTGCAAATCGTTTGATGGTAATCCGGGCAATTTCAGTGAATTCAAGAATTCTGTGGAATAGTTGACTACATCATCCTGGTTGATAACAGTGTTAACCGATATGAGGATAACAAGTGTCCCGGAATGAAATTTTGAATGTGTAACGGAACTATGTTGGGATAGCACCGTTAACAGAATGTCGATGAACTTTAATCCCGTAGCAGCCATTAGCCCGCTAGCTGGAGTCGGCATGGGAGTGAGTCAACGGAGTTCACCAACAATACTCAGCTGCTTTCACAAATGAATATACAAAAGAACAAGTCAAGCAATACCCATTCTTCCCTATTCAGACCCTCCTTCTCACCCCGTTTAATTACAAACACTTTAATTCATTATGAATTACTTGCTTTATTTAAAGAACAAAACAAAACGACGTAACATGTTAATAACGATTTTAATATTTACTTTCACTCTAACGCAGGTGATCGGAATTCATTTAATTAAATTAGTTTAATTTTCAATTTCTTAAAAATACCCAAATGATCAAATATAATATAAATAAAATTAATATGACTTACCAATTCACCGACCGGCAAAGCGCTTTACTGATGGCGACTGTATAGATATTATGCATATTACTCTAGGCTAAATACTAAGAAGGGTAGTTTAAACTTAATTCAATTAATTAGAAATAACAAACACCATAATAATATTAAACTATGCACGTACATTAAAAGTAGGTATTTAAATAATTTTAATAGGCTATTTAAAATAAAAAGTTAAATCGATACGATATTTAAACAACAATAAATATTATTTACTAGCAATCCGAAAATAAATAATTAAGTCAATTAAATAAATGTAATCTAATAATATTAAAGGAAATTACTAAGAAGAGTGCATGCGACTTAACGTAATTGGTAGTTAACCTGTACTTTTAAGGTTACAACAACGATACATAATTATTTTACAATATGTATAATGACACTAAATCAAAATAGAGTTGTTCGATTTTTAGTTGTATTCAATTGTTGTTGGTGAATGCTTCACATATATCTCCGTAGCCGAATCGCTTTCCAATCCGGAGGTGTTTTCCCAGATGGTGATTGCTTTTAATAACAGTTCCTTTTTAGATGCTACTTAAATACATAAGACAGTGGTTTAATAAAAAAACGTTGGCGCGAATATCGGTACGCAAAATCACACCACCGTCATTAAGTCCGCTAAACAATCAGTTTTTCACTATCAAGGCCACTGATTTTTTTTTCAAATCGAACGGTGGTATCAGCTAAAATGCGCTAACCAAGTGGTTTTACGTAGTGTATGTGATATCCGTTTGGCACAGTTTAATAGCACACTTTAACTAAAGTAAACGAAACACAAAACTAGCATTAGCTTAAGATGCACTTAGCTTAAATTTCAAATAGTAAACCTCACCTTGTCGTGGCTTTTATTAGCGAGTAATGTACAATTAAGCGAACCACGTACACGAGGGCCAATAAATGGATCCTGACAAACACAGGACTATGCAAATCACGGTGCTATTAGAAGATACTAGAATTAATTGATTTATATTGAACAAAAATTCACAGGCACTAACACAAACTGTAAACTTCAATTTATGATTTTTTATTATTTTTTTATTTTGACTTAGGCACTGATTTAATATTGGTGCAACGAAATATCGGATGCAACTAATTTGCTTATACGATACGACCATCATCATTTCAAGTTTTCAGTGAATCGATTAATTTTGATGAATTTTATGGCAGGACCATAAAAGTACTTTTATCAAATTCATCAACTACACTGTAGACTGAGAATTAGGACGTTGCACCGCTAATAAAATAAGTACTCATGAAACACCGACGATCATTTCGTTTCATTCGTGAGGAAACCTACCCCTGAGATGTCTCTATGCTTCGGGTAATAATGCTAAGGCTTTACTGTCGTTGTATATCCTTAACATGGTAAACACCAAGGATTTTACCATTGTCGTCAGAAACTTCAAACGCAACGTTACCAACATTTTTGACTATACGAGCTTTTATAGTTTTTGGAGCCAGTTTCGCAGAATAGTGTTTCGATGCGTCACTTTGTGCAAAATTTTTCACATAAACTTGATCTCCGGGATTAAAGGTTCGGTGACGTGATCGCAGGTTATAATATTTAGCACTATTTTCGTGTGCCTTTCTCAAATTTGCTATAGCATGGCGTCGAACTCTACTCAACTTGTTGGAATTATTATTGGCCGAAAAGTTACCATCTTCACTAAAACCGAGAAGTTTATAAAGCTCGTATTCCTTCGCGTGAAGTATCTGGTTTTGTCCGAATATAATGAAATGAGGAGAATAACCAGTGCTACTGTGCTTGGCGTTATTTAATGCTGATTCGAACTCAGAGAGATGTACATCCCATAGGCGCTGGTCATCTTTTAAATAGGACCGAATGGCCGACAACAGCGTGCGGTTGACTCTCTCAGAAGCATTACTCTGTGGTGAATATTTAGGGGTTCGCACATGAGTAACGCCATATTGACCTAATAAATTTTTAAAAACAATAGAGCCGAATTGTTTACCATTATCGGTAAACACCGTTTGAGGCACTGAATAGCGGAGAAAGAGTTTTTCGAGAAAGTTAATTGTAGATTGGGCAGTAGCCTGCCTAAAAGGTTGCAAGCAAACGAACCGGGATAGTTTGTCGAGCACAATGAGGATGAAACAATTCCCAGCTTTTGATCGCGGATACGGCCCTAAGAAATCGAGATATAGGAATTGAAATGGCCTAAATGATTCTTGCATCGAACCCAATAATGGACGCGTTATGTAATTCACTGGTTTGCAGGTTTTGCAAACTTGACACATTTTGATATAAGTTCGAACATCCTTGGTCATTCCAATCCAATAGAATTGACGTTGAAGGCGATCTAATGTTTTGGATACTCCTAAGTGTGCAGAGGTAGGATGATCATGCGCAAGTTTAATTAATTCGTGGCGCATGGCTGCGGGAACAATTAGTTTCCATTCGTTTGGAACAGTATTATCGTAAACTGAACCAGAGTTAACATTAATTAATAATTTGCCATCTTCATACTTGATGTTGGTAGAATCGGAATCGTTTTTCAAAAATTTCTCAACCGTATCCTTATATTCAGAGTCGTTAAAATGCTCCGAAGATAAATCAATATAAAGTGGAGTAGTAAAGTTATGCCTTGCTTCTTTTAATTCTGAAACACCTTGTAAAATGAGTTCGTCCGAATTAATTCTTGACAGGGCATCCGGGATTATGTTCTGTGAACCGCTGCGGTGAACAATCTTGAAATCGAACGGTTGTAACTTAAGTGCCCATCGAGCTTAACGTCCAGCGAGATCTCTTTGAGACATAAGCCATTTCAAAGCAGCATGGTCAGTTAGAATTGTGAAGGAATATCCTTCAATATGCGCGCGAAAAGACTTAATTCCATGCACTACCGCGTAGCATTCTAGTTCTGTAATGCTGTATTTTTGTTGCGCGGGATTAAGCTTTTTCGATGCAAAGGCAATTGGATGTTCCTCTCCATTCTCATCGTACTGCACCAAAACACTACCAACTCCTGTGCCACTAGCATCGCACTGAATGACAAACTCCTTTGAAAAATCCGCGTGGCGTAAAACCGGGGCTGTGGTCATTGCAACTTTTAGACATTCGAAGGCGTGTTGTGCATCGGTTGACCATTCGAACTTGCTCTGTTTTTTCAAAAGATTGGCTAAGGGCGTAGCTAATATCGAGTAGTTCTTGATGAACCGTCGATAATATCCTGTCATTCCAAGAAATTGGCGGATTTTACGAGCTGTCTTAGGGGGTGGATAGTTAGTGATAGATTCAATTTTGCTAGGGTCAATTTGAAGCCCCCCTTCTCCTACAATAAAACCTAGAAACTTAGTAGATTTTAGGGCAAACTTGCTTTTGTTGACATTAATCGTAAGTCCTGCCTCTCGTAATAGTCGACTGACATGCTGGAGAAGAGATAGATGCTCAGGCCATGTAGCAGATGTAATTAGCAAATCGTCGAGGTAAACTGTTATGTTTTATTGTTAATGTATATAGTTATTTATAAATGATAAATAAAATTGTTATATTTACTTTCAGTTATGATTTTATAGATATGATTTTATTTAAATTTTTATATATATTTTGTTATAAACTTTCACTTATTTTACGTTACGATATTAGTTACATTACTTATAATCTATTAATAACTTAAGAAGAACTCATAATCTCTTAATCACTTAAAAAGAACTCTTAAATTCTTTTTAAGGTTCTTTTCTTTTCTTCTTTTTTTTATGGTTCTTTTCTTTTCTTCTTTTTTTATTTATTCTTAAATTCTTAACTTATATAATGGGTATTTTCAGGAAATACCCATCATGTTTATCTTATAATTATATGTATATACAAAATTTTAAATCTTAAACTAAGTAGTATTTTGTTTATCAAAATACGGAAATTTTTACAAGGTTTTTATACATTATTTATTTTGCTTAGTTGAATCCGGAAATTTTATTTATTATATATTTGGTTTTACGTAAATTACGAGAATGCGGAAATCTTGTGATCTAATGTAATTATGACATTATGTAATATGAAATCTCAAAACATTTCCGATCTTATTGTTATTATTGTATATTATTGTTATTGTTATCTATATTGATATGATATGAATCTATAAATTTTTATCTTAATTATAGTGTTTTGCTCAAGCTGTAATACTGTTATATTACTATTGGCAATTTGTTTCTTGGAAAAATTGTAATACTGTTATTCTGTTATACTGTTATATTGTTTTAATGGATTGTTTCTTGACTTAAATTGTTTTCCCCTTAATGAATTCTATTTTAGTATTTTGATTGTATTATTTCCTAAATGTTACTTACATGGGCTACATAATATCACATGATTGATTACCAATTTTAATTTTGTATTTTTCAATACTTTTATTTGTTATGATTTTCATGTGTAATATAGCTTAGATAGTAGAGTATTGGCTTAATGTACTTAGGTACACGGGTTCAAACCTCATTGGTTCCAAATGTACATTTGATCTCTACTAATCTTAACTATCATCTTGTTTTTTCTTTTGTATTGCGTCATAAATATGTAACCATGTAACCTTGATAAATATGAATTGTAATTTTGTGTTTTTGTGTCATATTTAATAATATGTATTTCATATGATATGCACAATTTTATGTATATTTTGTGTAACCTATATAAAATATAAAGTAGTAATTTGGGTTACCAAAACATTTTTTGTGTCATATTTTGTACAAAATTTGTTTACATATTATCAAAATATGAACATACGCATTATATGAATGACATGATCAACATGCCTCTAGGCATGAGACTTTATATCTTTCTTTTTTCCATAGGTTAGGTATTGTACAACACCTTCCCCGTTTTAGGAGAAGTTCCCGGTACGGTACGGGAGCTTCTTTTATGATTATATTATATGTATTGTCTTATATCGTCGTTATTTTCTCATTTCATGGGATTTTGCATGGCATGCTATCATGCTTATGATTATATATGTTGCGCGCGTGCGTGTGTGTGTGGGGGTGGGTGTAGTGCCATTTTTATGAATTATATAGATTTGAGGTCTATCTTAAATTCTAATTTTTTTTTGTTATGAGTTATTCTTATTAGCTATGAGATTTTATATAAAATAAGTTTTTATCTTTATATTATATGCTAACTTGTTTTAGGTATATAATATTATAATTGGTTCATTTTAGATGATTCTTATCTCTTGTGGTCCTAGTTCTGTTTTGTTTGTCTGTTTCTGGTTTGGTTTGACTTCATGATTTATTGTATCGTCTTTATGGATTTTTATTTTGGATTAGGAGAGGAAGTTAGTTCAGAGAGAACTGAAGGAAAAATTCCAAATTCCCGCCAAAAATCAATTCCGAGGTATAATTTTTCTGATAACTCTGGTGCTAAAGTGAACCTAAACATTTTCGTGATTCCATTAAAAGTGGTAGGCAGAGTGACAAAACCAAGAACACGTTTCTTTTGACCGCTGGCAGTATGTAAATGGGATGGTCGTTCACAAATTTTGAGATCGTTGTTAAGTATGAACTCCTCACACCCTTTTCCAAACACACTCACACTGGCCCCACTAACATCAGCACGAGGTCTACCATCCAGTGAGTCGAAAATTATTGAGGAAGTTATTAATTTAGTGAGTAGTTTGCGCTTACGCCAATAATTAATGGATCTGGTTCTACGTTTCGAGATGTTTGAAATTCCTTCGGTTGGAGATGTGAGACGTATAGGATTAGGTACAGAGATAGTTACTTTTTCTGGTACGGAAATTTCTGATTTTGGTCTATCCAGGTATTCATGGCTGTTGTTTCTTTCGGTGGGAGGGAATTCGTTTGTGCAATTTTCGGTGGGTTTCCTCTCCCAACAGCTGGATCCACCTTTTGCGAGTTTCCCGAATATAGTTTACAGCGAGGACACATAATCTCATCTACGTTGGGTAATCCACACCTTTTGCAGAATTGATGTAATAATGTTCCAAAGGGACATTTTGAAAAGTAGTGTCCTTGTGCAGCACAATTCCAGCAATACATCGTCATTTTAGGTATGCTTATATTAGGTGGAAATGGCATAGATTGAAGATTCGGCTTTTGATAGTTCTTTTGAAATACAGCATCAATATTTGAGATAGGTGTGTATGTTGGTTCAACGGAACTATTCATACCTGCAAAGTTTGAATGATATGTGGTTGGAAAAGGTGGTAATGTTTCGTCTGATAAAGGAACTTGTGGGATATTGGAAAACGTCTGAGAGGCGGTATTCTGAACCTCCAAAATCTCGTGTACTTCAGATTTCCGTGTATCTCTACGCACTGGTTGTTTATTCAACCCGAGTTCTGGGACAAACCTCTCCTCCTTCCATAGTTCTTCGAGAGAGCGACATCTCGCAATTATTTGGTCTATTGTCATAAATATTTCATTGTTCGTAAAAATTTTGAGACCAGGGCGCATGTTTTGCGAACAATTCGAATAAACTCACGATCGGAGTATGGGACGTGTAATGAACTAGACAACATATACATATCACCAAAATAAGACATGAATGACTCGTTCGTTTCCCATTGCTGTAAACGACGGTCTAATTGAGTTTTGATGTTATCATCAGTTCTCGAGTCTTGAAAGTATCGCTGCATTTCGCTTCTCAGGTGCTGCCATGTAATAACTACATTAAAATTTTTGCGAATGAATGCCCAATACCATTCAGAGGCTTCCTTTTCAAGAATAAATCCGAGTTCTTTAACCAATCGGTACTGTGGTATATTGAAGTTATTAGCGAGATATTCTACCTGGAATAAGAATTTATCGACACCTCTATCTTTCCTATTGCCATTATATTTTAGGTTCCAATGCTTCAAGAACATTGCCTTGGTATTGTCAAGTCCATATGATGGATTCATATTAGGTAAATCAGGATTTGACATAACAGGGGCGCTGGGGATGTTACTTGGAAAATATTGCTGCTGTAAATTAGGCATACTTATCGGTTGCATTGTGTTTGTGAATGTGGATGCATTGACATTCGATCTCGACAGATCCGTTAGGTTTTGTTGTAAATATGAGTTATAAGATGGATCTGCATTGTGAGTATAAACTGGTATTTCAGACGCTGGTACTAACGATCGGTCGTTAATAACGTTAGGCTGCGGAATTGTATCATGACTTTTATTTCCTTTCAAATACTCTAATTGCTGGGTTAGTTTTTTAATTTGATTAGTTATTCGTTGAGGTTCACTGGCATTATTATCCACGGATTGTTGAGATATACTAGGTATGCTAGGAGGTTTTGAGCATGTTGCTAAGATATTTGATTTTATCGAGTCATCAAAATGAACCTTCCTCGTTGGTTTAATTCCCATTGACTTTAATTTCTGTATCATGGTTTCCATATTCGCCACCTCTTGATTCAAATGCTGGGTAGCCAACGTATCGGTCTTTAAAATCAGGTCAGTTTGTTTAACTAACCTCGAAGTGCTAGGTTGGACATTAATACATGGACTCCTAGTTGAACTTGAACAGTTAGAATTCATTGACGCCTCAGCTACATCGGAACTGTTTCCTACTATAGAAGTATTTATTTGGGTCGGAGACACATTTGGATCGACCTCGTCATTATCGGAATCATCGTCAGATAAATCTTCGATAGAAACATCGTGGGTAAATTTTTTTATTGATTCTTCGTCTAAACTAGAATTATTAGAGTTAGCTTCTTGAACAAGAGCGAGAAGCTTTTGGCAAGTATCTATTGCGGACAACGATGCATCTTTGGCAGCTTTCGACGAGTGAATACGACTTAGTCGTCCTTGGATATGAAGCAATCGTGATTCTGTTTTTGAAATGATTTCTTGTTCATTATACTGTTGCGCCAGTAAAAGTTGAACCTGCAATAGTTTCCTATTGCACAAGTTAACTTCACGTAGCGGATTTTTCTTGGCATTCTGATGAGCACGGTTCGGAATGAGTACCGGGGCTTCACCCTCTTTTGGTAACATAGATTTCAAGGTTTCATATTGCTCGATTATAGACCCCTTTAAATCTCGAATCTCGCACTCAATTAAAAACTCATCATGATCCAAGTGATCAATATTCATGATTACTGAGTAATTTAACAAAGATTTAGATAATTTAGAAAATATACTTAATGTAAATAATGTGGTTATTAAGAATTATAATAATAATATTTTTCGAATATATAAATATAAGGATGTAGAAATATAACGGGGGAAAAAGGTCTGAATAAGGAAATTTCGGTAATGCAAAGCTAAATTTATTAATAAGAAATAGCAAATCAAATAAACTACTAGATCCACAAACATGATGTCTTACCATCTATTCAAACATTCTTGCACGAGTAATAAGGACAGATGGGGACAAATCATACCTTGAATTAATAAAAAAAATTGAAATACTAATCGTTAATTTAATTGAAATTACTTATACATATTATTGCATTGCACGCCAATATTTATATTTGTTTAGCATAGAAAAAAAAAATATAATTTGTCAAACGTTTTATTTTCGCAACGGTAAAATTATATTAACTCCAGTAACCAAAGGTTATAGCGGTAAATTCGAACAGGCATTCAACTTAATTTTAAGAATATGCCAACTCAACTTTTACCTTTCCTAGAACTTAAGTATAACGGAATATCAACAATAAGTTTAATTCTTATCAACAGTTGAGACTGCATTAAGAAATTAGTTATATCTGTTGATTAGCCATACTAACCTAAACACGGTTCGTGCTCCAAGACAATAATAATATATGCAAGAAAAAAAAATCGAAATTACTTTATGGAATAAACTTGGTAAAATAATCTACTAAATCATTTGGCAAATAATTTTTGAAATTTCAGATAAATAAATATGGTTAGGAATGCGTATTCCAACTAAATTCAACATTTGTCAATGGATATTTAATAAGATGAAACCCGAACACCAGTATTCAAAAGTCAACAACGATGTTGTATAAACAAAATTACCAAATGAATTAAAAATGGAGATTGCCATTTAAGTTTGGTCGCCACTGTAACGGAACTATGTTTGGGCGCCACTGTAACGGAACTATCGTGAAATAGCACCGTTAACAGAATGTCGATGAACTTTAATCCCGTAGCAGCCATTAGCCCGCTAGCTGGAGTCGGCATGGGAGTGAGTCAAGG